>JAKUBO010000010.1:0-497860 GCA_030566905.1 Chernovozyma aurita
ATCAAGGATTCCTTAGAAAACACTTTCGTTACCAGATTATCTAACGTTTTCGTTATTGGTACTGAAGCTGGTAAGCCATGGATCTCATTACCAAAGGGTAAGGGTATTAAATTATCCATTTCTGAAGAACGTGACAGAAGAAGAGCTCAACAAGGTTTATAAGGAAATTCATTTAACCAATAGTTAATGCATGTATATTAGGACTCCAAGCAATCGCATAAGTGACATATTCTGAAGATGTAGATTATCATAGGCACAATTACACGAGTTCCATACTACAACCTCATGTACCGTTGAAAGATACAATCAAGTTCAATAGCAGTACGATAAGCACGATCGCATAAATTTTGTTCATCTCAGAACGTGTTCTCCGCAACTTTAAAGGCAATCGTATACGAACAACGGGCACCCTCCACCTGACGTCCGAAAAGTATGACGATATTACGGCCCTATAGTATGATCTAACTTCATATTTTAATAAATGAAATCAGTAAAAAGCATACAAGAATGACATCCAGATATAGAGTTGAATATGCATTGAAGACTCATAGAAGAGATGAGTTCATTGAATGGATAAAGCAACTATTAGCAGTACCGTTTGTTCTTCGAGCAGATGCAGAAAATTATGACAATGGATTCAATGAACATGTAGCAGATGTTGATGACTATGAACAGTACGTGCTTTCTCAAGATGATTTAATTGGTAAAGAATGTCAAAAGGGATATCTCCTGGTGTTTCAAGATGTAGAAAGGCTAATTGATCATACAATCATGATGGATAATTTAAACCAGAAAAAATCAATTAATGAACAAATCCCAAGTAGACTTCGAAAACTTGTTCCGTCAGTAGGTAGGTTTCATACATCATTACCGTTGTGTGATGCTTTCTTAATTGAGGATGAGAGAAGAATGATATCTAAAAGAAGACTAGTTTCGCCCTCTTTTAATGATGTTAGATCTATCTTAAATACGGCCCAAATATTGTCTCTTTCCAAAATATATAAACTGGCCACAAACTCAGGACATAGATTGAAATTGATTACATTCGATGGAGATGTGACATTATATGATGATGGACATTCGTTAACTACTCTGTCTCCGATTGTTTCCAGATTGATTAAATTACTTTCTTTGAATTTGTTTGTTGCAGTGGTCACAGCAGCAGGATATCCTGGTCAATCCGGATCAGAAAAGTACTATTCTAGACTCCAAGGGCTAGTTGATATTTTAAGAATAACAACAGTATTGAATGATCGTCAAAAATCTAATTTACTTGTAATGGGAGGAGAATCGAACTACTTATTTAGATATGATACCAGGTTGCAAAATTTCAGATTTATTGATGCAGATGAATGGTATTTGCCAATCATGAAGAGCTGGAATAAATCCAAAATTGAATATATAATGGAAACAACCTTTAAACATTTACAATATTTACAAGTTAAACTAAAATTAGAATCGAGAACAACAATTGTGAGAAAAGAAAGATCAATTGGTATAATTCCAAATGGAAATTATAGCATTATTAGAGAACATTTAGAAGAAATGGTCTTATCTTGTTCTATCAAATTACAATCATTACTCTCAAGATCAGGTCAAAAAGCAGAAATTCAAAAGGAAAGCGAGGATTACATTGAGGATACTGAAAGTAAAGTCATCTATAATGATGATATTAGAGTTTGTGCTTTCAATGGTGGTTCAGATGTATGGGTTGATATTGGAGATAAGAGTCTAGGAGTTGAATCCTTACAAAAGTATCTCTGTCAAGATATACCCGATCAGGACCATAGCTACTGTCCAATTTTGAAATCTGAAAGTTTACATATTGGTGATCAATTTGCAAGTGTTGGAGCCAATGATTTCAAGGCAAGACTAAGTGCATGTACTGTTTGGATTGCAAATCCAAGAGAGACGGTTGCAATATTGGATGATTTGATAGGTGACTTGTTGCGGTAATATTGGAAAAATAGAAATAAGCACTATCAAGGTACCTTCACATGAGGGCTAGATTGTGCATCAATAGCCAAAAAAGGGTATTGATTTTCCATTAAAACTTGAAATCGTGCATCTCTTGATACAATGTGTTTTCAGAATTTTCAGAACACCTATTGGAACCTTGACTTTATAGACCTTTATATGAATGGACAATTTTTCTGTTTTATCATTAATTCCTTCTTTCTTGTACCTATGTTTCACTCATTAGTGGTTCTCTTATCGTACTGGGCAGCTTGAATGGATGCTCTCCTTGATTTCTTTTTGCATGTGTTGTTCCAAATAAATTCTCCTAATAATCACCAGCAGCTAGGTTCTTGTGTGGTAGTACTTCTAATAGGATAACGCACCACTTTTATATGAGTTACATTCCAATTGCAATTGCACGTGAAATCTGAATTGTCAAGTAGTTATTTTAACTTAGTGGGACTGATGATTGCTTATCAAGTCACTCCTTACTGATCGTCACAGTTTCTTTAGTTCCGAAAATCTGGAATTGACTTGCGCATGCTACAAGTTAAGATTGAGTCTTAATTTTCTTTTCTATCATAAATTAGCCAGAATATCTTGAAACATTTATATAAATCGAACTTACTTCTTTTTGGTGCTTCCTTATATATCAAACGATTGAGAACAGCAAGACACTGATAATACTAAAGATGGTTCATGACAACTTTTTTAACCCCGAAACAGCTCCATATTTGAACCCAACCAAGAATCGCAGAGTTGTATTTATTACTGGTGCCAACACAGGGATTGGATGGTTTACTGCTTTACACCTTTATTTACACGGCTATATAGTTTATATCGGAGGAAGATCTGAATCAAGAGTGTTGACAGCAATTAATGAGATAAAAACTGAATCTGAATCTCGTACCAAAGAATACAGTGAACTGGAAAAGGAATCAAGACCTTTTGGTGAGTTACATTATATTCACATTGATTTGTTAGACTTATCAAGTGTGAATCAAGCTGTTGAAGACTTTTCTGCCAAGGAAAAGAAATTATCTATTTTAATATGTAATGCTGGAGTTATGGGTGTGCCATACAAAATCACCCCAGACGGGTTTGAAATTCAGTACCAAACAAATGTCATTAGTCATTATCTTCTCACGATAAAATTGCTTCCATTTTTAAAACGTGAAACAAACCCAAGGGTTGTTTTATTATCGTCCATGGGTCATAAAGTAGCTCATGATTTCCACCCTCCTGGAGGAGATATTAATAAATTTCCAAACTCCGCTTACACCTGGGTACGTTATGGAATATCAAAATTAGGAGATATACAATTGGCAAAAACTTTGAGTAAGAAGTATCCTGAAATTTTGAGTATTGCAGTTCATCCAGGGATTGTTATTAATACTGATTTATATAACTACTGGAAACAGCTTTTCCTTGTTGGGTACGTTTTCAAGGGATTTTTTGCAGCAGCTGGATCATTATTTGGGGTTACTAATGAAGAGGGAAGTTTTGCTACGTTAAAGGTAGCATTGGATCCTAATCTTAATTCTTCCAAAGATAATGGAAAATATTTCATAACTGGAGGAATTGAAACAGATCCTTCAAAGAGGGGACAAGATATCGATGAGGCACAACAAGTATGGGATTGGAATTTTGAACAACTTAAGAAGAAGGGATATTTAGCTGATTCAGACCTTTTGTAGTCTTAAATATAAATACCCTGTATATATCCTAATAAATAAATATTGTTTAGTAAGTTCTTACATCTGGAGCTTTTAATTGAAAAAACGTCACAATTACCAAATTTATAATTTTAGCGCATGAGATTACATTCTGGCTGCAAATTAGGTAATATTCAGCAAACGTCAAATGTCAATTTGTTAAAAGCAATTTTTCAAAATTATCACCTCAAACTGTTACGAATTTTCAATTACCTCTTGACAAGATGTCACGTCCTCAGAGTCTCATGCAACTTGATGTATTTATCAGAGTCAGCCCAAGGCTAGATTTAATCAAACGTCTCTATTTCACGTTGCACAAACCCCACAGAGCAGTTGGAAGTGCGATAGCTGTATACAGGATTATGTCACATTTTTTTTTTGTAATTATCTGCGTACAGTCACTACCTCTTATCAGTTAGAATAATCTCTTTAACAACTCATCAAAAGATACTTTTATTAACTCCTATTTCAAAATTCACAATGTTTGGAATTTTTTCCTTGATATCGTACGTAAATCAGCTGTTATATTGGTAGTAGAATGCAATTGGAATGTTTTTTAGGATTTATCTTGGTTGTATATCCCACATTTTGTATGATTAGAAGGATTTGCCTTTCTAAGGGGGTAAACCGGAGGGGGGCAGTTACTGAAGTAATTGCATAATCTTGTACCTACAATTTTGAGGTGAGTCTCCAAAAGGAAAAAAATCAGAAGAACAAAATTGTATTGAAGATAGGAAAGTGACAAAGATTTGGTGATGGCTTCCACCATAAAACTCAATTTGGACTATTACATCACGATTTGTCTATTGACGCTATTATTTAAAGGTGAATGTGGCCAGGATAAGATCAGCATTGCCCATAATTCAATGTGTACTAACATATAGCACGGGTATTTCTACAGTTTATCCTATCTTTGCTTCAATTAAAGCCTTTGGACTTTATCAGAAGACTGCAACTTCTGTCTCGTCTGGCACTCTAAATATAGGAGGTATTCAAGTACCAGTTGCCACTTTATTTAAGAAAGCTACAAGGGGTGATACCTTTGAAGCTGTCCTTCATCAGGAAGAACTTCTTCAATGTCATTTAGTTCAAACGCAAAAGTGGTTAGTGTACTGGATTGTTTTCGCTGCTTATTCCATTGCAGAATTTATACTCCCAATAAGCTCAATTGTTCCTTTATACTCCCTTTGGAAGGCATTGTTCTTTGCCTGGCTCATTTCTCCTATATTTCTAGCTCCAATAGAAATAAGTCCTAATAATCTTTCCAAAGATTGGATAGAATTCTCTCAAAATGGGTGTGGGTTATGTTTTTACTACTATCTCAAACCTTGGGTAGATGGTAGAGCAGAACTTCTATCCAAATTTGATTCAAAACAATTAATCCCAGAGTTTTCTGGCAATTCTTTTATGAGATGGCCAGTTCCTTATTTATCAAACTTGATCAAAGGATACAGAGGCTCGGCTGGCTCCCAGACTCACTATGAATCTTCACCAGATCCCACCTCAACTATTAGCTCATTAACCAGTAGGATTTTGGATCAAGGAAGTTCTTACCTATTCGTCAATCATTTTTTTGCTAGCCAGGAAACTCCCGAAATTATAAAACTTGAAAAGACTCTCTCTGAAGAATTTACTGAAGAATTTGATATTGTCGATAAACCAACACAAGAAGAAATTGGTCATCGAAAGAAAATAAACGAATCTAAACCACAAGAAGCCAAACAAGGTTGGATATTCTAGTTTAGATTGTTTATTTATACATTGTTGTGCTTTTAGGTATTAATTGATATAATTATGTAAGGTAAGGGTTTTTTTGGTATCTGGTTTTTTTTGGCGACTCAAGTATGATTCTGAGAATAATTGAACTAAAGTTTTATATTCTATATACTTTGTTACGTTTATTATTGTTTTATTATTCTATAAGTTTTTTATAGCGCTAGGGGTTTATTATGTATATTATATTCTTGTACATCTTCGGTAAATGAGGAAAAAGGCAGGTTGTTAAATGACATTTATAGGAAAATGTTACCGTATGTGCTACTGTATGTGCATGAATTACTCGTAACAACAGCAACAAAAAGGTTATTAAATTCTTCTCTACAAGTTTTTTAGTTTTAAATATGTACATGTAATTAAATTTCATTATTTAAACAATGAATACTTCAAAGGTTTAAAAACTGTGCAACTAATTTCCTGTCATCAGCTTGTTCAACAATTTTCTTATGAGACTCCACTTGTTTGGCTCCTTTATCTCTCATCAGACGAGGGATAAAAGTGTTTGGCAATGTTGTCTTTTGATATAAACCGTCATATGCATCCAAAGGCTTGTTGACATCAGATCCAACCAAATGATTATGTTCAACAACTTTTGTGAAATTCCTACGGGAAGTTTCAGCACGTTCAAGAACCGATTGAGGAACATCTGGCCAAATAAATGGTTCTTCCATATCAATAGTCATCTTTTTATATTGAGGGGTTCTATAACGAGCTAAATCCAAAGAAGATCTCTGCCATTTAGAATGTAATAATTGGACAGTGACATTCAAAGCACGAAGTCCATAAACATGCCAAAGGTAATCTCTCAAGTCCATTCTATTAAAATTTCTTGGAACTAAAAACTTAGCTTGATATGGGGTATGCTTAGCGTTTGGTCTTAAAAGGAAAATTCTTCCCTTTGGGAAGTATACAAGTTTTTCCCCGACTCTAAAATGAGGTTCTCCAGTAATAAAAGCTTCTTGAGATGCTTCATAATTTCTTCTAGAAATCAATTCACTCTTTGTATTAAATTTTCTAGGTATTGGCTTACCATTTGCTTTATATAACTTGGAAATTTCAGTTGCAGGGAATAAAGTGTCTTTCACTTGTTGAGAAAGAATTGGTTCCCTGATTGGACGACGTGCAAGTTTTGGCTTTTCAAGTATAACATCAGATATGTTTAATTTTGGATACTTTATAGTTTTAAAATGGACAAACCTTACTGAGTTCCAAAGTGAAGACATCTTTTTGGTTCTTTTACTTTTTCTTTCTTTCTTTCTTTTCTGTTCTTTTCTAAACTAGGGCAAACTAGGTCTTATCTCTATCTAAAGTCGTTTGTGAAGTGAAATCCAAAAACTTGGTTGCTGAGTTAGTGATTATAGAATACAGTTCTAGGTTCTAGTTCTTACTACCTAACTTGCAAGTGGATTTCTAACGTTTTCGATTGACAATAGACTAACTTTTGATTCAATTTTCTTCAACTTTTCCATTCGCTCATTTTCCACTATGCCAGTCTACTTACTATGAAGGCTCTCACACAGATCTAACCAAAATTTTTTTTTTCGCAGTTGTTGGCCGGGTAACTTGTTTGGAAAATATCACATAATCCAAAAACTTAACAACGGCGACAAAACAAGACATAAGAATATGGGTACAGCTATTTAACCTGCCATCAGTAAACCAACTATTCTTTCAGGTGCAAGTCATACCCAAATCTTTTGCTTTGTTAGTATATGTATTTATAATAAAGCTTATTATTTAGAATCAATACTATTACCCACAAAGAGAAGAAATCCATACTTAAAATACAAACAAAAACAGATTGATATAAATATTTTAAAAGATTTAAAGAAAGGGAAATGTCAGCAGAAGAGGATCCATATTCATATGATAGTGATTCCCTGGTAATTACACCTGAAGATTGTTGGACGATCATTTCATCTTTTTTCCATGAAAAGGGTTTGGTGTCTCAACAACTTGATTCATTTGATGAATTTATTGAAACAACTATCCAAGAATTGGTATGGGAAGATTCTCATTTAATTTTGGATCAACCTGCTCAGCATACATCGGATGATGATAATGAAAATAGACGTTATGAAATCACATTTGGGAAGATTTATATTTCAAAACCAACTCAAACTGAAGGTGATGGTACTACTCATCCAATGTTTCCTCAAGAAGCAAGATTAAGAAATTTAACATACTCTTCCCCTTTATACGTTGATATGACCAAAAGAGTTTTCAAATCGGATGATAATAAAAGAATCAACAACGAATTGCAATGGATAGAGGAAAAAGTAGATGCTGAAGAACCACAGACCAAAGTATATTTAGGAAAAGTTCCAATCATGTTAAGATCCAAATTTTGTATGTTACGTGATTTAGGTGAACACGAATTTTATGAATTAAAAGAATGTCCTTATGATATGGGGGGTTATTTTGTCATTAATGGTTCAGAAAAGGTGTTAATTGCACAGGAAAGAAGTGCTGCAAATATAGTTCAAGTGTTTAAAAAGGCAGCTCCATCACCAATTTCTCATGTTGCTGAAATTAGATCTGCCATTGAAAAGGGTTCTAGATTGATTTCTTCTATGCAAATTAAATTGTACGGTAGAGATGATAAAGGGACTACTGGAAGAACAATTAAAGCAACTTTGCCTTATATCAAAGAAGATATACCTATCGTTATAGTGTTTAGAGCTTTAGGAGTTGTCCCAGATGGAGATATTTTAGAACATATTTGTTACGATGCAAATGATTGGCAAATGTTGGAAATGTTAAAACCTTGTGTAGAAGAAGGTTTCGTTATACAAGAACGTGAAGTTGCCTTGGATTTCATCGGTAGAAGAGGTGTTTTAGGTATTAGAAGAGAAAAACGTATTCAATATGCTAAAGATATTTTGCAAAAGGAATTATTGCCTCATATTACACAAGAAGAAGGTTTTGAAACTAGAAAAGCATATTTCCTTGGATACATGGTTAATAGATTATTATTGTGTGCATTAGAAAGAAAGGAACCTGATGATAGAGATCATTTTGGTAAAAAGAGATTAGATTTAGCTGGTCCCTTATTAGCAAATTTGTTCAGAATTTTATTCAGAAAGTTAACTAAGGATATATACAACTATATGCAAAGATGTGTTGAAAATGACAAGGAATTCAATTTGACATTAGCAGTTAAATCTCAAACTATTACCGATGGTTTACGTTACTCTTTAGCAACTGGTAACTGGGGGGAACAAAAGAAGGCTATGAGCTCCAGAGCTGGTGTGTCTCAAGTCTTAAATCGTTATACATACTCGTCAACTTTGTCACATTTAAGAAGAACAAATACTCCAATTGGTCGTGACGGTAAAATTGCTAAACCTAGACAATTACATAATACTCATTGGGGTCTTGTTTGTCCAGCAGAAACTCCAGAAGGGCAGGCGTGTGGATTGGTTAAGAATTTATCATTAATGTCTTGTATATCGGTCGGTACATCATCTGAACCAATCTTATACTTTTTGGAAGAATGGGGTATGGAACCTTTAGAAGATTATGTACCTTCCAACTCTCCTGATTCAACCAGAGTATTTGTTAACGGGGTTTGGGTAGGTACTCATAGAGAACCTGCTCATTTGGTTGACACTATGCGTAATTTAAGAAGAAGAGGAGATATTGCTCCTGAAGTTTCTATCATTAGAGATATCAGGGAAAAAGAATTCAAAATTTTTACTGATGCTGGTAGAGTGTACCGTCCTTTATTCGTTGTTGATGATGATCAAGAATCTGATACTTTTGGAGAGTTAAAATTACAAAAGGAGAATATTCATAAGTTATTGAACTCTGAGTATGACGAATATGATGAAGATTCTGAAAATAGTTATGGTTGGTCATCGTTAGTAAATGAAGGTATAGTTGAATATGTTGACGCTGAAGAAGAAGAGACTATTATGATAGCAATGACTCCAGAAGATTTAGAAGCCAGTAAACTTGCAATGAATGAACCAGTTGCCAAAGCTGGTGAACTTGAAGAAGAACAAGAGCTCGACCCTGCCAAGAGAATTAAGCCTATATTTAGTGGTGCCACCCACACATTTACTCATTGTGAAATTCATCCGTCTATGATTTTAGGTGTTGCAGCATCAATTATTCCATTTCCAGATCATAATCAATCTCCTCGTAATACATATCAATCTGCTATGGGTAAACAAGCTATGGGTGTCTTCTTAACCAATTATTCTGTAAGAATGGACACTATGGCAAACATTTTATACTACCCTCAGAAACCTTTAGCAACTACGAGATCTATGGAACACTTGAAATTCCGTGAATTACCAGCGGGTCAGAATGCCATTGTTGCGATTGCTTGTTATTCAGGTTATAATCAAGAAGATTCGATGATTATGAATCAATCTTCGATTGATCGTGGTTTATTCAGATCCTTGTTTTTCAGATCTTATATGGATTTAGAAAAAAGACAAGGAATGAAAGCATTAGAAACTTTTGAAAAACCAACCAGATCTGATACATTAAGATTAAAGCATGGAACATACGAAAAATTAGATGATGATGGATTAGTGGCACCAGGGGTTAGAGTTAGTGGTGAAGATATTATTATTGGTAAGACTACTCCAATTCCTCCAGATACTGAAGAGTTGGGTCAAAGGACTCAATATCATACCAAGAGAGATGCTTCAACTCCGTTAAGAAGTACTGAATCCGGTATTGTCGATCAAGTTTTATTAACAACTAATGGAGATGGAGCTAAGTTTGTGAAAGTTAGAATGAGAACTACCAAAATTCCTCAAATTGGTGATAAATTTGCATCGAGACATGGACAGAAGGGTACCATTGGTGTGACTTATAGACATGAAGATATGCCGTTTACTCTGCAAGGTATTGTACCAGATTTAATTATTAATCCACATGCCATTCCATCTCGTATGACAGTCGCCCATTTAATTGAATGTTTATTATCAAAAGTTTCCTCATTATCAGGATTAGAAGGGGATGCATCTCCTTTCACGGATGTTACTGCTGAAGCTATTTCAACTTTATTAAGGGAGCATGGTTACCACTCAAGAGGGTTTGAGGTGATGTACAATGGTCATACGGGTAAAAAATTGATGGCTCAAGTTTTCTTTGGACCTACATATTATCAAAGATTGAGACATATGGTCGATGATAAAATTCATGCAAGAGCCAGAGGTCCTGTTCAAGTATTGACCAGACAACCAGTGGAAGGTAGATCTAGAGATGGAGGTTTACGTTTCGGAGAAATGGAAAGAGATTGTATGATTGCTCATGGTGCAGCAGGTTTCTTGAAAGAAAGATTGATGGAAGCCTCTGATGCATTCAGAGTTCATATATGTGGAATGTGTGGATTAATGTCGGTTATAGCAAATTTGAAAAAGAATCAATTTGAATGTCGTTCATGTAAGAACAAGACCAACATTTACCAAATTCACATACCTTATGCCGCCAAATTGTTATTTCAAGAGCTTATGGCTATGAATATTTCACCAAGATTATATACAGAAAGATCTGGTGTAACAGTTCGGATGTAGAAGGATAAATGAAGGAGTATACAAAAATGGATGAAAAGAACATTAAATAACCATTACAAAAACTAATAAGTCCATTATAGGGTACCCTGGGGGTACATTCATTTATATTTTATATATATAATAAACAAAAGATATAAGTAATTCCCATTGTGTCACATAGAGTAGGAAAGTTATTTACAAATCAATGACTATAAGTCCGAGCTGAGTTGATCTTTTGGTATTAAGTTTATTTACAAACCAACTATATATACATGCTAATAATAGAATGGAGAGAGATCATCGATCCATTCACCAAATGAAAAAGTAAATATATCTATCTAATTCGATAAATACTTTTCACGAAGTTCTTGCATTGAAGCTTCATTTCTTTTCAATTCTGCCAACTTTGCTTTCATATCAGGAATTTCATCTGCAAATGCAATCAAGTTTTCTTTATAAGGGTGTTCGTCTCCATCATATAACTTCAATCTGTCCAAACGAGCCCATTTTAATTTGTTTTTTGGAATCATACCTTTCACTGCTCTTTTCAAAATTTCTCCATATCCTTTATTAGCTATCATAGTTTCCATAGGTACCAATTTTAATGAACCAGGACGAGTGTTATGTGACCAATAAGTTTTATCTTGTAATTTGTTACCAGTAACCTTTAAATGAGCACAATTAGTTACCACCACATAATCACCATGATCTCTATTTGGCGAATATGTAGGCTTATGTTTTCCTTGTAATGTCATAGCTATACTTGACGCCAAACGACCTAATGTTCTTGGATCTGACGCAACATCAACATGATGCCAGACTCTGGTTAATGCTACCGCAGATGTACCTATTCTTTGCGACATTCTCGTATCTGGAGGTATATATTAAGGCTTGAGATTCTGTCAATAGAAAACAGACAACTATTAATGATTATGTTTCTTCAGTTTCCAAAAAAAAAAAAAACCGCTGAATGGTTTATTGAAAAATTTGGAAGCGAGATTTGGTTCATATAACTAAAATTATTTTTGTGTAATGTTGCCCAAAAATATCACTTTTCATAAAAATTCAGCTTTAAGGCGAAACAAACAATCTAAACTTCATTACTTGATAAACTAAAGATAGTAGGGCCAGGGCTATTTATCTTTTTTCATTTATCACTTCGCTTTTATTCAGGTTTTTACTTCTTTTTAATTAAGGATAATTACATTTAACATAATATACCGTCCATACGAGGGAATCTTATAAATATTTTTCCATTCAATTTACATCTATTCATTCCTTCACTTTAACTTATAAATTGATAATAAAAAGTCATCACCAAATACATCTCCAGATTTCTCTGGTTTATTATCCTTGAGCATCGGTTAATAATACAAGAATAATTGTTTTCAAATAATGTTTTTTTTAAAAGATTTGTCATTGAATTTGACATTACATCCTTCATACTTTGGTCCTCAGATGGATAAGTTTTTGAGAGATAAGTTGTTAAGTGATGTTGAAGGCACTTGTACTGGTCAATTTGGATACATTGTATGTGTACTTGACTGTATGAATATAGATGTTGGGAAAGGGCGAATCGTTCCTGGTTCAGGAATGGCAGAATTTGAAGTGAAATATCGTGCTGTAGTTTGGAAACCGTTCAAAGGAGAAGTGGTAGACGCAGTGGTTACAACTGTTAATAAAATGGGATTCTTTGCTGATGTTGGTCCATTATCTGTATTTGTAAGTACACATTTAATACCTTCTGATATGAAATTCAATCCGTCTGCAAATCCTCCCGCTTACGTCAGTCCAGATGAAAATATTGAAAAAGGTTCAAGAGTAAGATTAAAGATTGTGAGTACAAGAACTGATGTGAATGAAATATACGCTATTGGAAGTATTAAAGAAGACTACTTGGGTCCAAGTCCTATGTAAACTATCATTTTAATTAAAATAGAAAAGAAGAGATAGAAAACAAAAAAAAAAAGAAAAAAGTCTAAAAAGTATGTCATTCTCATCCTAGCTGAAAACCTCTGTATTATATATAAACCTCTTAAGATTAGAATAAAACTTATTATAATTACTAACTCTTTTTGTAACAACAGAACTGAAATATCAGATTCTGCATGCTACTGATGATTATTAGTTGTACCTTCGTCATTGGCAGCATTTTCCAAGTTTTGTTGAATAATGTTTGAATGTAATCGTTTGTTCCACAGTCGTTGAGGCAGGGTTGTTCGTTTCTTATTAGAAAGAGTCATATTGTCAATCTTTCCATTAAGTGGTGAAATGCTACAGGCATTTGGCTCAAGTGCAGTTGCTTGATTGAACGATATGGAATCTTTAAGGTAGTTGGGTCGCATGGATATACCAAGAATCCCCACTAAATTTTCTTGTTCATTGTTTGGTTTCGATGTCACTTGTTGTTTCAAAGGTTTGGAATGATATTCGTTACCAGCAGTAGATCTGGAGAGCTGATCATTTTGTGCAGTCATCATTTCAGAATATGGTAATGGATTGCTCTGGTTTGAACTAAGAGGAATCCCGGACACTGTATTACTTGGAAATGTGTCACAAGTAGAGTTTAAGGTCCTGACATTATGGCCAATCCCATTCGGTTCTGAATTCAAACAAAGTGGAACTCTGGAATTATCTCCATCAACGTTAATTTCAGAGTGTTCGTTATTACCATTAAAGTTGGGTGAGTCTCGCTCTTCCCTGGTTACTCCATTCTGAATTCTTGAATCTTCGTGGGACCCTCTTGGTTTATCTCTCAGTGTGTCATCAGATGGCTCCAGGATGCTCAACGGAGATCTGATTCTGGTGTTGTCAATCGATTGTACACCATGACCCAAAGATGGTAATCCTATAATATTCGAACTTCCTTGCAATGTATGTAAGCGTTCTTGGTCTTCAACTCTTTGCTTAATCTGATCTCGAATCTGTCGCTGCCACTGAGAATATTGATATGCTTGTTTCCTTTTTTCAACGTATTGTACTCTATACAACTCCACTTGGTCCTGTATTCTCTGTTGTTGTTCGGAAGACTTCTGGGATTCATGAGTTTGACTTATAGCTTGCTGGTTTGTTGGTGGAATTGAATTATTAACAGGTTCAGTCAAAGGTGAATGCGAAGAGACAGAGGGATTAGTGCTGGTTGAACTATTTATTGGAAAGTCATTTGCATTCAAATTTGGATACAGACTAGTAACCTCACAAGTATTTTGAATTACTGTATCCGAATTATTTCCAGGTTGGTTGTTGAAACCAATGCCAGGTGCCTCAAGACTTAGGGGAGTTGAATTAATTTGTGGAACATAATCGTTTCCTACTGAAGGTGCAATTCCAGGAGTGAACATAGATATAGGTTGAAGCGGATTCAACAATTGCACTGCATCCTTATGAGAACAATAACCAAAAGACAGCATCTCCTGTTCGGTTTGATCTATCAATACGTCACACTGAGGTAAATTTGAGGTTGAACTTTGAAAATTTGTATTCATCAACAGAGATATGGATGATCGCAAGACTGGTTTTTCGGCCACTTGCTGTCCATTAAAATTGATATTTGGTGGTGGGCCAATATAGATATGTTCCAAGTTAGATGTCAGTTCATTGTTAGGTAAACGGACACTTCCTGAGTTTTGCTCTGGCACATATGAAATTATTGAAGGTCTTAAATCAGGCAAAATAGAAGAGCCCGAGTCCAAATTTCCAACTGCATTCGTAGAGTTAGCAGAGTAGGCCGCTGTATGATATTTTGCAAGACCGATCGAACGTAGTGGTGGCGGACCCGGAGGTGGGGGTAGAGGTGGGAGTCGGGAATGCTTTCCAGAAGTGACTGCAGACGATCTTACTTCTGGTAAGCGAGAATCAGAAATTTGTGTGCAACGAATATTCCCAAATTGTGACAACGGTTTATCTTCGAATAAATTTATACTTGATAATGGTTGTTCGCCCTTTTGACTTATATCAGTACTTAATGGCTGGGAAGCTCTTGAGAGTTGTCCTAGTGGTGTGTCTTCAATATCATTCTCGTCTTCACTGATAATTTCTATAACTTCCTTTGTGTTGGCACTTTTGGTCGAATTCACGGGGTTTACCTCAGCTAAAGAATTTATTTTTCGAGAGGGTATATTGCCATGCTGTTGATATGTTTCAGCATGAGAGTGTGACTGATTTAACAGTGAATTTTGGTTACCATTCAGCTCAAGACGTTCTGATTCTTCAAGCTCTCGTATTAGCTCCTGATGTACCTCATCAAGTGAGATTTGTGACTCATGTGTAGAATGGGGACCATGTGAAGGATCAGTGGCCAATGCTGGTGGTGGTAGTACCTCATCTTCATACTCACTATCTAAAGAGATTATCTCAATAGAGGCATCACTGCCAATACCTGATTCTTCTTTTGCTTCGTTTTTAATCGACTCATTTGCCTTTGATTTAGAAGCCACGATGTTAGATTGGTCGCTGCTTCTTTTGGAAGAAGGTTCTTTCAGCTGCTCTATTGCTGCCCAACTACCATCCGATTCTAATGAAACAGCTTCAACTTCTTCACTTGTTTGCTTTAAAATGTCAGCATAATAGTCTGAAATGGCTAAATGAGATACCTCAATGTCTCCATTACAAATCGGACACTTCCAAGTAGGTAATTGTTCTTGAAGTTGTAAGAATGACAAGGCATCAAAGCATTGAACATGAGAACAAAAAAATGATCTCGAAGGATACTTCATTCTAGCATATGTTAAGGGACATTTCAAGGATATTGAAGCAGTTGCAACAATGATGTCATCGTCATCTTCATCTTCTTCATTCATTTCATTCTCCTTTTTGATTTGAAGTGTAGTTGATTCACTAGATATATGAGGTTTTGAAAGAACTTCTTCAAGAATCTTTTCACATGTTACTGTTTCCACTATGTAGCAGTAAAGTAAGTAAGGTACTTTGGTTCCAAGATAAACGATTTCAATGTTGTTCATTTTCGGACTTAGATTCAATAATTTTGTAATTTTAGCAGGTCTTGCCGAACCAAGCATGCCCTTTATGCCCTTTACGCTTTCTGTATATTGGGTACCATTTACATGGATTTCAATTGGATTAGGAAATTGAAGATATGCAGACGTAGTTGATGGAGCCTGAGGATTTACAATTCCACAAAGTAGATAACACTGAATACTTTTGTTCTCCAGATTTAAAAGCTTTGTTTCAACGTCATCAAGTCTGAACGTATGATTGCAAACACCTCTGTTTTCACTTGGAATCATTAATTGGGGACTACCATGAATAAGCCTCCTCAATTTGTAGAAGGGACTTTCCCTGAAATATAATACATGCCCTTTATATGCTTCACTCTCTGAAAAATGCTTTGATGATTTGGTCTTCTTTCTTGAATGTATAACCTCAGCACTCTTCGAATTCAAATTATTAAATGTAACAGATGATACTGCACTGGTATACCTATACGCACCAGTATTGAGAGCTTGATATAAAGCTTGGTAGCTTGGCAAAGGACTATTTTGTAATAGTTTAAGTACTAGTATTCGAATACATGCTATTCGTATTGAATCATTAAACCTACGGCCCTGATCTAGATAAGTGGTAACTTTATTATAAAGATCCAATTTCTTTCCTGAAACTCCCAAGCCCAAGCATCTGGATAAGTCCTTTAATTGAGAAACTTTCATTGAGCCAATGTGACGCAAAGTTTCGTTATACTCACTTGGAGAAATCGTTATCAATGGAGCCGACGAATTCAACTGACTGGATATGATATCATTCATTTTTAGAGTGTATCTGCAATTTTAATTTGACGTTCGTTGCTTACTAATATTCACACTCTTCCTCCTCTTCTAATCTTTCTATAATTACTGTCTTTTTTGGTTTCCAGATTGTGTTCTCTTTCGAATACAGTACCTTAATAGAGTATTAGTTTCTTTGACATGAAGTAATTGACTAATATGAAACATGAACTTTCCAATTAAAGAGCCATCAAAAATGAGCAAATAAAAAAATTCAAAATTCAAAATTCAAAATGTAACCTAAGATCTCTGAATCAAGATTAAGAACTCGATATAGTTAGTTATAAAACCAAGTTGGTGAGTTTTGGTGAACTACTCTGGAAGATCTCATTAAAGTGTTTATCTAAGGTGTAGGGAGTGTACATTACACAAAACCAAGACTTTGGTAACAAAATCTTAGAAAAAATGAAGGTTATGTATGCAGGAGGAAAGATCCATCTTCTGATCCAATTCTGATGCGATCAGTTGAAGAGCTCAAACTGAGAGCCAAATTGCTAAAACAGATATGTTTGATGGACCAGAGGATTACCCTTTACTCTGATAATTGAGACTATAATGTTTGATTATAACCAAGTTCAGTTATTAATGGTTTACTTTTATTATCTATATTCTTACATACTTTCGGAAGTACATGACTATTTCACATTCTATCAACAGGAGTTAAACCTAACAAAGTCATACCATTGTACAAGACTTGTCTTGCAGCCAGATATAACGCTAATCTTGCAGTAGCTAAATCTTCTTCTTGGCCAGTAACCCACAAAATATCGTAACATTGCGAAACAACGTGACTCAAACTGAACAAGTAAGTAACAACTGTAGAGGGTTCATGAGTCTTTTGTGCTTTCTTTAAGATATCTGGATATTGAGCCAAAATTCTAATTAAAGCTTCTGCAGTTGGTTCAACCAATAAATCAAAGTTGGCATTGATTAAAGTAGAACTTTCAATGGTTGATTTTCTTTCAACAGATCTTAATCTGGAATGAGCATATTGTAAATATGGACCAGTATCTCCTTCAAATGAAAGCATTCTATCCCATTTAAATTCATAATTGTTAATTCTCTTTGCTTGCATATCTTGAATCATAACTGCTGAAATACCAATTAAATCAGCAATTTTATCAGGATTCTCAATTTGAGCATATTTAGCCTCGTTTTTCTTCATAACTTCATGCATTTTTTCTTTAGTTTCTTCTAAAATATTATCCAAGAAAACAACAGTACCCTTTCTGGTTGACATACCTTGAACCATACCGAAATTAACGTGCTCTAAATTCTTAGCCCATTCAAAACCCATTTGTTTTAAGATTTCAAAAAATTGTGCAACATGTAAATCTTGTTGAGATGCAATAACATAAATCATTTTATCGAATTTGAATCTTTCATAACGTCCCATGGCTTCACCAACATCTCTTGTTAAATAAATTGAGGTACCATCAGATTTTTGGATTAAGCATTTTCCAAGTTTTTTATTAAATTCAGTCAAATCAATTAATTTTGCTCCTTTATCCTCATGGATTAAACCTCTCTTTTCAAAAAGTTCTGTAGCAAATTTGATCTTATCTTTAGAAACTTGAGATTCACCAGAATAAACATCATAATGAATATTTAATCTAGCATAAGTGTCAACATATCTTTCGATTGATAAATCTCTGAATCTTTTCCATATTTTAAGAGCGTCTTCATCTCCATCTTCCATCTTCTTGAAGTATTGTCTTGCCCTGTCATTGATTCCATTTGGTAAGTCTGGTCCTTCTTCAGTTAAATCCTTATTGATATTGACATAAACTTCAAACAAATGGTTAATTGGATCCTTCTTCAATAAATCTTCATTACCGTATTTTTCAAATCCAACGGCAAGTAAACCGAATTGCTTTCCCCAATCTCCTAAATAATTGATTCTAGTAACATCATAACCCAATTTTTCGTACAAGTTCGATAAAAATCCTCCAATGATTGTAGATCTTAAATGACCAGCGTGGAATGGTTTGGCAATATTTGGTGAAGAAAATTCAACAAGAATCTTTTTGTTTTCTCCTAATGGTAATGAACCATATTCGTTTCCTCTAACTAATGCATCTTTAATAACAATATCAAACAATACCTTCTTGTTGAAAAAAAATTGAATAAATGGTCCTTCAGATTTCACTTTAGATAAGTATTCGCTTTTATTAAATTTATCAGCCCATTCAACAGCCTTATCCTTTGGATTGATACCCTTTAAACGTAACCTTGGAATAGGAATAATCAAATCTCCTTTATCTAAAGTTGATGGAGTATCTAATGATGGGAAAATAATATCCTTATCAACACCAGAAAGTTTATGTAACTCATCAACAATGAAGTTTCTCATTACATCAATAACATTGTATTTTGGAAATGAACCTTCAACTGGTTCTGGTTGGCTCAAACCCAAGGCTTTCAAATTATTTGTGATTGTTTCAACTGACATATTATGTGAGAATCTAATACAAGTTCTTGAAGGCAATGACGTAACTGATTGCTTAGTGAATAAATTCTGAACTTTGAATGGTTTTAATATTCTCAAATTTAGCATCAACTAACCAAACTTTAGGAAGATCTATGTCTAGCAAATAATCAACACTTCAAAGAGAATGATAATTTTTTTTCTTTTAAAGATGTAATCGAAGAACTTCAGAAAAAAAAAAAGCGAAAATCAAAAATCAAAAACTGAATCCGAAAAAAAATTTGTTGTGAGAAACAGTTGAAGGTTAGTCATATTCTAGGGACAGATTAGATAAGGTGAGCTTGCAATAGCTTGAGATGGATTGAGAATATTAAAAGAAGACATTACATAAAGATCTGAAGTGCGGTATAGAGACTAAGAACGGTTCAACTAAAAAATCCTGAAGGTACTGTCTAGGTTAAGAATTCTACATAACATTGATACGAATGAAGTCAAGGCATTAGACGAAGTTGCTGTGAGTGAAAAGAAGAAAAAGAAGCTAGCAGCAAATTTCCTTCCCTAACTAAAACTTTGGTGAATATTTTGGGGTAGTATTAATCTTCTGTCACTAAATCTCACTAAATCACCTCGAATCTACGCGCACTAAATTGAACACTTTGAATGCTTTCCTTAAGCTCTATCTGTTTTCATCGATCGTTAGCGCTAAATTCGCAAATTCGCTTGGAAATGAAAGCAACATTGTATGCCGTACCAAAAATCATATAACACAAGCTATTAAGTTCTAATCTTGAATCATCCGGTCATTAATCAAATCAATCGATATTAATTTATAACGTAGACAATGCTAGAGTCTGTTTCAAGTAAGATATCACAGCTTGTGGATATGGGATTTACTTCCACCCAAGCAAAGAACGCTTTGGATGCTGCTAACAATGACGTAGAGACTGCCATCAGTATTCTCTTTGAAGATCCAATTGATGTTGATGATAACTATGAAAAACAATTAGTACACCAACCAAAAGATACAGTGGAAATACGAAATCCAATGGATATACCAGATTTAACCGCTTACCAAGCACCTTCTCGGGATCACGAAATCGATGAAAGTGATGGTGAACAAACTCCTGATGAGGATTTAGGGATGGTGGATTGTCTTCAAACTACCAATAGCATAAATAATGGCAACGATGTCGACTCCAACAACTTTCAATTACTGGATTCAATTAGTACCAAAATTATTGAACCTGAAAGTGATTCAAATGATCTAGAATCAATGCATTCATCGAATGCATATATATATAATAAAAAACCTATTTTTGATAAATTTGATATGTATCATCAGGATTCCAAACTTATAAGAATGGTTGTCCCATCCAATGCTAATTTACTTATCAATTATTTTGCCCCAATCCTTGTTATATTGTCCCAATTGAACAAATTTCAAAACGTTATATTCAATAAAGAATTCGTTTTCAATGATTATGGATGGAATGAGAATTGGTTTAATTCAGGAGACCTTACAATTCTGCTTCCTTTAACCGATCTTACTAGCGATCAAGTAAATGCTGTCAAATTCTTGATTGAAATGCAGCGAGTTGTTGGGTTCATATCAAAAAATGAAAGTAGAAGACTATTAATGTCAACCAATAATTTGATCAAATCTATCCCTATCGACTTTCAGAATCAATTCAAAGGAATTTTTCTAATTGAAGAAATAATCCCAAAAATTTACGAATGTATTAATAATAATGTTATTTTATCAACAATAGGGAAAGATGAAGAGGATACTAAAGAAATTAAACAATCATTGGAATCATTACTAAAATGTGTTGTTCATAGTGAAGAAGAAAATCAAACAAATAATATATATCATATTGAAGTTGAATCAATCCCATATCATAAAAATTTATATGATTCATTCAACGAGCTTATTTGGGGGAATGAATTAGAACAATTGGGTCAAATTTGTTTTGCAGAACTTAGTGAAATTTTAACAATTAGCAGGAATGGAGATGAAGATTCTCACCCGTATCATAATCATAATTATGGCAATGAAAATGCAAACACCAATTCCAACAATTACTATTATAACCGTAATGGCTTTCAAGTATTAGAAGAGTTTTACCCTATTATTTATTCCACCAAGTACAGAGAATTGGTTCTTAATATTCACAATAGAAAAGATGAATTATTTAGGAAAAAATTGGAAACAGTCAGATTGTTGAATTCTCTTCAATTTTTTGAAGGTAAAAAATTGAGTTCAGTTCTAGAAAAGACTAAGGCATTACTTGAAGGAGAAGCACAAGAAGATATAAAGCAGTTGACAGAAGATGTAGAAAACAAGAAATCGGGTTATGCTAAGCAAATCGTAGACCTCAAAAACACCATTCAAACTTGTGATATTACAAGTATTCTGAACATTTTGGACGAAATAGAAAAGATAGAAGGTGCCATGCCAATTCCATACTTACTATGTGGTATAGTAATATCACATCTTGAATATTATTATAGACAACAAGGGAATAATAGCTGGGTTCATATCAAGTCAATAGTAGACTCTAGGAGAACTGATTTAATTGACGACGTTGCATGTGAAATATATGAATCGTTTGGGGAGTTTGAGCAATTATTAAACACCGACGGTTCGACTACATTTCTTTATGTCAGGAAAGATATCTGGCTAGATGATAGTAATATGCCTAACATGCCACCCAATCTTGATCTGTTCTTTAAACATGATAATTCTGTATTGATGGATGAGAATAATGAACAGAATGAAAGTGGAGAGGAACAAATCAACCAAGAAGACCCCGAACAAGAAGTTCAAGGTGAAATTGAGGTAGATGGAGATGAAAACGATCGTGAAAAAGAATCCTCAATCTCAGAGCCAAGGAAAACGAAACAAGAGAATTTCGAAATCCAAGATCCAACCGCTGTAATTTCGGAACATAGCCAGAGAAGCGAATGAAAATGAGTTATGTACATTGCTTATGCGTTTAGGTTAGTCCAGAGGGGTTATGTGAATGGCCAAATGTGGCATAAATGCACTGATTATTTCGAGTCGTTTGGTGTGTCTCTTTCGTTGTCCTTTTGAGTTTGAAGACGCCAAATAAGACCGATACTCCATTAACGGCAACAAGAAGAGAAAATTTTAAGCTTGAATATCTCAACACATGTAGATTGAAGTAGTCTAAATTTTAATTTTCTTTTCTTATATCTTGTGTAACTTCTCTCTACATTAAAATTATATCATATCAATGCTCAAAATACAGAAAATAAAATGCCCTACCAAATCACTATATTGCAGTCAGGGCGATTACAATATGGCTATTCAAGAAAATATATATACGATTCCATGCGATATTACTGCAAATACGATCCAATATGTGTCGTAATATATCAGGAGGTCTAGCCCAAACATCCGGAATGGAATTTTATTCATGTTCTTGTGTGATGTTCGTAATAGTGCAGAATCGAAGAAGCAATTTTTGCCAAACAAGTGGATCGAATATTTACCAAAAAACATTATGTTCAATTTATATGAGGGTTGCATTGATCAGAAAACAAACAAAGTAAACATAAGAAACAAAATGAATATCAATTTATTAGCGGGTAGTGAGCAATAAGCAATCAAAAGTGTTTGAATTGTAGATCTGAACTGAATTAAGATCACTTATTTCCCAAAAGAGTGTCTTTGCTCGTAAAAATTTAAGTACGAAATTTGGGCGGGGGACAGGGTTCTAGATATCAAAATCGATCTTTGCAGACTAGAAATCAAACGAGTTGTTAGTAACATGAAAGGCATTTTAACTACTCCTTGTTGACTATACAGGAGTTGCTTGCTGGTGACAATGTAAACACTTTCCAATTGTATTTTCAAACACGATATTCAATGAACCTGTCTGCGAAATCGATAATTTTGAATGAATGCTAAGGTAATTCCAAGTAGGCAGTAAAAAATAATAAAAAATGACATGGAACTATGGAAACTGAGCAATTAATCTTATTCCTCTATCATTATCTTTTTTACGTGTCATAAAATATAGAAAGTATATCTGAGAGGCGAATAATCGAGCGTGAAAATACGTGGCAAGTGATAAATGGACCTGAAAAATAGAATTAAACCAGGCCAAACTATGGTGAAAAAATAAGTGACTGGCGAAAATAGTTTGAGAGATATAAGTTAAATCTCGTCTAGAATATGAATTTAAGATTATTGTAGGCAGCAAACATGTTTGTAATAGTTCACTCAAAGAAAAGAAAGAAAAAAACCCAAGTTTGGGAAAGAAGAAAGTTTCGTCTCCTCCGCGGCAGTAAATTTACCGGCTAGTTGTTACGAATAGTTTAAGTGTTATGGTTGCTAATGATGCGACATGTTCAATACTTGCTTGGAAAATCATCATGGCTCACCATAATCTCACTAACACGTCTGGAGCGTTAAACCATCTGTGATAAATGTAAGTTGGTGTGCACCCACCTTCAGTTTAAAGTAAATTGAATTTTTTGTTAAGTCTTTTTGAAGCATTTTAAGGTTCATCTGATTTTTACTGGATTCGATTTTGTAGGGTTACTATAGCAATTTAGTAAGGGCATTCATTTCATCTGTAAAGAACTGCCTAATTTGACGTAGGCACCTACATGTGAACTCTACACCCACAGTAGAATAAATATTTTTTTGGCGCTCCACTTTATTCTTTCTAGTTATATTTTGAAGTAGAATTACCACCAAACTGAAATCAAGAGGGGCATATGTAAGCCAATGTATTTATATTTAATAACTTAATATTCAATAACTTAACATGAATGAAATCTTTTTTGGTACTTATACATAGATGTAATCTTGTAGTTTAAAGAGCTGTCAAACGAAAACTTGTTTTTGGCTAGTTACTTTGCCGACTATTAATAGACTTCAATTGTAGTGGTGTACATACAAATACACTGTATTTACAAATCGGTTACTCAACTGAGCGCACAAAGCTAAGTTCTGAAAAAATATATTTTGCCAATAAAGAAAAAAAAAAAAAACTTGGAGAGAGTTACTCGTAGAATAATATTTAAAGTTCTGGATAACTTTTTTGGGTAAGGCGGTGTGTTATAAGTCTAGGTAATCGTACAATGTTGATCTTAAGGAGACTATAAGAGAACGAGAATTTAAATCACATCAGGATAAGCAAGTAAATAAGACCACATTTATTAGCAGCAAAAAGCTCCTAAATCAAATACATACAGGATAGCATCCTTCGATATTAATATCTGAATACTTATCTTGGTTTATTCCATATTTCAGAGCGTTCATGAGATCAACCAATACATCAGTTTATGGAAAAAAAGAGAGAGATTACAACTGCAGGTCTTTAATAGTATTTTTTGATCTTTAACACCAAGTATCATCTTAAGTCAGAACTTACATTTGAAATCAATTGCTTCGTATTAGATATACTGTATCAGTGCATATCCTACAGAATAACTACGATTAGTAACGATTTCATAAAAAATTTTTTTGCCTAACATAAAAAAAATCTGTTCACCACGTCACAAAGAAATAAATATACACGTTTGAGTACTATGGAGATGATTGTTCGATTGTTTCGATGCAGGCGAAGCTCAGTTATATATTTTATCATACTACTATTTTCCTTCTTAATATTTACCCATTCAATTATTTACGGTAACTCAAAATCAAAAATTCATACAAAGATAAGGACTTATAGTAACATCGTTGATATTATAAAGAAGGGAACCGTGATAACTGATTTTAAGATCAAAAAATGTTACAAATATTCAAATTGCGAAGTAACTAAAATAGAAAAGATTAACAATTGGAGAAAAATCGATACTCCTTTGGAACTCTATGAAGACAATGATACCCCAAAGATTATATCGTCATTGGAAATATACAACCATTTTGTGTATGTTAAGGAATTGCCCATCACCTATACTGATCTGGTTCTTAGTGATGTTCAAATCTCGCATTCTCAAGTTGAATACACGTTCATAGTTCCACAAAATGAACAAGATAGTTGGATAAAAGAAGAATATGATTCAATAGTGGTTTGGAAAAAATACGCTCATAAGTCTGATGAACGTCTTTTCAACTCTCAAAATCTTGTGAGAGATATTGATATTCTTTATGGAATGAATGATCTTATTGATTCTAGACCATATTGGGACTTTCAAATACAACCAATTCCAATAATCGTTGGTATTCCTGTACATTTATCTTTATTGAAAATTCCAATTGCTAAAGAGCAAAAGATCATTGAAGATTTCAATAATTTCGAAAGCTTGAAAAATAATCAAAAGTTGATGACATCAAAGAACTGTAAAATAATGCAATTGTCTGATTTGCACTTTGGCCCTGATAATGGAGTCTGTCATGGTGAAAGTCAAGCTAATGATTGCAAATCTGATTTGAAAACTTTGGAATTCGTAGAATCTTGTATAGACAAAGAAAAAAGTAATCCGGTAGATCTTGTGGTTATAACTGGAGATTTAGTAGATGGTTTCAAAATAAAAGATCTTAAATCAACAATTTTAAAAAGTTTATCCCCAATTCTAAAACGCAATATCCCATTTATTTTCACATTTGGAGAACTGGATGAATACCCATATGACAAAAAGTCAGAAGCGAATAATAAAAAGCAACATGAATTAGATAACAAGATTGATAAGATAATAAAAGTTGACATATTAAATTTCATTTCAACCTTATCCAATTCTTATAATTCAATGATTGAATCATATAATAGTAATATTCATGGATTGACCAATTATAATCTTAAAATCTTCAGGAAAGAAAGTCATGAAATCATTGAAAATAAACCAGATGCAGTTATTTCAGTATTAGATTCTGAGAATCACAAGATTGATGTATCTCAAATAAATCATTTATATAGATTCAATCAAGGAATTAAGACCGAGAGACCATTCAAATTAATCTTCTTCCATTATCCATTACCAAACTTCAGACCTCAAGGGGTGTTTAAAATTGTTGGATCATATAATCAAAAATCTCCTTTAAATTTGAAAACTGATACAAAGTTCAGAGACGATATTGCAGGCTTAGGATATCAAGTTGTTTCAGTTGGACATGAACACGAAAATGATGCCTGTATACTAAGTGAAAATATCAACGGTAATAAGGAAGTTGTCGATCAAATATGGCTTTGTTATAATAGTGTTACTGGAGAAAGTGGATACTCCAACACGGCTGGCTTTGATAGAAAAGTCAGACTTTTCGAAATTAATTTTGAAAAAATGCAAATGTTAAGTTGGAAAAGAAGCGAAAAAGGCGGAAATGCATTTGATTATCAAATGATACATCAATATACTTGAGTTAGAATGATTGAGAAAGATGTTTATGTTGATGGGTAGTTTGAACAGGAGGTTAACTAAAGCAGTTCGGCTGGAATTTTAATAGTCAGAATCCGATTTAATTTAAACAATTAGAGGAAGACCATGCAACTCAACTGGATCCATTTCTTTTGTTCTTCGCCTTAGAAAATTCATAAGGATAAGTCTAATTATAAATTTGTACAGTGCAGTACGGTCCAGTATTTGAAATTCTGTTCAAGGACTATCGTTCAAAAAGTTGATAATCTAGATCTTTTAATTAATTTTTGGTTAATCCTTTGATTCCCATATTCAATAGCTCTTCTGACCTCCTGAACTTCTCACTTAATGTTTTATATATAGCTGCCGTCATATTATTTGTTTTCTAGGAGTTTTAATTACATTCGTTAGTTTATGAAATAATTGTTTTGTACCTTGTGCGATGAATCTGTGTCCGAGCGTTTGAAGCCTGCGAGCGTTTGAAGCCTGCGAGCGTCTGAAGCCTGCGAGCGTCTGAAGCCTGCCAGCCAAAATCTTTTCGAGAATGCGAAGAATGCCAGAAAAGGATTTAGGGTTGCATCTCATCTCAAACTGGATATAATCATTATTCTTTTCCAAAGTATTAACTATATATATACATATAAATAACTTTAATTTACAACTTCCCAAATTTCCATACTCACCAAGTAAGCGCAAAGAATACAAGATGGGAAAGGCTAAGAAGACCAGAAAATTTGCATTAGTTAAACGTGCAATAAATAGTAAAGATCCTCGTTTGAGCAAAAATAAGAATAATATTGTTAAGAAAAATGATGATTCAGAACTTGTGAAAGATGTTCCTCAGGTTTCTTCAGCTTTATTTTTTCAGTTTAATAAATCCATCAAACCTCCATATCAAGTATTAATAGATACCAATTTTATCAACTTTTCAATCCAAAAGAAAATAGATTTAGTGAAGGGGATGATGGACACATTATATGCTAAATGTATACCTATTATTACTGATTGTGTTATGGCAGAATTAGAAAAATTAGGTCCTAAATATAGGATTGCTTTGAAATTAGCAAGAGACCCTAGAATCGAAAGATTAACTTGTTCACATAAAGGTACATATGCCGATGATTGCTTAGTCCATAGGGTAATGCAACACAAGTGCTACATTGTTGCCACAAATGATGCTGATTTGAAAAGAAGAATAAGAAAGGTGCCCGGTGTTCCTCTCATGAGTGTTGGTGGTCATTCATATGTCATAGAAAGGTTACCAGATGTATTTTAATTAGGGCCGTTTGTTTTTGAAATAAATGTTTTTGCCAGATCTGGGTATACAATATACAAGCCAATTGTGCAGATGTTGCATTATTCATTGACATTTGAAGCTCAAATTATTATTACATCAAATCTGTATACATAAGTACAATTTCAAATCATTTGACAATATAAGAATATAAATTTGAATACAAGAATTCAAAAAAAAGAAAACTTTATTAGCATTTTTTGTTGTACTATTGTGGCATTGCACAAACCTATTCAACGGAATTTTATATCTCTTGATTTGTGTTCTCTATTCGCCCTTTGTAGCATTTATTGGTTCGAAATTGATTAAATATTCCAATAATCTTCAGTATTCTCTGATAGAAATGTCTAATTCTGATCGACTATTAAGTAGTAGTCAATACAATTCCATCTCCGGAAAGGAAAGCAAAAATAAGGGAAGATTTAGAGCCAATGTCAAATATGTCCCATTTCCTGGACAAGAGAATAGTAGTCTTGAAAATAAGCCCGAGTCAGACTTAGATGAAGTAGTATATAGGTACATCAAAAATAATTTGAGCAACCAGGATCATGCTAACAACAAGAGACATCCCTCTACTTCAACAAATGAAAGTTTCAAAGAAAATAATACTAGAGAAATTGTTGACGATAGAAATAGAAATCAACAAGACAGCTACCAAAGAAACGATTTGAATAAGCAAAGAATGCTAAAAAACCTTGCAGGTATATTGACTTTAGCACCCATAGAAATATCAAATATTAAAGGTACGGTATATTTATGTCCAACAATTAAAGATTATTTTGATATAGTTGCTGATTTTAACACTTTAGTTAGAAAAGTTAACGAAGATAACAGAAGTAAAGACAAAATCAAACAAAACGCGAGGCTATTAACTAAAGAGATCCGAAGTCTTATGGGAAGTAAACAAATTCAAAACTTGAATCGAAAAGTTGAAAAGATGAAATTAGATGAGTGTAATTTTAGATTAGCAGAGAACTCTGTGGATTTTAATACTTTAGATGAAGATTATTATGATGAATCAAGTTCAGAATTTAGTGACAGAGCATTATTTTAGTTAGCGTGGAACACTTATCGGGAGCCATTACACCAACTATTACCAAGTCCAGTTCAGAAACGTTGATAGTAACAGCCTTTACGAGCTTCCATGAACAACAATATTTGAATCGACAGTATTAATTACAATGTTGTAATTGAATAACTGTATTAAGTATCAGAGGCAAGATAAACGGCATTTATTAGGTGTGGGGTCTCTTGTTTATGAGGACCAAATGGGTTACAAATGAGAACTCATATTCAGCTCATATCAGCGATACATCATGCTTAATGACCAATGCTAGAGAGGGGTTTTCTCAAATGTTGTACTCAAAATTTTGTGGTGGTATATTAAGCTAGAAAAGTACTTCTGTATTGTAAAATTTTGGTAGAATAATTCAGTAATGATTTTTTCGAAACTTGTTGTCGCCCACAGGCTGATTATTAGATCCTGGTTTTACGATAGAAAGACAGCTTTAAGGTGAGAAACAATACTTGGATTCTTATCAACCACCCACCTTATTATGAAATATGTATACAGCTGCATTATCTAATACACCTACATAATAACTCTTCAGTTACATTTTGAGTTTATTTTACTAGAATATATTCTGATTACATTCCTGTCTTTTGAAAACATTTCCAATTATGGCTACATATTTCTTATCTTAAAAAAACATTCGAGGTTTGTATTAGGGAATGTCTATACAAAAAACATTATTTAAAACAAGTACTAATAATAAACATACATATACAACAGGTTATCTTATTATAAAAATAAGTACTTCTTCATTTTACAAATCTAGTAAAGCAAAGCAACACCTGCAGCAACTGCAGCACCGATAGCACCTGCGCCAATTGGATAAGAAGAACCAGCAGCAGCCTTTGAGGATGAAGTGGAGTTGTTAGCTGCTTGAACTGAAGCAATGGAAGCAATAGAAGCAACGACGAATTTGGTGAATTGCATTTTGAATATATGTATGAATAACTAAGTTTTAGTGATTATGAGAAAGAAATAAAATTTGACATGTTTGGAAAAAAGGAAATAGCTATGCCCTTTATATAAATGAGGAGATTTCTAGTGGTAAGAACCTTTGTGTGTACTTGCCTTATATAAATTTAGAACACGCCGCGGGCCGAAAAAAAAAGAAATGAATTAAACTACTTACCAAGAGAGAGGAAACTTTTGCAAAAAGGGCGTTTCTTGATGAAGTGAGAGTAATCCGAAGCTCACATTCCTGCTGTCACGAATTTAGATCATGCTAAATAATTTTATTAGGGATCCTGAGAGATAAAACAATCAAAAGTATGAATTTAGCAAGATTTACTTTTTTATTCTCAATTTTCTATGCAATTCTACCTATTTCTATGCCCCCTATAGCAATAATAGAAAATAGCTTTGAGATTTACAATTTCGCGGAGAGGGGGCTGTGCATATGATGGGCCACTTTATTGAAGTTAATTTTTCCCAATTAGTAGTTGGATGATACTAAAATGTGCATTTCCTTAATCATCCCAAATTTATTGCGTAAACGCAATTTACAGATTACGTAAAATACGGTATATAGACCTCACCCCTTACCAGAAGTTGCGTAAGTATGACACTTTAACATCAATTGAACCCTCTCATAACCGTTATACTGAAAAAAAGAATGCTATGTCTAATTGGGAATTTTTTTTCTTTTTTCGTTTGACACGAGTTTTACCCCTTTGTTTCACAGTGAAATATCACCATTACAATAGTTAAAGCAACGAAGGCATTTACGGGTACAAAAAAAATTCACCATTAAGTTAATTTTAAACACAATTTAAATCTAATTTTGGCAATGTGTAGCAATTTGAGTTGTTAATTCGATTTTAATGATAGGGAACTTGTTACGAAAGAAGTTAAATTAGCAACCTTGACCTGCATAATTGCAAAATTGAGATAAGGAACGCTTTTGGTTACATGACAGTTACGTAGGATGTTAACAATTTAACCTTAAAAGATTTCGTGTCTTATGTTTCCATTTTTGACTTTAAAATAAATTCTCGATATCTTCAAGATTCTCTGATACGCGTCCTAATTTGAAGCTTCGCTTTGTTTACATTATAAATGTCGTTTGGTTGAAGTAATGAATTCCATTGGATTTATCTCCTTATACATACTGACCACCCGTGTTCATCGCAGAAATGAATGGACTCTTTTTTATCTATCTGAATATATCAACTTTCCAATCACCTTAGCATTACCTAAATCTTTAGTGTGGAATTGTGTTTAGTGATGCAGATGGGAAGAAAACTCTGTTTGCGTGTTTTTATCTAGGATTTTTTTTCTTTCTGATAATCATTATTTGCTAAAATTAGATGTTAACATAAGCCCATTACACATTTATATCGATCTCTCGACCGCTGCGAATTTGTCGTTACTCAACCTATAGAGCACATGGTTGGTAGCCATCAACAACAACAATTTATCTATCAAGTAATCGCAATAAATAAAATCAAAAGTCATATTTAAGATTAGAGTCCACACGAACGTTCATCTAAATCATAAACCGTATCAAAATAACCCAGGAATCCAATTCTGTTTATTTAGTCGCAAATACGCATTCTCGATATTTACATTCAAACCTAGCTGATTATGAATTTTGTAGCCTTGGAGAACAATTTCAAAACAGTTGAATATGTAATGTACCAAAACAATGACATTATTCCATTGCAAAATTATCCACACATTACATCTTTAGTCTGTCTATATCGACTTAAATGCAGCCCTCAAAAACGAATGCATCTGCAAATTTCTAGTTCGATGGATCGCATTTTTCATGATGGGCCAATTATCAATTTCAATAAATCAGTAGGGCTTATTCCTAGACTCGCATCGACATTATTTGGAACAAAGCTGGGATTAGTCACATGATAATCATCAATGAATCCAATTGTTTCTTTGAATATTGCTTAGAAATTAAAGGCCTTCAAAAGTATTACTTGAGTTTTATTGAACCAATGGAATTTAACTCTCTAATCCAGAATCTCAATCCAGCCTTAAGTCCTATTTTCGGATCTCCGTGTATTGCCTTTTCTGGAATTCCAGCCGTATCAGAACTAAGCGAGCCGAACAAGAAATCCAAAATCAATGGCATAGTAGATCATCACCCAATGTGATAACAAACTATATAAGCCATACAATGCTTGTATAATTTTCTGTATCGATATAATTTTTTTAAAAGTATCAATTGTTTGAAATACTAGAGTTTAAGAAGAATGTTAATTTCAGATTCCGTAATTATCAATGCTCCAGTTGAAGAAGTTAAAAAAGTGCTCTTGGACTTTCCAGGTCATAAGAAATGGAATCCTTTTATCGTCTCCCTCGAAGCCATCAATGATGCAAAGCTTGAAGTAGGCACTCAATTACACTTGGTGGTACAGAATTCTGGAAGATCTCCCCTTACTTTTAAGCCTTTTGTTACAGAGTTTTCAGAAAATGCATTTAGATGGAGAGGAACAATGTTTTTCAAGTTCATTGGTTCTGGATTGCATTCATTTGAATTCACACCAGAGATAATTGACGGTAAAGAAGCCACCAAATTCACGCAGTTGGAGGATTTTTCAGGAATATTGTTTGCTCTCATGCCTGGCATGGTAAGGGAAACGGGGGAAAGTTTTGCAGCTATGAATATTGCCTTTAAGAAGGAAGTTGAAAGTAGAGTAGAAAATCCAACGATATAGTATTTTATGACATTGAATAACTCTATATGAATAATAATAGTACTTTGATTTAGATCTTAACGTAGAAAAGTCAGCGAAAATTAATACTCTCGAATAAATAGACTAATCGATAAAAGTATCAATCACTGGTCTTCTCCAATTGAGCTTGACACCCTTATCTGACCATTTCATCTTTTCTTATGTAATCTTAAAATTGTCAAACATGCTGCAAAAAAGTTTCTTACCAGAATTATAGAACTGGAACAATTCTGAAACTCACTACACATAATACATCTAGAGCCTTTTGGTTTAATATCTTGTTTACATACTTGAATCAATGACAACATCTAACTACAAGAAATTGGGATTTAATAATATGAAATCTACAGGTTTTGGCTCTTCATTATCCTTGACGGACAGAAAGAAGCGAACTCTCAGTAGTTTGTTTCAACCACCTATGAAGAAAATTTGCCTATCAGATAATCGGTTAACAAATCTTGACGTAAATAATATCACTACTACTAATATGTTGTTAGAATCATTTATGGAATCTGAATTCGCTGGTGATCATCTGGAGAATACGTGTATAGATGAGATTGCAACCACTAAAATTGAAACCAACTTCATGATAAAGAGAAAGAATCTGGAAATACCAAGTATGAGAGCTCCAAGTAAAATATTTAATCTTTCTAGTCCTACACCTTCGGGTACCTTGATACTAAATGAAAATTCATTTATTCCATTTAAGAAACCACCGTCTCCTCCGAAAGATGAATCTCCAGTATTACAAAATCTCAGGGCAAATGCATTCAATCCTAATCCTTCTGCTGGTTCTTTTCCACGAATACCTAGCAGGAGCAGTCTGATTTTAGAGAGAGTAGATGCAAAAAGCCGATTGCTCATAAAACGTCCATTATTTAGCACATTAAAGAGGATGTTTTCGAGAAGGGCTTCCAAAGATCAATTCGAAAACCCAGGAAGTGAGCCAGACACAACAGAAGGGGATGACCCCAGTGTAGCAGCAAAATCGTATTCAATCACTGATGTAAAAAGAATTCCAGATGCAAAGATTAGATCAACTGAAAAAGAGCCAAAAATCATCCCTACAGATTATCTGAACGGATCTTTTTCCTACGGCTACAGGCATGGTCAAGATTCTTTTCTTGAACTGAGTAATCCACTTGAGTACGAAGATCTAATGGGTGCATTGCTATACATAACAGAGAATGATAGTACAAGTGTTGATCCAACTCTGGATAGTGGTGCAGGAGCAAACGCCATAAGCATACCAATTGACTTATGTGACCCTCAGAGTGATATTCATGGGCAAATGGAGAAATTGACAATAAATGAACGTTAGGATACAAACCACTGTCGCTGTCAATAGGATATGAAACACATTTTTGAGAAGACAAAGACTCCAATGCAACGAATACAATGAATGCATTGACTTAGATTACTTTAATTTTCTCTCCTCTTTTCACTACCCACGGAAAATCTCAAGAAAATTTCATGGGTCATCTGAGAGCAAAGACCCTGCAGGAAAGAAACAGAATGGGAAGGGCAGATGAATCGGTGAGCCGTACTGAACCAGCTTTATGGTTTAAAATGACTTTTTGATAGGTTTATATACGATTTTGTATCAGAAATCATTATCAGTTATGAAAGCTCTTGATTCTGGATAAATTTTCAACTCTGAAGATGAAAGTTTGTGCATTTTTTTACTCCTAATCACTTTCCCCGTGTTTTGCTGAAACAGACCATTAAGAAATCAATCATTGAGAGTATCACGTGATATATGCTAAACACACTGCCACCTCCAACTCTCCAAGAGAATATTACATAGTAAAGCCAATAAATACCAAGAAATTTGCGACGACAAGCAACTAATAACCTAATAATAATTTAGGAATAAGATCCAAGACCCAGATAATTTGAGATAAAAGCTCTAATAAATATTTCTTTTTATTCCATTATTTAATTAGAGCCTTTTAATTATCAAAACAATAAAATGGCATATTCTACCGGAAGAGGTGGAGCAGGTAATATCCAAGAGTCTGTTACTATCACAAGCGAAAATAATGATTTATTGACAACAAAAAGCAGATCTGCAGTAATAGCTCCTCTTTCTTCAAATGAACTGAACAAAAAAGTTTTTTACTCCACTGGTAGAGGGGGTGCTGGGAATATTAAATCTTCAAATACTATTCCTTCTCCAACTCTAGTTCCTCAAGGTTCAGCCACACCAACTCTTCATAGTGATAAAATAACGACTGGCCGTGGGGGTTATGGAAATATGATTAAAAACAAGGATCCGGGATTAACTAGAAAACTTCAAGATGTTGATGGTTCCTCACCCAAGGAAATTGAAAATGAATTACAACAAGTCGTTTCAAATAAATCGTTCTCCATCGGCAGAGGAGGTTTTGGTAATGTCATATCTCAAACTAGGTCAAGAACTAGTCAGACATCTGGAAGCACAGCTGAAAATCCTACCAATTTAATTGCAATCTCCAGTCGTGGTGGTGGAATAATGGAGAGTGAAGAAGAACATCAATATGAGGTTGGAAATCTAGGTAACACTAAGAGTAAGAAGTCTTTCATTAATAAATTGAAAGGTTTATTTCAAAGCTAACTACATTGCATCACTTGATGAAATATACTGAGGAAAAGAGGCTTGGAAAAACTTTAAGGAGATGTGATAGAATAAAAATTAGGTGAAAGCTTGAATTCTTTGGTTGTTATTATTTTTCTCCTTTATTTTCGTTAAGCCTATGCCAGATTGCCTTAGATGAATTAGTATTAATGATCTATTTCCACTTTAGTTTTTAAAGTTTTGCTTGTCTTTCAAATACGGTGTCTTTTTATTACTGGTTTATATATTAAACAACAACTCAAGTAGCATTGCATAGATTTATATAAATACATTATATAAATAAACTTTAATGATATTATACATCGAAATCATTGGGATTCTAAAAATGACTTTAATTTTTGTAGCGCCTTAAATCTATGTGAAATAGTGTTCTTTATAGTTTTATCCATTTCAGCATAAGTTTGATTGTAACCTTCAGGTTCAAACACCGAATCCCAACCAAAATTTGTTGGTCCTCTACTGGATACGATATTTCCCTTTGTCACACCCTGAAATAACTGAACCTCTGAATCTGGACCCTCACAGTAGCCAAATGTACAAATTGCATTTGCTCCTTTGTCTTCAAATTTGTATAACATATCAACAAGTCCTTGTAATCCAATCGATTGAACAAACCATTTAATATATGGACCGGGTAAATTATTGAACGCAGTGAATCCAAGACATGTATCTTCCACAAGCACAGGGCCATTTAATATTTTAGCAGCAGCTTTGGCTTTAGCAATAGTAACTTCATCGATTGAACCTTGGATTTCATCTAGATCAAGAGATTTATTGGTAACGGTAAATTTTCCTACCGAAGAAGAGCTAGAAGACTCTGATCCTTTTGAGAGAATAGCTACTACTTCTTTCAATTTGTTGGCATTACCGGTAACAAATGTTATAGTGGTCATATTTAAACTTATTAAAGAATGCGAATGGAGTTTGAGGAAACAAAGGCAAGTGCAGTGAATTTGAGTTTAACTGAACCCGACCAAGACTCCAACTCGAATTGATTGTACATGAGTTAAAATCTCAATGCAGTCGCATCAACCAAATTCTCTGCTAGGTAAAATTGGTAGCCATTTACTATACCAATTATAACTAGTTAACTACAACAAAAAAATTTAAATGCATTAATCTGGATTATTAAAGTATATACAAGGAGAATATGGCAACCATACTAATACAAAATTTACGTGTGAAAATTGACATCCAACCTGAAAATTGTAAGACAACTATAAAAGTTTTTCATTTTCAGCATATACAAATTCAAGTAGTCGAGCCAAAAGCTAGTTATGACAACTATCAAATATTCAACTAAAGATATTTTGCAAAAGAAACTGTAGTCATATGATTTCAAATCTTTCCAAGTCTTTGCATTAACGCCTTTTGTGCCTTTCTTCTCTTTCTCAACTTATGTTTTTTCATTTTCAATCTTCTTTTTCTTAAAACAGAGTCTGTGTATAATGTATTATCTTCTATCTCATCACTTATACTTTCACTTTCTATGGCGAATGGTTTAATTAATATTGAACTGATTGTAGGTTTTTGGATCTGTGTGACGGTAGAGTTGATGGGAAATGAATGGAATGAAAGTGTGACTCTTTTCAGAGCTGATGTGGCCATTGTAGACATCCACCTGCTACCAAAGGCCAGGGCCCTCAATATAACGTTTCTGAACATGTGTATTAGTTGGTCTTGAACAGTGATGTAGTAACTTATAATAGGCTTTTTTCTATGTTTTTGCTACTTGAACGAAATATTCAATTTTTGCATAATGCAATTTTGTGTAACTATTTCTGGAAAGAGTTTGAAATTGTTTGATTACATAAGCGGATTCTCTTCTGGATCACAAAACCACACCTTCCTTCAAGCTCTTAGTTACACAAAAATGGAGAACATGCCATACATGTTGCAATGGTGCTGCAAACATTAAGAAAAAGTTGTATTTAAATTATAATGCAATTACTGTCTATTATTATCCTATATGTCACCCCCATTTTATTCTGGGGTTAGTCATTCTATTAACTTCTTGATTTTTACTAATGCTTTTTGTAGAGAGATCAGGACTGGTTATCAATAACTATGCTCATCACAATTGGCTCTGAACTGTCAACTATTACACCTGTAACTCCACTGATTCCATTAGAAGAACTCACCTGTGAGGTCATACTACTTTCCCAATTTCTCACATCATACTTAAGTCCCCAAGTATTTAAAATAACAGAATTATTAGCCAATGGCAATAGTCCACATGTTGGGCAAACTTCACTCGAATTAAATAAATTCTTGGACGGGTAGGTAATATAATTCTTTCCCTTTTCAACTAGAAATATCACGTCAGAATCGGTAATGAAGGTAATTGACAAATACTTAAATTGTTGTCGAACGGTAAACAATAAATGAATTGAACCTATTGTTTGATCAAATCTACCACCTATTGCCCCCAAAGTGAATATTTGAATAGTATCACTGTTTCTGTATCCTTCAGTTTCTATGGACAGTTCTAAATCGTGAAGTCCACTGTAGTCACTGATTTTTTGGTGGTCATTAAGTAATTTTTCCCTTACTTCAGATGATTGATAATAAATTCTTATAAGCTGTAAACTTTTATTAAAATCAGTAGCGTATTGAGTTTTCTGTTGAATTATAATTGTACCTTTCTTTTCATAATACTCTCTTACTGCAGGTGTTAACGAATCAAGATCTCCAACAATAAAATTTGGTATATATTTCGCACGATCTGTTTCTGACTCAAAGAAGTTGTGTAGTCTGTTAGCTCCTCCATCGGCACATATATGAAGGTGTACATTGTTCCATAGTTGTCTAATACCAGTACCAGATAGACTTTGGTTCAATATTAGTAGAACAGTTCTGCTATGTGTTAGATCTTTGTGAAGGTACGAAAATGGTTCAATTAAGTTATGAGAATCTAGAGGTGGAACTATATTAACATCATCCGGTGATTCAATCACACATGAGGACATGTTAGTATAGTTGTGATTGTTTATCTAGATGCTTAACTAAAGAAGAGCAGCAGATTTCATGTCCCATGCTTCTATCAGATTAACTCTCTATGTTTCTGTTATATACAGGATAGACAATGGGGCTTTTTGGCTCATTTGAATAATTCGAATGAACCAAAGTGTTGCCTTTTTAAAAAGTAAGTGTAGGTGGTCTATTGTAAATAATTGTAGATGGATGTATGAGTCTTCAAAATTGAATCTTTTGGTTCATATAACAATAAATTCACCGTAGTCTTGCAACTACTACTAGATAGAATTGGTGTAATAAATGCGTGCACTACCCAATTTTAAGTTGAAGAACAGAACCAGCTGAACTTATCTAATCAACTACTCAAAAAAGTAAAAAGCATCCGTGTTGTAAATAGAGATCATCTGTTAAAATAGATCTAAATCTGGCTTGTTTACGAATCAGTTCATACTTTAAGACTATATGAATTTGAAAAGCAAGTAGAGAGAAATGAGCACGAATCCTCCTTCTACATCAGATAATGCTCAAGCAAATGTTGTTCCAAGAGATGTTAGACTTCTTCATTTAATCTTTGCAACTCAGGGTATACAGAATTATCAAGATCATGTTCCACTTCAACTAATGGACTTTGCACATAGTGAGTATTTTACGTGAATGAATTGAATATGTTGCTAATTTTAAAAAAGGCTCAAGTACCGAATTATTATCGCACAATACTAACTAATACTAGGATATACCGTGGGTGTATTAAAAGATGCAATCACTTATAATGATCATGCCAAACCAATGACTTCGAACTCCAATATTAATTCTAATACAAATAGTACTGTTAATACAGATGATATAAGGTTGGCTGTCGCTGCAAGAACAAGCTATCAATTTAAACCAACACCTCCTAAGGAATTACTATTGGAATTAGCGCAGGAAAGGAATTCCAAGGCCTTGCCTCCAGTCATCCCAAAATGGGGTCTTAATTTACCTCCTGAAAAGTATTGCTTAACAGGAAAAGATTGGGAAAACTTAGATGATGAGGATTTAGAGACTAGCAGTTCAAAGAAGACAAAGTTAAATTAGCGATAAGTTGCTTACTACTTCCCTATAAACAAACACCGTATGTACATTAGTAAACAGTATAACTAGCAAGAAATATAATGTTAAATATTACTTAGTAATTTCTTACAGTTACTTTACTTCTAGATTCATCTCCATATTATTTTTCTGATCTTAGCGTCCTCTGTAAAGAAGTTAATAACAGAAGTGATTTTTTTCTTGGTGCGAAATTAAGCAATGTCAAACATCTCCTAATCTTCTTAAAATATCGTTTACAAGTTTAAGTTCATCTTTTACTTGAAGTTCACTGAATTTTCATTATTATAAAATACCAAATATAGAAGAATATCAAAAAATAAACAGCCCGACGCGGGGGTCGAACCCGCAACCTTTTGATGACTTCTATTTAAGAGTCAAACGCTCTACCGATTGAGCTAGCCAGGCTTGACATGGAGTTGAAAGGAGAAGCCCGACGCGGGGGTCGAACCCGCAACCTTTTGATGGCTACTTATTAAGAGTCAAACGCTCTACCGATTGAGCTAGCCAGGCAATTCCTTGAAGTTTAAATTTACCTGAATTTTCTAGATCAACATCTTGTTCATTTCAGAGAAGAGTTTTAAGAGACATTTGATTGAGCACAAGCTGACAAAGAAATTGCAAATCATGTTTGTAACTTTTGGCACCATAGCTTAGCATTGCAACAATGTTACTAAAGCACACTTTACTCACGCGATATAATTTTTCTTTATTCAGGTTGGTTCCTCAATAAAATATCATTTCACCCATATTTTGTATTTAAAAATCTAATAACTGTTTTTATATTAATATTCTGATTATTTGCAAATTTCTTACCTAACTTTAAATAAAATAATTAGCTTAATATTGTTAAATCTAACAGTTTATATTCGAAATTAGAAGAAGAAAAATATTGTTTAATTATAGTATCTCAATCGGTAATATACACATATATATATTAATATAAAATATATCAGAATTCTTGAAATAAATATAGTATATTAATTTTTTATTAAATTGAATATGATAACTAAATAATTTTAATCATTCAGTGGATTTAGAATCAGCAATTAAAGTAATACAAACAGTAGTTATTGAATTGATACTAACAAATTCAAGATTAATAGATCCTTTAGTTTGAAATGAGAAATTCATAATATATTTATAAACATTATCATTAATTGAATTAATTGAATTATTATTGTTTGTTATTTAAAATATCATTTTCAGATGTTATTTAAGTAGTTAAGTTTTTATTATTTATCCAAGCTGGAGTTCTTGCGCCCCTATATATCAGCTTCTAGTTATCACACACAATTTGTTTAACAATCTAATGATATTTCATGGAGAAAAGCTACCAGTTCACATGTAAAAAATTCAGGAGATTTCAAGCTTCAAGAAAATGCCTGGCTAGCTCAATCGGTAGAGCGTTTGACTCTTAAATAGAAGCCATCAAAAGGTTGCGGGTTCGACCCCCGCGTCGGGCTGTTTATTTTTTGATATTCTTCTATATTTGAATATAATTATACATAAACGCTTGCTTCATATTCACGTATCTCTAGAAAGTACTCTATGAAGTGCTGTACAAGTTTATAGCTCTTCGAATTGTACATTGTTCTAACATATTTTTCTGGTAGATCAATTTTATGTCAATTGTCTATATGCACTCCGAGGTTTAACAAACTCGCTCGAAAAACACGAATCCCGTTTATATTAAAACAAATATCATAATTAACAGATTTGATTCAGTTATTGCTACAGTAATCCTTACATCAATTAATACTACTCTTTGAACCTTTTTAACATACTACTTTGAGTAATGCTTCAAACGGCATTGCTGTCTATTCCTGAGTATGTATCCCCTTTGAATGCAACAAGCTGTTCGAGAAGTCTACCTTGAGCATTTTGAACCTAATAGTTGATTTACATGAATTCGATTGTTATTCAGATGTGTTGGTATTTGCCTTATCAAAAAATGTTTAATCTGGCAAGGATTCTGAGGAGGTGGTAAGCGGGACATTTATCAGATTTATATCCTGCTTTATCACTAGAATCGACTAGTTTGTATATGCCATTTTTGGTAATCATCAACTGTATTTGATTAAAATCCTAAGATAAATTTCATACTAACAAATATTAGAGCAAGAGAGGAATATCTTGGATCCTCAATAATTGAAAGGACTTCAAGATTACATACGTTCACTGATTTAGGTCCTGCAGATTTATGTAACATTCACAAGTATTCTATTAATTCCAAGAAGGGCTCAGAAATTGGTACATTTTTGTATTTTACAGGGGTTGATACGTCTAACTCTGCCTCAATTGCTGCTCATTTGCAAGGGTTAGCAACATTAATCGGCTCAAAATCACAATATTGGTTCGGAGAAAAGAAACATTGGAAAGTCCCAGAGCTTACGTATTGTACTTATAATGCATTTTCTAAAGTTGATATGAGAATTACGGTTCATATTCCTGGTAAATTTGAAAGTGTTATAGTTAGCAGTGACGGTAAATTACTACATGATAAGATAAGTGAAGAAGAAACCGAAAGATTGTGGGTAGAGACTTTTGTTAGTTCAATTGTTAGATGCTTGATTGATTCTGACGATGATGATGATAATAAAATTGGAGGCTTGGTTGAGGTTAGAAAATTAAATCCATTTGGATACGGCAAATCTTCAAAAGATTTATTATCGAGCTTTTTAAGTAGTTTTGAAAAGTTGTTCTGGGAAGGCTCAAAACTTGGATGTGGAATTGAAATTCCTCAACCAACTATAATAAATAACTACTTAGTTGATGGATTTTTAAAATGTATTCAATTAACTCAAAGTTATGATAAAGGTTTAGAAATTTTGAAGAGATTAGAAGAATTTGAACCTTCAGTAATCACACTTATTGCAAAAGTTTATTTATTAAGAGATGAAGAAATAAAAGCGGTTCAAATTATTAATCAAGGTATCCAAATTAATAAGAGAGATTCAAATCTATTATTATTACAAACTCAGTTTTGTATTGATAAGAAGAGATATGACTTGGCATTAGAACTAGCAAAGCAGACAGTTAAATCTTCACCTTCGGATTTCAAATCTTGGTCTATTTTGGTTACGGTGTACACTAAATTAAATGATTTTGAGAATGCTTTATTAACATTGAATTCATGTCCAATGAATTCTCACAAAGAAAAATATACTCTTAAAAGAATTATTCCATTGAGAGGTGGCAACGATGACTTACATTTACCATCTCCAGTTGATGTTACATTGGATGAAGTATCAAAATTACAAAGTAATGAAATCAGCTTTGAGCAGAGAAATTTAGATCCTCACTTAACAAACTTGCCAGCAGCAAATTTGAAATCAACATTTGCCAAATCATATGATTTATTGACAGAGATTGTTAACAAGACTGGTTGGGAGGCATTGTTGAAATATAGAGCAAAAGTGTTTGTGATGGAAGAGGAGTATCGTAAGGATCGTAATAATTCCAAAAATCAAATAAGTGAACCAAAAGAAGAACCTAAAGATGAATCCAATGGGGATGTAATTGAAAATCTTGAAGCAACTGAGAATAATGAAAACAATAATGATTTATCTTCTACAACAGGTATTAAGTCACCAAAGATTGGTAACAGTACAGAGTCACTTGAGAATGAATTTAGAAAGAAAAGATTATGCGAAAGATGGTTAGATAATTTATTCATGTTATTATATGAAGATTTAAGAGCTTATACAATGTGGCAAGCAGAATTTGTTCATTTTCAAGCTCAACAAATGGAATATAAGAAGACTACTTTGGAATGGGAAATATTGGGACTGATTGCTTATAGACTTAAACATTATAAAGAGGGTTCAATTGCATTTGCCAATGCCTTGAGCGGTAGATTTTCCGCCAAATCGACCCGTGAAATGTTGAAGTATTACCAAATGGAAAGAGCAAAAATTTTAAATAAAAATTCAACTGTTTCCACTGGTTCAGCGGCGAACTTTTCTCATAATTTTACAAAAGTTGTGAGTCAATTAAATGAAAAGATTTTAGAATGTTGCATTAAGTTATTAGTTTGGAACCATAGATGGTACTGCGAATTCTCTCCATCATTAATTAATATATTAAGTGATTTGGTTGCGAAAGATGGACTTATTAAAATTCAATCTCAAGTTCAAGCGGTTTTCTCCAATACCATTAACGTTAACGGATCTAACCCAGAATCATCAGGCAATCACGGAATTACTGACATGATGGATGACATATATCAATTTTTCAAAGAATACAATATTTCAGAAGCTGATAATTAGTGGGTCCCTAACAAGAATGAAAGTGGTGGATATAAGGAGAAGTGAAAGAGTTAAGGGAGTAAACAACAGAAAAGAGTGGTTGAAGAAGTGAATTTGTGATGAACCAGTGAAATAGGCAGTTGAATAGGATTTTACAATTATTTGATCTGAGGAGCTCTCAATAGAAATTCAGATTACTTAAAACAAATTTTCAAAAAATAGATGATTTGATGTTTACCTAAATCCTTGTAAAAAAGATTTCGTCTCTTAAGTAGGTGATTTACCCTGTAATCATTGTTGTTGTAGAGCTGATGAGTTGTATCTCAAAGCAGCTCACTTCTCAAAGCAGCACACTTGCAGAAAAATTGACAGCTTTAAATTGACATCCTGCACATACTCTAATCACGAGTCATGATGAAACTCTATCTCTTCACAGTAGTATGATCTGACAAGAATTTGACAAATAACTGTGATGATTTACATTACCTGAAATTATTTCTTGGGGAATTGTAAAATCAGTTATAGAATTACATATTGCATGGTTTCTCATTTTTAAAATTTTTTGTATTCAGATTTCATATCAAACCATAAGCAAAGATCACTTTCCCAAGTTCACAATTTTTCACTTCTTCTGGTTCTCAAAAGAGATTCTTTTGCAGTAATTTAATCTACGATAAAAAAAATGGCGACTCCTTTACATCGTTTACATATGGTCAATTCCCATATCAGGAAAAGAGTTCCTGAAGAATTGAGCTCTGAATTTCCATACATGCCATTGCAGGAAAGAAAAGAATGGGTGAACACTGATTTTCACTCGACTTACGTCATTGATCAAAGTTCTGGAAATTTATGGATTGGAGATAAGAAAGACAAAATCCCAATACGATTACCAACTACAAATCGTTTTGTTTCAAGTATACCCTTATTACCAAAAAAGAATCACCATAATCAAGATAGCAACAACTCCATCACTGACTCAATTCGGAAACTTTTTGGAAACCAATCAAGTGATCAATTAATTATATCAAAGGAATCTATTATCAAATTACTAACAAAGCATGATGACACAGTTTTACTTTGCGAAGTTAATGAAAGCATGGATATGCACTTTGATGATAAAAAGCAATTCACCAGAATAGACCTTGTCGATATTGAAAGCGAGCTAGCAAACAATTTCTATCGCTTTATAATAATAAATCATCTTAATTTAAGCACAGGTGATCTAAATGACATCGAAAAAACGATAAAATTAATTAAATCCAAGTCTCCAAATAGTGTTATAATACTCAATGCGGTTGAAACCTTTGGTATAGAGGACATTGAATTTGATAATTGGAACCTTGATATTGTTTGGACAACTTATAGAGATCCTTCAAATGAGAATGATTTATCAATAAGTTTAATAGCTGATAGAATACTCAATCAGGATGTACTAAAGAGTGAACTAGATGGATTCACAGACGAAGTCTTCTTCAAGAAATCTTTGGATAAGTTAATTAACGAAAGGTTACCATCCCATGACAATTTGATAGAGACTAATAAAATTAGATTTGAAATTAAGGAAAAATTTGGGCTACAGCTCACGCAAAAAAGTCAGAGCAGTAGTTGTTTATCAATATTCAAGTCTCCCACAGAAGGTGATTCGAATATATTGATCCGTCATTTTGAAGGAAACATTCACGAGAAAAGGATCGGATGCATAAAGTTATATCAAAACTTGTTAAATTTTATCAAGAAATAATGGGTTCTGAAGAATTGGTAACTAAATCTTTAGGGATCTTAATAGCATTTGCATTCAAACATTGGTTTTTCAATTATATTATATACAAAGTCTGAGACTTTTCATTTTTTTTCTTTCAGCTATTACTAAGTCTAATTATGAACAGGTTGGTTGTGATCTAATATATACATGGTTTTAGCTAATAAAAAATTAACCAGTGACACTAAAAATTTGATATCTTGGAGTATTACTTTTCTTAGTTGATTTTGCACAGAATTCGGGATCCTTACTATTTATCATTGCTGTCATTTGCACTCTGTTCTCTCACCTTTTCGAATCCGTCTTTGGCAAACTTTTGTATTTCTTGTTTTGAATCTTCCAATCTTTGTTTATTTTGCTGCAATAAAGCGTCTCTTCTCTCCAATTCTTCAATCCACATGCTTTCTCTAAGTTTTGCCTTAGCTCTTAATTTTTCCTCTCTACTAATCTTCTGCTCTAATTTCTCAGTTTGATAATAATACCCCCCGATTACCAATGCCGCAATAGTTGCCAATTGAAATCCAATTCTTAAACGGTAGTAAAATTGGGTTTGGATTCTATCACCCTTCTTTACTGCCTTAGTTGCCATGATAATGGCACCAGTGGTTGCTAAGGCTCCGATTGGAACAAGCGGCTGTTGCTTACTTTTCAAGACCATCTTCTCAAGAATATTCAATTCACTTAAAGCTGTTAGTAGCAGTTGATAGGTTCACAAGTTATATAAAACAAAGCTCATACTTACTCTTCATCTTGAAGATTTCCGTCAAAGAAGGAAGGGATTTTTTCACTCATAATTGTAGATTGTATCTTTTGTAATAATAAATCAGCAAGCAGAAAACTCCATTTAGGAATTGTGGTTATGTGTGACCCAATTGAATAGGAATTGAACACAAAGTATGTAAAGGATATATCACGTGACATGAATTAACGTAACCACTTCAGTTATTTTTTGGTGAAGATCCACTGGTGGTGCTTCATGAGTTAATGGCACTATGCATTTATCAAAATGAGTTGACTTTTATAGAGTAAATACTTACATTAAAGTATCGCTACATTAGATATTTAATAATTGTAATTCCGCTATTGTACATGAATAGTTTATCTCCTATTGGTTGCTATCATAGGGAAAGTAAATAAAGAAAATGTAAATCTGAAATTTGTGTCTTATGCCCCCACTTATTCTCCCAAGATAAATTCTTTGAATTGAATGTAAGCTTTTTCTAAATCATCGTTTACGATAATTTTATCATGCCCACCAGCTTTAGCATATTCTAATTCAGCAGAAGCAGCTGCAATTCTCTTTTCAAGAGACTCTTTGGTTTCTGTTCCTCTACCTTCCAATCTTTCTCTCAAAGCTTCAATCGATGGAGGACTTAAGAATAGATATCTTGCGTTTAAGTCTGACGCCTTAACCGATTTAACTCCTTGCATATCAATATCTAATATGCAAATTTTACCAGTAGTTGCAACATCTTGAACTGCTTTAATAGAAGTCCCATAATAGTTACCGGAAAATTGAGCCCATTCAATGAATTTCTTATCTTCAATAGCCTTTTTGAAATCATCAACAGAGGTGAAATGGTAATGAACTCCATCAACTTCACCAGTTCTTGGTTGTCTTGTTGTGTTTGACACAGAAAATCCAAACTTGTCAGGGTATTCTGCAAATAATTTTTTCAACAAGGTGGACTTACCAGTCCCAGAAGGTCCTGAGATTACAATCGGTCTAGTCATTAATGTTCGTAAAATTGTGAAGTGGTTACTTATAGATAAATGCAAATAATGAAAGTTTATATTTCAAATTAAGCAAACGATTTCAATATCGAGGCGCATTCTAAAAAAAAAAAAAGAAAAAAAAACTTTTTGGAAAATTAATAGTTTGAACTCTACATGGTGAGGTTGGAGAATTTAGAGCATAAGAAGATTATCTACTGTGGGAATAAGATACCCTGGACTTCAGAAACGGTGATCTTCCATATTAACTATAGTGAAATATTCAGAAGAGTGGAAATAGCATCAAGCTTAGCTTGCGATTAAATTATTCATCCTACTGCCAGATTGCGTAGAATTGAATTAGGTATTGGACCCGCCAAAAGTCCAAGCGCATCGAATCGTAAGGTGAGTACGAACACTGACATGAGATACGGCAGAACATTGTGCCACAATGTACTTTCTTCATGCTTCTGTAGAATGAACCAAGCAACCTATGAAATAACAGATAGTGCGCATAACACTGTAAATCTGTAGACTTATTTTCGCACCCATGTACTCATATTTCTTTGAAGAATTGAGTATGCGAAAATGAAGTGAAATAAAGCATCAATACAGAGCTGTAGTAGAGTGCTTCAAATTCAATTTGAAGAGATCCAGAATCCCACCAATCTCTAAAACACTTGAAAGGCATTCGTTCGGTACTGCAACTATTTTGTTGGTATTACTACACTCTCAGTAAAGATTCAAGTAAGTAACTCAACTCTACATTTACCCACTCTCCCAAAATGGCTCCTCAGCTACAAGTTCATAGCCTAACATCTTCCTAGTTTGGTCCTTTCAAAAGTGCGGTGCAATAGCTTTGAATCAAATCAGTGATGTTGAAAACGTTCCTGTGTACAGTTACAAGAAGTTTTGGTCTTCTGAAAATCTATAGACCCACTCACACTAAACAAAATTTCTTCTCTTTGTAGTTAACTTTCTTCCCTTCATTTATCCACTGTTTTGTATCGCAGTATATCGCATTTGATATATATACCTATATCTATATATTATAACCAAATATATTCGTATATTACAATATAGATACTTCCTAATTTATTTTGTCATCTCCCCCGTCATTAGTCTCATCACTTGTTCATATTACTTCAAAATCGAAAAGAATCAAAAAAAGTAAAAACAAATAAAGAAAAGATGTCAGATCCATTGCTTCAAATAAAACAAGCATTGAGTACTATGTACTCTAACAGTTCACAGCAGGAAAAGAAATCAGCCACGCAGTTTTTGGAATCTTTTCAAAAATCGCAAGATTCCTGGGAACCAATTCATGTCATTCTTAATGGCGTGAACGAATCAATAGAAATTAAACTATTTGCCGCCCAAACCCTTAGGTCAAAAGTTACTTATGATCTCTTCCAATTACCCGAACTGTCGTTAAATCAATTGAAGGACTCAATAATAGAGTTATTGAAAAAATATTCTGATAATCAATTCAGAATCATAAGGATTCAATTATGTATTGCATTGTCTCAGATATCATTACAATATTTGAATTGGGATAATGCTATAAATGAAATTATCACTAAACTATCAAATGAACCTAAATACATAATTAGTTTACTTGACTTTCTTAGAATCTTACCTGAGGAATTATCTGACGTTAAGAAAACTTCTTTGACCGATTCTGAATTTAATTTGAGAACTCAACAATTGATTACTTCCAATGTCGAACAAGTATTGATGATTTTGAATAACTTAACTACTTCTAATCAATCTATTGCAAATGTGGATAGCTCTAAATTCAACTCCTTAATATTGGACTGTTTAAATAGTTGGATTAAAGAATGCCCTATTGAAAGAATTCTTCAAATTAATTCTTTAACAAATTTAATATTTCAATCTTTGTCGAATGATGAGACATTTGACAAATCAATTGAATGTTTATGTACAATAATGAGTGAGACAAGAGATATTGAAAACTATGAATTAATCGATGCATTATACCAGCAGTTATTGCAATTGCACTCTTTTATTATTTCAAATGAAGAGAAAAGAGAAGATCCAGAAATTATCAGTGGTATAACAAGATTATTCGTCGAGGCTGGTGAATCCTGGCATGTTTTGATTGCCAAAAATCCAAAGCATTTTAAGCCATTGGTTGAAATCTTATTACAATGTTGTGAGAATAAAGATGACTTGGACGTGGTTAAATTCACATTTATGTTTTGGTATTTATTAAAGCAATTGATTACCCTACCAAAATTTGAGAATGCAAAAGAAGAGTTTAGTGATGTATATGCTAAATTAGTTGAGATTATTATAAAGCATTTAACATACCCAATTAGTGAGAATAATAATGACAATAATCTATTTGAAGGTGATAAAGAACAGGAAGATAAGTTCAAAGAGTTTAGATATGAAATGGGAGATGTTTTAAAGGACTGTTGTTCTGTAATTGGTGCTACTAAAGCTTTGAATATACCATTTCAACAAATCCAAAGTATTTTAAATTCAAATAATTCTCAGAATAACCAATGGCAATATTTAGAGGCACCTTTATTCTCAATGAGAGCTATGGCAAAAGAAGTCCCACTTAAGGAAAAAACTATTTTGCCTACGATAATGAATTTATTGATTCAATTACCAGAACATCCAAAAATCCGTTACGCTGCAACCCTTGTTTTAGGTCGTTATACTGAATGGACTTCTAAAAATCCTTCCTTCTTAGAGCCTCAATTAAATTACATTATAAAAGGATTTGAAATTGGCTCGTTGGAAAACAAAAACAAAGACATCATAGTTGCTGCGTCTCATGCTTTGATGTATTTTTGTCAAGATTGTTCCAAGTTATTGGTTAACTATCTTGAACAATTATATGTGCTTTTCATTCAAGTTAAGGACCAATTAGATTTAGAATCAATCTATGAACTCTCGGATGGTTTAGCTCATGTTATTAAGCAATTGCCGAATGAGAATCTCTACAAGACATTCGAAATGTTTTGCAAACCAACTTTGGATGTATTATCATCGACCTTAGTAAATTTTGCTGATAATCCTAATGATCAAGTTTACAAATTGATCGCAGACCAAGTTGAAATAATTACAATGTTTATAACAGTTTTAAGGTGCAAAGAATTCGAAGCTACCAATTATCCAATATGTGATTTTTTCATTGATACCATATGGCCATTGGTCTCAAAATTATTGAACACATTTGGTGGCTCTTTAATTGTTAGTGAAAGAATCTTAAAATTAATTAAGAATTCTGTTCAATCATTCAGTACTTATTTAAATCCAATTTTACCCTCATTTGCATCTATTTTGCATGAAGGATTTGCTAAGACAAAATTTGGTTGCTATCTTTGGGTATCGGGGATTTTCATCAGAGAGTATGGTGACGAATATTCATCAGAAGAAATCAAAGAATCAATTTATCAATTTGCTATATCTCAAAGTTATTCATTTTATGAATTATTAAAAGTTGAATCCAATGTTAAAAATATCCCTGATGTTATTGAAGATTTTTTCAGGATGATGAATGATTTACTAATGTTCTATCCACTAAGAATGACTACAAATTTTGAACTATTGAAACATACATGGGACGCAAGTATTTTATCATTAAGTTCATTAGAGCAAATTGATCCATTGATTGCTATTTTGCATTTCATTATCGATTTTGTTTCTTGGGGTTTACCGAATCCTCCTATTTCTTTTATTGAAGAAAATCCTCAACTAATCCGTGAAGCAGTGCAACAATTTTTGTTATTGGAAAATAATGGAGGACATTTAATGAAAGTGATTGTTGAAGGATTAGTGTTCCGTTTCAATAGTGACATTGAACATGATGCTAGTGATTTACTTTTAAAAATATTGATTGTTATACCAGATTCCAATATATCAATCAATTGGCTTAGTGATGTTGTCAATTCATTACCAAATGTAAACGCAAAAGAAATTGATCGTTTGATTAATACGGTCAGTGTATCATTGCCAAACAAAGACAACCGCAGAATTAGATCATCAATCAGAGATTTTGTTCAATGGTATTCAAGAAAAAACGTCAACCCACGTTCCGAATTTTAAGATTCAAATATAAAGGAAACAATTTCAATTGAGAGAGGAATAATTTACGAGTCCTCCGAGTCGACACTAGAGATGAAAATAGAAGGAAAATCGAAAATAAATAATGACTAAAGATGGCACGATAAGTCGTGAGATATCTTCAATGTAATTGAAAAATAAAAATTAATGCTGATGTTTGATAACATAGAGCCAATCATAGGGATTGTAGCACGTAATATAGAGGTAAGGAGATAGTTAGTTATTTGGTTGAGTCAGCTAATGAGGGAAACAACAAAAAGATTGCAATACGTGTAGAAATTGATTTGTATATCGTAATCTAGTTAAAGTCTTGAATGAGATAGCCAACTAGAAGGAGATGAAACTAGTCTGGCGGAAGTGAAATCTTTTTTCTGTAATTGTATACAGCCCTATTTAAATCGTTTATCTTATCCCAAGCCTACATTATCTCGTTCTTTCTATCAAAATTCTTTGGATGGCGTGGAAATTAGTTACCCTTCATGCAACAACAATATTAGAATAGGAGATGTCACCATTTACAACTGGCAAACCTTATCTGTTACACCAATTGAAAGCAAAATAATCACAAACATCTCGATAAATTCTGAGTAATTCTCAGAACGTCAACAAACAAAAATAATTTGAACATGTTAGAGAATTTTACTTTTGCCACGCCTTAAATTTGACGAAAGAGACAAAGGTATGACATTTGCTCATTTTAGTATAGGATACTGACAATTACGCTAGCATGCAAACTTTTGATACTCAAGCGCGCGAGTGTAATTATGAGACCATTATCTCTTCTCTGTAAAACTATTCAACAGTGAGAAAAACATCTAAATTCTGCATATAATGCAATTACTACATAAAAAATATTAAAAGCTTTCTGCATACTACTAATCGGGTTATGCTATTTCCTAATCCACTCAATTTTTTGACACGGTAAGCCGTCGCATGTATGATTATATTTTCGTGAAGAGTTACTTCATCGACCGAGAGTCTTCGATAAATTTTTCTTCTACAATTGTATTTAAGAATAAGATTTTCCCCTCTAACTATAGTTTTTATTTTATTCTTTTCTTATACATTATCAAATCCCAACTACCTACTTTCGTTTTAAAAATGCAATTCTCCACTGTTACTATCATCGCTGCTTCTGCTATTGTTGCTTCTGCTACTACTTTAACTAAAACTGATACTTCTTCTACTTTAGTTACCATCACTTCTTGTGCTGAATCAGTTACCAACTGTCCATACAAGCACTCCAGTGCCTCCAACTACACTGTCCCAGCTAACATTACCACCTGGGAAAATGTTGCTGCTGCTAAGGGTCAATTCGCTGCTGCCGGTGTCGCTGCTTTAGCTGCAGGTGCTTTATTAGCTTTATAAGTTATTTAGTTATACTACTTGTTCAGTGGATTAATATAAACTCTTAAATCAATTATTAGCTTGTAGAATTATTCCAGTGGATGAACGTTAAATCTGATGGCAGCTGTTGAGGCGGTCAATTTTTGTCGGGTTGTGTCAGATGGCTGCTCGTCAATTTTTTTGAGTTATTTTCATGCATGCATGGACCCGAATTTCAGTTCGGGATGATCTTGAGCTTGACATCAGTCATGAGCATTGCATTTATTTTTCGAGCCAATTTTGCAGATTTTTTTCATCTATTGTTCGTACTGAATTATACAGTAGTTTTGATTTTTATCGTAAGACCTTTATACCTTTTTGTAATGCTTTGTTTTCACAGTAGAGATGAAGGCACAGAATAATAGATGTCAAAAACAAGATGTCAGAAACTGTAGAGAGTGAGTGACTAACGTACATAACTAATTTGTCATTTAGCTGTATGATACTGCCTGCACCATAAATCCTTACAATAAGTACTCAGAATATTCAACAGGATTGACAGAAAACGATTTGAATCAGAGAAATTACTGTAGTAACTAAACGACACGATTGATTTGTTCAGCAGAGGTATGGTGGCTATATCAAGATCATAATTGTTATTTTACAAGCGAATGAAGAGAAAACTGTTGTAGACGGAGATAGAGTTATAGAAGGAGTCTTACTATTTAAAATAATTGATTATAGAGATTAAGGCTGGCTTAACCCAATAATAATATTTTTCGCACTGCTTGTTTTTTAGTGTCTAGAAATGGTTTGGCTAATGCTGGTTCTCGCGACTAAAAATCTAAGCAGAAGGGAAAGTAAACTAATGGAGTCGTATATTGAGAAATTTTGTGCTTTGACGGATTGTAGAGCTTTGTTAGTATACGTAAACGATAAATCATTTAGTATCTTCATCTGCAACCTAAGTTTTGGTCATAATGGTGATCAAGATGATGATAGTTTGGCTCATTCTTTTGACAATGTGTTTTGTAACAACAACTAAATTAATTTAATTACAATAATCACTTTTAAAGTATTTTACACCAATTTGATAAATTCTATAGAAATATAACATATTCTAGTTGCAAAAGACTGAGCTTCTGGTCAATACTTGAAAAAAGGTAAGTACAACGTAAAGTTATATTCTAAACATTTTAGCATTAGTATTTTTTCTGAGTAATACCATTTAATATTAGTTAAATCATATTATCTCTCTTGTGATCCAAGTCTCACTGGTAAATGATGCTTAACTTGCAACCAAATCGACCATCAATTTTGAGTAAGATGGGGACACTAGAATCACACAAAGCTCAAGATGAAAATTTGAGAATCTTCTTTAGGTAGTGCACATAAACAATTGATCTACAGGAAACAACTCTAATCTTAACGAATATATTAGATATGACTCTATAAAATCATTACAATAAAATGTATACGGGTCTAGTTTGAAGTAGCTCTTTTTTTGTTTAGCTCGAAGGAAGCATTTCATAATCATTAGTCTTTGAGGTTTGAAATTTTTTATTATTGCCCCACAATTTATTCTTCCTTTTCACTCTATTGAAATCCTCTAATGTAGAAGTGGTAAGACTAAATGGAGAGCCGACATCTTCTTCATCTAAGTCATAAAAATTTTCTAAGTTTGGACATTTCCAACACTTAAGCAATAATGAACTCATCACCACTGAAAGAGAACTTAATGCCATAGTACCCGCTGCTGCAATTGGGGGTAACATGAAACCTAAATTTAAGAAACATCCCATTGCAGAAGGTAACATTATGATATTATATATGGCCGCCCAAAGGAAATTGATTTTAATTCTAGAAAATGTTAACCGAGATATACTAAGAGCAATTGGAACTCCTTTCAAGTCGGAATGATCTTTATTATTTCTTCCCCCAATAAGAACAATATCAGCAGATTCAATCGCAATATCCGAACCAGAGCTGATTGCCATCCCAATATCAGCTTGGGCTAATGCTGGTGCATCATTTATACCATCGCCAACAAATATAATCCCGACATTACCTTCTCCTCCAAATCTCTTTTTCAAATCAGATATCACTTTATCTTTGTTAATTGGAGAAACTTCGCTAAATATATTACATTCAGGAATTCCGACTTTTTGTCCAATTTCTTTAGCTGCATATTTATTGTCCCCTGTAATCATACCAACAATAAAACGCTCATCGTATTGTAAGTAGTGAACCACTTCTCTGGCATGAGGTTTCACTTCATCTGAACAAGTAATGAATCCACTGTAAATTCCATCAATAACAACAAGAGCCAAAGTTCCTGAAATATTGGTACTGGAGTGATTTTCATTTCGTTTTTTAAGTTCTGAAACACAAGATGGATAATTTAATTTTATCATTCTTTCATTTCCTACACACACTTCATACGATTTACCATTCGGTAATCTAACCTTTGATTTAATACCCAATCCTGATGATATTTTGAAATCGCTGATAGTTGTGTTGAATGTATCGTCTTCAAACGAAAGTCCCAATTTTTCTTTGGCAGCCCTTGCAATTGCCTTTCCAACTGGGTGCTCAGAATTATTTTCAACAGATCCTATAATATTCCACCAATCTTGATCATTTACAATGGATGAGGTATTCTCGTATTCCTTGATATCAAGAGTGCCTGTTGTGAGAGTACCAGTTTTATCAAAAAGAATAATATGGACGTCACTTGCCTTTTCCAAAACATCTCCTCCCTTAATTAATACCCCGTTGTTTGCTCCAATACCGGTCCCAACCATTATTGCTGTAGGTGCTGCCAAACCAAGAGCACAAGGACAAGCAACAACCACCACAGAGATAGCAAGTTTTAAACAAACAAAATACTTACCATTTTGTTCTTGGGTAAACACTAATGGTAATTTATCATCTGCTACAAAGTAGCATACTAAAGTCCATACAATAAATGTGACTAATGCTAAGAGTAAAACACTTGGAACAAATCTCGAGGCGACATAGTCTGCAAAACCTTGAATTGGAGCTTTATTTACCTGGGAATTTTTGACCAAGTTAATAATTTGTTGTAATTGAGAATTTTTTCCAGTGCTGGTAACTGAAATATGAATAAGTCCAGCTCCGTTAATAGTACCACCAATTACTTGATCGCCTCTTTGTTTGAAAACCGGTAAGGATTCCCCAGTGAGAAATGATTCATCAAGTTCTGTTTCCCCCATGCAAATTATACCATCAGCAGGAACTTTTTCTCCTGGTAATATGACTGCAATATCATCAGTTTGTATTAAATCAATTGGAATTTGTCTTGTGACAAGATCATTTATTTGGTTTGAAACATTTGCCATCAAAACCCGATAACTTGGCACATCTTCAATAATTGTACAACTTGTTGGAGTCAATGATAATAATTTCGATAAAGAACTTGAAGTAGCACCCTTTGCTTTGTTTTCAAGCCATTTACCCATTGCTATGAAAGTGATCAACATACAACTCGTCTCAAATAACAATTTAGGAGGTCTCGTTTGTTGACCCCACCACACAGAAAGTATCATTGAAAAAACTGAAAATGAAAATGAAATCAATGTTGATATACATATAAGTACATCCATGGAAGCATTTCTCATTCCATTTTTCAAAAACACTATAAATTTCTTCAAAAATGGATGTCCAAGATTGAATTGTACATAAAATGTTAACATCAACAGCAACAACGACACCAAATAAAGCCCTGGAATCACAGTCAATTTGGTCCAAAATTTTAAATTTTGTGTATGAGACATGACAATAACTGGAACACCAAATATGATACATTTGAAAAAAGTGGTTCTCCAGAAGTCAATAACTTTCACTCTGGAAAGAAGTTTTAATTGAGAAATTGATGCTTGATCAATCGAGTTAATGGTTATAAACAGAATATTCTCATCGATAGAATTCAACTCATCGACTATTCGTCTTATACCAATTAATTTTGGATCATAATAAATATTGAGTTCATCTATAATGTTGCCAGAGTTAGATGTTTCTGGTCTTAAATTTTGAATGTCAGGAGAATTCGATTCGGTAACCACTGGAGAATCCATTACCGAATTATTGATAGAATTGAACGCTATTTTGATATCGCTGATTCCAGCTATGCTATTGAGCCTTGCTTCAATATTGTATTGAAGAGCAGCAAGATCTGTACCTTCATTTATTCCAAATATTTGCAATTGAATATCTTCTTCTGAAGCTTTAGTTGATGCTGAATTTGAAATAACATCCAAATTACTCAGAGACAATAGTTGAGCATCAAATCCACAGCCTTCAACAATGTCTAGTATTTGGCTTGTTGTGATTGAAGAGTTATGTAATATCAAACCTTCTTCAGTTACCAATGAAATAGATGCCAGGGTAATATTTGAATTTGATTCCAATGCATTAGTTATTGACGATGAACAAGCAGTACAGGTCATGCCACTAATTGAGATCTTTGTTGTAATAGTGTCACTTGGTTGGGATTTTACTGGATGCTCTTCTGAAGATATTATAATAGCATCAAAGCCACAATCTTGTACTGTTTCACGAATTACCTTTGGAGTCACCAAAGTGGAATGCTTTATTGATCCTTGTTCAGTAATTAGAGAGACAGAAACTGCTTCAACTCCATCAAGGGCTTCAAGCGCTTCGGTTACTGAGGACGAGCAAGAACCACAAGTCATTCCTGATATGCTTACGTTGGTGACCATTTCATAGACTGGCAAAAGATTTTGTGACTTGTGAATTTCAGACTTCTTGAAAGTGGCATCAAATCCACAATCTTCAATCTCTTTAATAAATATTGATTCGTTTATAATGTTGTCATGAACCACTTTTGCTTCCTCAGTTACTAAAGAAACACTAACATCAATTACTCCTTCAATTTTTGACAATGCCTCCGTTATACTAGCAGAACAAGATCCACAAGTCATTCCTGACACATGAAAATAGGAATAGACCACCATGGTTGCCATTTGTCAATCTACCTTCTATAATAAAATCTAGTAAATTTTTTTTTCAATAAAACAAGAAGATGAGCAAGCCGGAGGTTCTGTTCCTCCCAAAATTAAAATTAAATTGAATGTGACTGAGTTAGTTATCTTTTCAATCAATTCCGAAAGTCGGGATCAGCGGTACCATATACAGGACATATGATGTTAGGGTTACTGACAGTAGATTTTTTATATGCAACTCCGGATTATGGCAATTGCTTGCGTAATTTAATAATGAAAAGATCTGAACCCCCCGCAAGCTTGATGAGTAGTGAATGATTTGAATAATACTGTCTGAGACTGAACTTGAGTCTGGTGATTCTGAATTCGAGTCTGAATTTATAACTGTATATTGTTTCTATACTGATAATTTACAAAATAGGATGTTTTCAAAATCAAACGATATTTGCTCATTTAGGGTCAACCTACAATTAAATGCGTAAGCATCGAGTGAAATTTTTCAATTCTCGGCCCACTGTGGCACTTTTTTTTGTCACTGTTTCACAGTTTCATTATTTTACTATACCATCTCTCGCTAGTCCTGGGGTAGAAAATCGATTAAGGGATCAAAAAAAAAGAAGAAAAAAAGGTCACTATTTTGCTACTAAACTAATGAATAATCTCAGTGCCACTTGTAGGAAATCGGTCTTTCCTTATAGACTTTGATTTCTTACTCGCTTTCGCTGCGCTAGGACCAACGCCATGGAATTGATGTGAAAGTTCCTTATATGCTTCTTTTGTGTTAAGTTCATTACCTTTCTCATCTTTATACGAAAGCTTTACCCTTGGGTTATAATTTTTGAGTTTGTTATCGTTGGATTTCGAGCCATGGTATCTATCTTGAATTTTTGTTTCTGGGAGTATGTTCTTTTCACGAAGTCTTTGATCAAGATATTGAGCAAATAGCTGTTCTCTTTCCACTTTAGAAATATTCATATACTGTTTGTCTGACAGCAATTCTTCACGGAGTACTCTTTCCTCGATAGATATCTTCAATTGTAACAATTCTGCTTGCCTTTGTGCTTCTCTATATTCTCTTGATCGTACCTGTTCTTCCTTATTAGGATTTTGCAAGATATTCTGTGATTGCAAAAATTTTAATGTAGATGCCAACCCACCAAACTTGGGAGCAGTCTCAAGGTTGAGTACCTTATCTTTTTCTTCCTTTGCAACTGGTTCAGAAGTTGAATCAGTGTCTTCAATTCCTCTATCTTGCTTCACATCCAGATCATTTGATTTCGTTGCAGCTTCAATTTCAATGTGTTCATTTGCTTCTTTTTCTTTATTTTCTTTGTTTACTTCATGTTCCTCATCGATTAAAATTGGAACGCTCAATGAGTTTAGAAACTCATTGGTGTCATCGATGACTATTCCTCCACTAACTTTCAGATTTATAATCTTTCTATCGATCTCGTGTTCCATTTCTAGACGCCGGTATAACGACACTTCATTTGCAATCTGTTCAGGCGTGATATTCTTACGACTAGCACTTTGCTTGAACTTACGTCTTTGAGTCAATGTAGCCTGTAATTCAGATTCCTCTTCAAAGTCATTCTGGTCTATTTCAAGTTGAACTACTTCTATGTTTTCTCCAGATACTGGAAGAGCATCTCTTACTCTCGGTTTACTCGATTTTTTCGAGTCTTTCTTGATTTTTTTCATCTTCACAGGCTTCTTTTGAGAATAGTCTTGCGAGTCGTTACCTATTGAGTTGTCTTCGTCTGCAAATAAATCCTTTAACTCAAGTCTACCATTTTGAGACAATTTCTCTTTTGTTTTAGTTTCTAATCCAAGTCTAATAGTGCCACCGCTGACTATTACAGCAGAGCCATTTGAAGTAACTGAAGCATTATTGTTCTGGGTATCATCTTCCATGTGAGGTTGATAGTGTCTTCCGAAATGCTTGATGTTATCTGCTTCCATCTTCTCTTTCAAATCCTTCTTGAGTTTTGCTTCTATAGTAAGATTTTCATTAGTGAGCTCATTCTCATCTTCTTCGTCCAATACATCGACATCCTTAAAGGTCAATATATCATTATTGGATAGCATTGAAAGCTCCTTCATATCATGCCCCACTTTGACTCCATCTAGCTCATCCTCTTCGAGTATTAATTTGCTTTTTTTTGGCTTCCTATTAGAATTTTCGTTTTTAGTTCCCAATTTCAGTAGCCATTCGTCTGTGCTTTCGGGTACGTCACGAAGTATAGTTTCAGCTTCCATCAATTTTCTTTTCATTACCGCATTGACTTTGGCATCTTGGATACGTTTTCGTATTTTCTCTTGAGCAGTTTCTTCGATAGTTTCATGATTTATAATCAAAGCCTCCTTAGTGTGCAGCGGTTCCTTCTCTTGAACATTATCCGGGGTAATAATTGGCTTCAATCCTAACGACAAGCGAAGTCTATTGGTTGCGTCTATTGATAGTTCTGAACTCGAATGTGTAGGCTTTACAGCTTCAGGCTCTGAAGTTTCAGGCTCTGGAATTGGCTTCAAGCCAAGTTGAATACGTAGTTTATTCGTCTCCGATATAGAAAGGGACTGCACCTTGTCGGACATAATGGTATGGTATACTTAGCTGAATGAATGTATTGCCAATGTTGTAAATAGCTGAAGAGATGCAATGACAGAGATGATTAAAAGATGGAGTCTGATAGGATACCTGCAGGAATGGAAATTATCATTTGGCGGCTTTACTTTGGGCCCAACAATGGCTAAGAAGAAGTGATACCAGACATTGATATAAAAACATTTGCAAATAAATATAACAAGAGTTAAGATGCTTTAAATCTATACTATTGAATTTCAGAGAAGAGATTAGTTTGTCGTTGTTTTGAGTAAGTCTCTAATTCGTTCACATACTTCAGCTAGGCATCAACTGAAGCTCATCAGTTTTGTTTCTACGTGCATATACCAAGTCTTTTGTTTACTATGTTTGGCTCGTAAACATTCAAAACCATTGACTTTGATTCAATTAAGTCAGTGTTATTCAGGTCACAATTGACCATTTGAAGCGTTGTTGACAATGTCTGAGGAAAATAGCAATGGGGAATTTCAGCTGGACTTTCCAATAATCAAGATCCTTGGCACTTCGATTAAATCTCCGTCGTCCTTTACTCAACAAGGCAACATCTTAGCTTACACTGCTGGTAGTGGAGTAGTGGTTTGTACTTTAGATGCTGAGGAAAAGAAGATACTTTCACAGAGGTTTTTTTGTGTGAATCCTGGATCGGGATCTGGTGCTCTTATTTCATCCCCAAACAATTATACCCCCACTTCTGCCAATGCCTATCTTAATATGATGAAGAATGATAATTCAATTATCAGTAATCAAAATCATAACAGTAATAATTTGCAGTCAATTCATCAGGATGAAAGGAGGGATTCATACGGGTTCCCTTATGTGCCGATTATAGCAGGTTCAAGCTCTGATGTGCATAGCTGCTCTGCCAAATATGATGATTCTTCTCATACTTCAAGCTCCCCATCAAAGTTCAAAGACCGAGTTCGTACAATAAATTGTCTCGCTATTTCCTCTAATCAAACAATATTAGCAGTGGGGGAAATTGGTTATCAACCTAGAATTGCATTGTTCTCTTTAGCTCCCAATCTGTCTTCTTTTCCATTTGCTTTAATATATGAGCATGGATTTGGGATCGCATCGATATCGTTTTCTTCAGATTCTAAGTATTTCAGTTCTTTAGGATTGATTAATGATGGGTTTCTTAATGTCTGGAACCTATCTAATTCTGGCATTTCCTTGCATGCAAGTAATAGGTGTACTTCTATAATAAACAAAATGATATGGCATGACAACTATATAATAACGTTGGGCTTACGTATAATAAAAGTATGGAAAGTTGAACTGGGAGAATCGAACAGTGCAAAATTTCTATCTCTGGCATCAATATTGAGAGGTAAAAATGTGTTACTTGGACAATTTATCAATGCCAATTTTATTGCCGGAGAAAGCTTGAACGGTGACGAGATATTAACAATAACTGATTCCAATCAACTCTTAATATTGAAATTAAATTTCGATGAATTGAAATTGGTTTTGTTGAACCCTCCTTCAACTATAAAACAGTTTTATTCATTTTGCATAGATCATGACCAAGAGATTATTTGGTTTAGTGGATATAATAATGAAATTGCATCTATCCTTATCAGTGATATAAGTACAGCCGCAAGTAATAGGCTCAATTTCAATAAGCAAGGAAATGATATTATTGTTGATTCACCTTCGAAATTGAATGCCTTATTCAGTGGGCCCACAAGTCCAACCAAATCTTTGGTTTCTGTCAAGTCAACAATTTCAAAAATTGTCAACATCAGTAGGAATCATTTACTATTTCTTTCACAAGATTTAGAATTAACATTGTATAACAAAATTACGAAGGAATGTTCAGTTTTGATCACTTCTTTGGTTCAGGATCTATCAGGTGTTAAAGAATGTTTTCTGAATCATTTGCTTATATTTTCACACAATGGCTCTATTAACAAGTTTGATGATTATAGTATAACTCCATTCACACAATTTAATATTCCAGCAACCAACGAATTGATTGCCAATAGCTTGAGTGCAATCGATTATAATGGGACAGAACTCTCTATTGGTGACAAATATGGGAATATATATATTGGGAAGTTAGATCAGGACCTGAAGACCCTTGATATTCAATATCGTATAAAGGCCCACACTTCAATTGTAAACGATATATGCTTTTTTGAATCTTCCCGATATCAATTTGTTTGTAGTACGTCAAGAGATAGAATGATTCAATTCTTCTACAAGGAAACATCTACAGATAAGTGGGATATTCTACAAACCTTACCAATTCATTCAGGAAATATAATCAAAATGTTTTATTGCAAGAATAAGGTATATGTGTGTTCAACTGATAGAACGATATCAATACACGCTATAATTGAAGATGGCGAAATATTGCCAAATGGCAGTAACGTTGGAGTACAGCAAGATAAAATTCTATCTTTAAAGAATACTCCTATTACTATGAAAGTCTATGAAAATGATTTGATAGTTTCAACAAACGATCGAAATTTGATGATATACAATATTCAGGAAAACTTTGATTTAAGCAGAACTTTGAAACTTTTCAATATCAATGAATCTCTATTGATCGAAAATTTCGTTGTGCACAATAATTTAATTATTGCTGCTTCTTCAGATAAATCTCTTAGGATATTCAACTACTTACTGGGAAAACCCTTAGCAGTATACTGGGGACATCTGGAGGTTATCTTGAACTTGATTGTAAATCCGCAAAAAAATGAACTACTCTCTATTAGTATCGATGGTTGCTTATTTGGATGGAGTTTAAGTAATTTGAAAAAGTCACATAAATCAATTTCTGAAAAGAATTCGCCCAAGGAATCGAAAGATAATACTCAAGACTTTACTCCCTTGTACACTAAAGTTACCAGAAAGATTATTCCGAGTACAACCATCGGAGCTTCAGATGCTTCTGAGTCAAATAGATCCTTGGCACCTTCTCCAACTAGACCTTCGAGACTGGACGAAAATGGATCCCCAACTCCAGTTCCTAAACTATTATCGGCAGCTACTTTAAAACGGATTGAGTCCAAGAGAGGTATGAGTAGAAGTCCCAGCCCAATTAGATGTTCTGCTCCAAGACCCTCCTACTCCTCCCCTACTAAGCAGGGATCTAAAACTAATTTGAACAGCACAACCGCCAGTAGAAGAATGCTGCTTGACAATGCCAAGAATCTTTCCTATCCGACTCAGTTTGAGAAAGATGACTCCACCAAATTAATTGACATAATTGTTTCTCAACTTGAGCAGGTTAAATCAAGCCTTGTAAAGCTGAAGTTAACCGAAAATGATAGACGGAGAGTAAGAAATTCTCTCTCAGAGATAGAGAAAGTAGTCGCGGAGGATGATCGAGAAAGAAATTTGCAACTTCATGAGAAGGGAATGATATCTGAGTTTAGTAGGCTTAATATTGAAGAAGGCAAAGAAAATCTTCACCAAGGTGTCCAGCAGGAACTTCTTGAGAAATACAGCGATAAATTATTGAATTTAATCCAAAAAAAGCTTGCACAGAATGAAAGGGGCACCATTATCTACAACCAATTGAACACAAGCACTTCCATCAATCGACGTTATGATGGAGCTTAGAATCATCAATGCTAGAGAATTAATATTAAATAAATATATGTATACACAAGGGGAAGTTGAATTAAAGCAGTTTAGGGAGAAAAAAAAGACTTACTTAATCTTTCACCTACTTTCTTCTTGAAACTATGACCGCAGATTCAGGTTCTTCTTTCTCAGTATTTGCTTTAGCCCAAGGGTCCTCGATTGGGTTACTTTTTGTAGTAGTGGTAGTTGTAGACTTTTCAGAGTTACCGGCGGCTGAATTTTCAGTGCTTTACTCTAACTTTTTCCATCGGTCATTGGCATCGTTTTCTGGTATTTCAGAAGATTCTTTAGCTCTCTGTAATTCGTGTTGAAGTTTCAATTGATGTTCTTGTTCCAATCTTTGCTTTTCAAATTGCCATTTTTGATCTGCTTGTTGTGCAAGCAATTTTATTCGTTGTTGTCTCAACTGATCTTGCATTAACTCATCCAAAGTAGGAGTGTCATTTCTGGTTCTCCTAAGCCATTGGAGCCATTGAGGGGGCACTGTTTTAAAATAATCTGCTTTGAAAAGTTGTTCTCTGTATGGCTCAAGTTTCCTTCTTAGTCTTTGCATGTTTCCATCGATTGTGAACTCCCAATAAGTATTCCCATAGAGATCATATCCCATAAAGAACTTTCTACGGAAGGGAATATCCCTTCGTGATTTAAACTTATGCACAAGTCGTTGGAAGTATGTATATTTTCCTTTGATAGGGTCCATGTCCAATTTACAATCTGTACTGTGTGCTCTGGTTCAAGTTACTAAGCGCTTACTATAAATGAACTGAATAGCTGATCTCTGTGAAACCCGCGCATCTTACTTGCCTGCTTGGATAACGATTTTGAGAGGAGCTGAGACAGATCTGTTACCAATGGCTCCTGCATCTGGTGCTCCTTAAATAAGTTCGAACCAGTGCTAAATAATTTAAAAATTGCTTACAAAAAAGTAATGAAGCTATCGTATATCAACACAAGAATTAAATATTGATGTCGAGTAGGAAGCGAAATTCCATTTCACAACTAAAACGAATACTACCGGTTCCGATAGAACTCGAAAACCATGTGAACGACATAGAAGGATCTCATGTGACAGATATATTAGTAGGGGATTATCATGTAATTGGAGATAGTGCAAGTTATGTAGTTTGGACTATCAAAGTAACTATCAATGATTCTGCATACTCATCGATCATACTTTATAAAAGGTACAGTGATGTTGAGAAATTCCGAGAAAAGTTGGTAACTGCATATCCTGGTGAGAGATTACCTTTGTTACCCCCTAAAGATTCATTGAGTATTCTGCGACTAATAATGCAAGGAGAGTGGCTAGAAGAAAGAAGGAAAGGATTACAATGGTTCTTAACAAGTGTAATGTTAAATCCGAGATATCAAAAGGAAGTTCGGGAATTTATATTGGGATGAGAAGTGAAGTTAGAGGAAAAGAGAATTAAGACAGTTATTCGATTCATTGAGTATGGGAATGAAAGTATGATATTTCTGTGATTTTCACATGAATATGAAACTATAGAGAAGGAATGGATACCGAAATTATTCAGTGTTATCCCTTAGTTGACATTAGGTTGGAAACTTTGGTCATTATTTTCATTTGAATTTCTTTCAATTGCCAATCCTAATCCCTCTTTTTATAAACTTGATATAGAGACAAATTCTCTTGGAGCGATTGTTAACCTGTCTACAGTGCTGTTCTAAAATAAGAAATTGGTTTCGGTTTATCTTGCCAGTGAGTGCGACAGGAATTTAAGCATTTTGTTGCAATTTTGTTGCAGTTTTATTGCAATCTTGTTGCAGTTTTATTGCAGTTTTTTTGCAGTTTTATTGCAGTTTTATTTGCATTTTGACAATATTCTACTCCTTTGAGTGTTTGACAGTAGTCTCATCAAAGAGAAGCTAGCTCTAACACATATACGGATGTCTATACAGGGTGCAGAAATATTGTGAATCACTGCCACCAACCTGTAACAAGTCATTTTGTTGTTGGCTCCTTTTGTTCCTCAGTAACTGATATGAAGGATTTCAATTGCGACTCTTCCGATTGCAACGCTTTTAACGGCATTGAAATGCGATGATTGTTTAAAACCGAAAGTTTATCTCAGCCGTTTTCTACCGAAGAAGCCAAATGCTGCAAGGAATAAGAAGAAAGGACTTCATAGTCTTGGCGTGGCTAGACCCAGTACACAAGGAAAAGCAAATCTCGGTCTAGTATCTAACAAGCGACCTTCAGTTGCATAATATAACATAACATGATATTCACAAACATTCATACATATGTAGTATGTACTTTCCTAGAATCAATCTTATCTCCTGGGTGCAAGCTCCAGATTTGCTCTGTAATCTGCTTCCATCAAATATTCGATAACATCACCACTAAACCTGGATCTTTTATGATTACTATTCTACTGATTAATTAATCCAATTTGGTCACGTTTCTGATTTCTGGACCCTCTCTGGCACGGAATCGACAGCGAAATTTCCAGCATTCTTACCACAATGGCTGGAGTGTCCTTACCATTATTTGAAATCCGCATGCGGCCTAGAACTGTGTTGATGATGAACGTAAAATTTCAAACATTTATAATCAGTCTAATAAGTTGATACTTTTTTCTTAGATCCAATCTTTTAAGAAATATTTATTAAAAAGTATATAAACTTGAGAATATCTTATTCAAAATTTTTTTCAGAAGTTTAAAATCTACATACCCGAACAATTATCTAAATCATATTAGAATGGTTCATCATCAAGTAACAATCATTGGATCAGGTCCAGCTGCTCACACTGCAGCTATTTATCTTTCTAGAGCAGAAATAAAGCCTACTTTATACGAAGGTATGCTTGCCAATGGTATTGCAGCCGGTGGTCAATTAACTACAACTACTGATATTGAAAATTTCCCAGGTTTCCCAAATGGTATCAGTGGTTCCACTCTTATGGATCAAATGAGAGAGCAATCAGTCAGATTTGGTACTGAAATTATTACTGAAACTGTTTCTAAAGTTGATTTATCTTCAAAGCCTTTTAAATTATGGACTGAATGGAACGAAGACTCTGAGCCAATCACTACTGATGCTATTGTCATTGCAACTGGTGCTCTGGCCAAGAGAATGCACCTTCCAGGTGAAGAAACTTACTGGCAACAAGGTATTTCAGCTTGTGCCGTTTGTGATGGTGCAGTACCAATTTTTAGAAATAGACCTCTTGCAGTTATTGGAGGAGGTGACTCTGCATGTGAAGAAGCTTTGTTTTTAACAAAGTATGCTTCAAAAGTCTATCTTTTAGTTAGAAGAAATGAATTAAGAGCATCAACCATTATGCAAAGAAGAGCCAAGCAAAATGAAAAATTAGAAATCTTATGGAATACTGAAGCTAAAGAAGCCAAGGGTAACGGTAAATTATTAAATGCATTGACTCTTTACAATAATAAGACTACGGAAACTAAGGATCTTGAAGTTAATGGATTATTTTACGCAATTGGCCACACCCCTGCTACTAAAATATTCGCTAACCAAGTAACAACAGATGACCAAGGTTATATCTTAACCAAGTCTGGTACCACCGAAACCTCAGTTCCAGGTGTTTTCGCTGCTGGTGATGTACAGGATAAGAGATATAGACAAGCAATTACTTCTGCTGGTACTGGTTGTATGGCAGCATTAGATTGCGAAAAATATTTATCAGAATTAGAATAGATTTGTGGAGTATAGTGGAATTGCAATAGAATGTTTAATATATAGAGTCATCTTTGTAAGTTTTGAAAACTTGTAGAAACAGATTGAAATGTATGTGATTAACAGTGGACCGTAATCGGTTATCGCTCACTGAGGAGGCAATGATATCCTGCACCTAAACGGCTCTTGAAGTGCGCGCCACTCTTAGCTTTTAAGATTCAAAGTCTCTATAAAGGTTCTCTTGAGAGGGTAGTGAATCATTCATTTGTGAAGACCATTATACCATCCCAAATACATGTCATTTAATGATCTAGAGGCTGGAGACTCGCCCCAGTATCTGGATTTTCCAGACTTTGAGCTTTATTCTCAAGCGATAGAAAATAACTTATACAACATTAACAACAACCAGTTAGCTTCATTAAAGAAGCTTTTAACTCAGTATGAAACGCTTACAATAGAAGAGAGTACAGACGTTGAGAAAATTAACCGATTGTCGTCTAAAATTTCCTTGTTGATTACCAAAACTACCAGCAGCTTTAAAAATGTCAATGACAATGTGAACAAGTTGTTTAACTATTTAAAGGAATGTGAGAACAATCACGAAGATGAAGATTCTCTACAATACTTGCGTCAGAAAGAAACCATATTACGAAATCTTATCAGGGCAAGTTTAAACCAGTTCCAAAAGCAGCAGAAAAAGTTTGAGCTGATAAAACATGTTTCGGCAGAGAAAAATCTTGATTTAATTAATCAAGGGAATTCTACTCACGATGGGTCTGAAGGTCAAAGTCAGGATCAAAGCCAACTAGACTCACATACCCAAATCCAGATTTCATACCAACCTGTTAATGCAGAAGAACTAGAAGAACAAACTTTACTTATCCAGGAACGAGAAAGGGAAATCCATCAAATATCTCAAGATATATATGAAATTAACGATATATTTCAAAACTTGCATGGGCTAGTGAGTGAACAACAGACTACCATTGATAGTATAGAGGATAATATTCTTCAGTTTTCAGATCATGCAAAAGGTGCTACTGAACAACTTCGTAAGGCTGAAAGATACCAGAGACGAAGTGGAGGCAGGATGTTTTGTTGTTTGCTTATTTTATTAGGGGTTGCTGGGTTAATTATATTTATAGGGTTAGTATTTTAGGGATGAGTTGATGTTAGAAGAACTTGAATTAGTATTAACCGATATTGTAATCGTGTAAAGTGCTCCCAGGCTCAAGTGCGTAGAGGGATACATCATACATGGATCTACTCTATAATATTTCTCTATTAGCATCTATTGATCAATTGCATTCTTAATTGTTATATAAAAAAACTCATACGGCCCAAACATTTATCTTTCCATCATCTCCAGCTGTAAGGATTACTTCTTTAGAACCGATGGTAGCCCAACTAACACAGTTGACTTCAAATACACCGTGACTAGATTCCTGAATTGTGTCTACAACCCAATTACTTCCGTCTTCTCCATTTTTGTATATCACCAATTTACCATCAGCTCCAACAGTTGCAATTCTACCAGATTTGGAAGACCATGAAACTGAGTATATGGATTGGGTATGAGGGGATGGCAAATTAGACTCCAATTCCCATTCCATTTCTGTACGGTGTCTTATGGAGCTTGGAATAGCATTTACCTTCTCCTTTTCATCTATTTCAGTTTTACTGCTCCAAATCTTAACCGTGGAGTCATCAGATACCGAAACCAAACGAATTATATCAGAATTTTCAGGACATGGATCAAATGCAGAACACCATACTGTTCCCTTATTGCCATTAAGTACACCAACACAAGACCATTCATCGTCATCTTCTTTATAAATTCTAATGGTATCATCATAAGATGAACTTGCAAGGATGTTTTTCCTTGGATGCCATACAATATGCTTTATATCTTGCAGATGATCGTTCAACACAGATATGCATTCAAATTCTTCCAAAGTTTCAGGATCAGTTTCCCAAATCCAAACAGTCTTATCTCTGGAACACGATGCAAGTAAGTTGCCCCCATAATTCCAAGCAACTGATTTGACTTCATTCTCATGTCCTTCTATAATAGCCATCAAATTCCATTGGTTTTCTCCCGAGCATAATATCTCTTCTTGTTTCTTAATTCTGTCTATTTCACTCATATCTTGAAATTCTTCTTCATAGTCATCAAAATCTGGTTCATCTATACCCCAAATTGATATCGTGGAATCAAAAGAACCGGCAGCCAAAGCAGGAAGATCTAAAAAATCAGATGCTGCCTTCAACGATGGTTTAAAGGCCACTGAACGTACTGATCTCTTATGTGCATCTTCTAGTCTTGATAGCAACGGGAATTTTTCATTCAAGCCATATATGCAAGTGGATTTATCAGTGGAAGCAGTTGCAAATAGTGGTAGAGTGGGATGAACAGTAACATTCCAGACTTTATCGGTATGGGCATCCAATGACTTTATAAGACGAGCCATTATTACCAAATTTGTACAAGTTAACTCAACATAAAGTGATGTCCATCCTTTATGCTGAAGTTGATCTTTCAATACTGTTCGTAAATTAGTAGATCGGGTACTGCATAAAGACCGCTCGATATCAATTGCAAACTGCTGGAGAGCATCTCGGCAGACCTCCAAAAACTGATATTCTTTCATTTGATCTGGTTAGACAAATAATTTGAATATTCTTAAGTAATTTGATTCATTGGAGTATATATCGAGTACTCACCGAGCTATGATTAGACTGCTACCTCGAAAATTCCAAGTTTCGACTGTGAAGTTGTCAGCACTAGTGGGCGCTAACAGTAGTGCTACTAGATTAGGATGGAATCGATTCTATTCATCAAATGCGTCGGAATCTTCGAAAAAAGATGATTCTGATAATCAGGAATCAAATTTACCTTCTAAAAAGGATGAAAATGTTGATTTGTTCAACTTTAAAGTGAATCAGGTATCCTCTCCTGCTGCTCCAGCTCCAATGGATGCTTCCAAACTAGAACCTTTACTCAAGAAGGATAACAAGCCATATATTCCAAAAGTTAAACACGAGAGACTTACTTTTGAATATCCAGGATTACCCAACCAGGATGAGTATGTGAGGCAGAATCAACAGCCTTCAGTTACCGGTCGTTGGAAGCGTCATTTACCCAAAATTGCCATTTTTTTTGTGGTACTATGGGCAGGCTATTCCATAAAAGTGTGGGTGTATGAACCGGAAACTGGTTCCACCAGTAATGATATATTAAGTCCTGATGATTTCCATCCGTTTATTATTACATACAAGGAAAAAATTGATGACGATCATTATATGATAGAAGTAAGACCAAAATTTGATCATTGGGAATACTCATATGGTAGTAATTATGAGACAAAATCTCTTTGGAATGGAAATAGGATATGGTCAGTGGAAATCAAACAGCCCCAGATCATGGTGGTTCGTTCTTATACACCATTACCTCTTTTCTACTTGAAGTCTGAACATACCAGATCTGGTTTGAAGGAGCCGTTATTAAAAGTCATTAACAATGATGAACAAGATTACGATAAGCACGGAACTATGACTTTTTACATTAAAAGATACAATGATGGTGAAGTTTCGAAATATATTACCGATAAGGAGATTGGAGACGAGTTGGAACTTAGGGGCCCAAATATTGATTATACTTTCCCTTACCATCCAATTAGAGAAGACTACACTCGTCCCCAATTTAGAGATTTACCTTCTCAAGTTGAGTCTGATGATTATGAAAAGATTAAAGACATACAGAATAAACCAGAAGTGGATAATGTCACTTTTTATACCGCAGGAACAGGAATTGCATCTGCTTTACAGGTATTAATGAGTCGTAAACCTTTTGAAGGTTTTGTAAATTTGCATTATTCAGCTCAAAAGCCTTATGAAATAAAGCCACTTGAAAGGTTTATATACTTCCTTGAAAAATTGGATAGAACAAAATTTATTGCTCACTATGACACTAACTCCAAACAGAAATTGAATATAAAAGATATTAACAAACCAGAGCCACCAAGCTATGTTAGTGATCTTCGTCTTCAAGCAATCGAGGAGTCTACTCCTGAAGAAGCATTGAAATTAAGATTGCTGTTACTCAAGTCTGAAGAAGAGAAAACTGCGTCAGAGAAGCAAGCGAAGCAAGCTTCCAAACTATACCCTCGATTTGTCAACGCTTTGGAACAAGCAAATTATACTAGTCTTCAAACAAAGAAAGATCCGGCGTTGTCGATAGTATGTGGACCTGATGGGTATGTTGAATATATTGCCGGTGCAAGAGATGATGTTGAAGGAAAGCAAGGACCAGTGAATGGGTTATTAGGTAAGAAGGGATGGAACAACAATAATACCTATAAATTAAATTAGAATAGAATCATGTATAAAGAATTTTAAATCTTGTCTATAACAATATATACAATCATATAGATATGAGACATATATATAGGAGCATACATATATCGAAGAAGCATATTAATTTCCTTTATAGAGTAGCGGCCTCATCTTTGACTAGTCCTATCTCTTTAGAGAAATGTAGTAAGATCCTTTGAACATCTCTATTCTTTGCACAGTTCAAAATAATTTCTTTCAATAACTCATGCTTATCAAATCCACAGATTTTGGGTTCCCATTCCAATTTCAGCTCCTCTTCACCAGGACCTAACAACTGATTACAAATCTCAAAGAGCTTTGCCTTAAGACTTAATTCTGCCACTCTCTTAGCATACGCAATAAAAAACTTGTGAAAATCACTATTTTCTCCAAGCAATTCACAGCAAAGAATTCTATTCTCCAAGTGACAAAGAGATATGGAATTCTCTAAATTTTCAAAACCTTCCTTCATTATCATGTTCTTAGAGATTTTATTGAAGTATTTACCTCTTCCAGTTCTAGTCTTTCTCAATATTTCTTCATTTGTCTTTTGCTCTAATAATCCAATAAGAGATGTGGTTTTGCCTTTACCTTCCAGAGATGAAAAAGAAGATTCCAAATTGGAAGAACATTCATCACCAACAGAATCCCAATAATGAGAGCCAAATGCCCACCAGGATTCAGATATAGTTTGCCAAGTTGAGAAATCTTTATGAAATAAGTATCCTGTACCATTAGAAAGTGTAATTATAGGAACTCCAGTAGATGAAATTGAGCACATGGTGATATTATCAGATTTAGACAACCCATCTTCTTTAAATTTATTTGATAGTTCTAGAATTGAACTAAGTGATGCTGGTGATTGCAAATGAATTTTCTTAGTGGCAATATTCCACACGTAAAGTTCTCCAATGGATGTGACTGCCATGAGGTACTCACCATAGCTTTCCAAAAACGATAATGAAGATCCCATAACTAGTGGTGGGAGTAACCTTCTTCCGGAAATCCTAGAATAAATTAAAATCTGTCCATCCATTGTACTTAAAGCCCAAAATCGGACACCACCAGTTGCAAGGTGTATAAATCGAGGCACAAAATCGGTCCATATTTCCTTGTCCTTCTTATAATAGGTAATTCGAGAAGGTTTCATTTCATTTCCAGTTCCATTTTTAATGTCTAATATAAATATTTCATTCTCATTAGAACTTTCAAGTTGAAAGCTAAGGCGAATCTTTGGTATTGAAAGTCGTACCTTGGCGAACGTTGTGTTGGGGTTTATTATTACTGTTTCAAGAAATTTGACTGGCTCTAGCTGCCTTTTAAATTTTTTGTTCCCAGAAACATCATTGGTTTGCTTGCCACGCTTGCTTTGTTTAAGAACCTCTTCAGAAACAGAATATGAAGGCTTGTCAAATTCCATTAGACTCTGATTGGAAGAGGTCACAGAAGAGGACTCTGCTAATAGGTTATGTGAATCCTTCGAGAAATTGTTAGAAGATCCATTTTTGGAAATAAGCATTGGCTGTATTCTCTTTTTACCATTTTTATTAGTAATTTTTTGAGCATTGATAGGTTGAACTTTGTTTGTAATTGGCTCCTTCTTTAACTTGGTTGTCAGTAATACTGCTGTGGTTATGGGAGATGCAAGTGTTAACGATGTCAGCTTTGCTCGAACCATTGCTGTTTGAAGTATATCATTAGAAGCTGATGTAGTTGAGATTGCATCTTCCTTAAGATCAGGAACAGGAATGATTTGGGGAGTGATGTTTCCTCCAGTCTTTGCCTTTTTGGCACCTGCTGACTTTGTTGATTTATTTAAGGTATCTTTTGACTTTTTGAACGATTCTATATCCTTGACTGCCTGATGTATATTAATGGCATGCAGCTGGTCTAATATCTCCTGTGTACTTGATTGCCCCTTTTTTGTTGGTACAGTTGATTCTGAATCATCTTTATAATCGAATGGCCTGATCGACTTAAGTCCAATTTCTTTCAATTCTTCAAAAAACTTCAGACTTACCACATTTCCTAATTCCTTGCTATCAAAGTCAATAATAGTCATATGCCCATCCAATGATACAATAATTAGAGCATCACCTGTATTGTTCCAACATAAGTCAACAATGGGTGCAGACAGCAAATCTCTTAAAATAGATACTGGAGATTCCCTTGTAGTGTTCCATATAGCCAATGTGTTATCGGAGCCCGCAGTTGCTATAATATTGTAAGGTTTCAGAGGTTCATCGTCCCTTAATTTGGATTCAAATACGTTTGGGTTGAATTTGGCTACTTCACAACTTAAGTCATGACCAACCAAGTTCACAATATTGGTCCAGTTTTTGGAACGAGATATGAGAGAAACAAATGAAACCAGGTTCTTATTTGCTGTGGGAATACAAATGTATTCTCCATCCGGAGACCACGCTATCCGTTTATAGCTATAATTATATGACATATTGTTCACTAGTTTAGATATATTTTGGATCAATTTGAATTTGTAATTGGAACTCTGATCATACATGTATTGATATAAATGTATAAGTGAGTCGTCACCTAAACATATCAAATAATGACCAGTGGGATCAAAAGAAATACTGCGCTGAATTGTAGGCATTCGGTTTTGAGGAATTGATGTTATTTCTTGATATGTCGCCTTTTTGGTATCAAATAAATGAAGTTTAAGATCCTGGGTATTCCACACCAACAATCTTCCATCTGCTGACCAGGTTAGATCAATGACTCCCTTCTCCTTGAAAATATTATTATGAGAATGTTTAGTTGAATTTTCTTTGGAAACGGTGGTCAAAGAAGAGCCACTCCCATTTGTATTACTGGCATTATAATCCGGGAAGCTACCAGAACCATTGCTGTGGCTATTGTTATTATTCTTAGGATCAGCACTGTTTTTTTCATCTTTATTAGTGTCGCTATTCGTACTGGTGGAGTTATCGATTAGCTTTTTCGAGTCAAGTTTGATTAAGTCCTTTCGATCTTTGTTGTATATATAGACATCTCCCAAGGCATCTCCACTAGCAAATATATTGTCTCGTGCCGGATTCCAGCGGACTATAGTAGCACAAGACTTATGATAGGAGTAAGTTGAAGACGGCTTTAACTCACTGATTTTTGCTTTGATTGAAACAGCATCTTTATCCTGTAATGAAGCAATCAGTAAGAGGTCAGACCACTCCAGGATACAATTGTCCTTGCCTGAAGTAAGTACACTTCCGGTCTTATTTATATCTACCGAGTGGATCTCTCCCGCATGGAAAACTTGTGGGATTACAAGAACCTTCATCTAGGAGCTTAGAGGGGTTTGAAAAGAGATGCAACTTATTAGTGGTTGAGGGGCAGAAGTTTTCATGAAATGGAATCAACAAAGTATTTGCGCGTAGAGGGGTACATGCAGGAGAAGCCCAAGACTGTTGAGATTCTCTCGTTGAAGTTTGAGTGAGAGTGAGTGAGCCTAATGAGGTAACGAATAATGAGTGCAATGGAAAAGAGAAGGAAAGAGAAGAACTGATATATGCTACAGTACGAGGTAGCACGGTCTTTGATTTATATAGAAGACATTCAAGATTTTTTAATTTTACTTAAAGTCATATATACATATTCATATAATTTGTCAAGGATTTGGCACCAATTCGTTACTCTTGAATTACTCTATTTCATTGAATATGCATGGCCTGAGCTAGTTGAGAGTTGATTGAAAAAAAGGCAATTGCCAAGTTTGATCCTGATCAGGAAGAAATATAGGGTCGTTCCAGATATATAGACATACAAAACACACATTTTCTACTTAAATGAGTTTAATCCTTGAAAGTATATATATCAGTACCTATTATGACGATATAACTACAATGTATATAACTACTTGCTCCATGCTAGAATGACTGAACTACAATGTTTACATTTCCTTCTTCATCCATCTATGATGAAAGCCATTTCTGTATCAAGCAAACTGTCTCAATTTTCGCGCAGCTCCTCAGCTTTTATACTCTTATCAATCCCATTGCCATTTACAACATACAGGACCAAGTAACACAAAGGGAAGTTGTGAAGCGAAATGAGAAAATCTTTAGACAAATATAATCATAGGAAAGACAAGGGAGACAAGTTCACAAGTTGTATACTTATATACTTATAAAAGATTTATATTTAAAACTTGCTTATAAAGTATCTAGATATATAAGCATATATATACAAACACATATATATATTTATTCACATATACAGTCATATATATATATATATCTTTATCTTTGACTAGCAGAACCACATTCCATATCATATCACCAATAGTCATTAGAATTAGTTACGATGTCGACTGTAACGAACCAAGCTGACAGAATTGAAGAAGACATCGAAGAAGAATATGCTACTGACTCTAGTTCAGACTTTACAGAGTACTGGATGGATCTCTTTTTAGGTACAAAGGGTAATGAATACTTTTGTGATATCGACGACGAGTACATAAGGGACAGATTCAATCTCACAGGATTAAATCAAGAAGTCAGCAAAATACCAACATTGATAGATATAATAACAGATTTGCTTGACATAGAGCTGCAACCAGAAGAACATAGAGATATTTTGGAACATAATGCTAGAATATTGTATGGTCTTATTCATGCCAGATTTATTTTAACTTCGAGGGGTTTGAATAAAATGTTTGAAAAATATAGAAATGGTGATTTTGGTTACTGTCCCAGAGTCCATTGTCTGTTACATCCACTTTTACCTATTGGATTACATGATCAACCTAGATTAGCGTCGGTTAAACTTTATTGTGCTAAGTGTGAGGATTTATATAACCCCAAATCCGGAAGACATGCAGTTGTTGACGGGGCCTATTTTGGAACCAGTTTCCCAGCAATGTTTTTCCAAACTTTCCCACAGGTTATTCCAATCCACACTAAGGATCTATATGTCTCAAGAGTGTTTGGGTTTAAATTGCACGATTACTCCAAGCTTAACAGATGGCGAGAACTTCAAAGAGTGAAAATGGAAAAGAGATTGATTAAGCATGGTATTGAAATGAACAACGTTGTTGGGGGCTTCACTGTTAAGAAACCCGAAGAAGAGAGACTGGAGAATAGTAAGTAAATTTGCATTTATTGGCGGAGTTTCAAAGTCTAATATAAAAATTAAATGTTCCTCACGGCTACATTTTGGATGACGAACAAGATCTAAATTGGTTTCGTTCGCCTTTCTGTATAGTAGAAATTACGAGTATTCCATCACAATATTAGAATACCTCTTTAACAATCATATGTAGTTTTGAAATGTAGTAGTACACAACAGAATCAATATATCATAATGTGGTTCTCGCTAACTAATGTTATTCTTGGAGCACTAACCAGGCAATGAAACGAGTGGAACCACCATAACAATATTCTGCATATAACCATCGATATCAATTTGCAATCTGATGATTTTCAATTTGAGATGTGAATTTCATTTCCCTTTCCTCCATTTGTTACTACTTTGCTTTAGTTGTTTAAAGATCTTGGATCGCTAGCACGACATGTTGCATAGAAGTCTCTTGGTGAAAGTAGTTCGAGGCTATAGCACTGCTTCAGTGCAGACATCAAAAATTGCCAAATACCCCAATGGGTCAACCATATTCTCATTAATTCAGCCAACTGGTAGAATTCATCTTGGGAATTATTTGGGGGCCATAAGAAACTGGAAGGAACTTTTGGAGACAGAGTCTAAGGATACAAAGTATATATTTGGAATAGCGGATCTTCATGCTATAACGTTGCCCCAGGATCCCAAGACATTGAAAAGTAACCGTTATGAAGCAATTGCTAGTTTGTTAGCAGCTGGCATTGATCCGGAGAAATGTGTGTTATTCCATCAATCATCGGTCCCTGAACATACAGAATTGAATTGGATATTGGCTTGTTTAACATCTCTTGGTTATTTGAATAGAATGACTCAATGGAAACTGAAGTCAAAGATGACTTCAGACAGTAACTTACTTGATAATGAATTGAAGGTGAAGGCAGGATTACTTTTCTATCCAGTTCTTCAAGCAGCAGATATCTTATTATACAAGTCTACACATGTTCCAGTTGGAGAAGACCAAGCGCAGCATTTGGAGCTTACAAGATCAATTGCAACAACCTTCAACAGCACTTATAATTGTAAGTATTTTCCCTTACCCACTACATTATTAACCCCCACTAAGAAGATATTATCACTAAGAAACCCTAGCAAGAAGATGTCCAAATCTGATGTTGACCAAAATTCATGTATTTATGTCAATGAACCATTTGAAGTCGTTCAGAAGAAAATCAGAAAGGCAACCACCGACTCCATTAATGGCAGTATATACTTTGATCCAGATGAAAGGCCAGGAGTATCCAATATGATCAATATTGTGTCGGGCTTGAATCGTAAGCTGATTGAAGACACGGTGAAAGAATTGGAATGGATTCAGAACCATAAGGAACTCAAGGATTATGTGAGTGAATTAATCGATTCTGAATTCAAAGAAACTCGTCAACTTTTCGAGGAATTAACAAATGATACTAAATATTTGGATGAAGTTTGTCGTAGAGGAACAGAGAAGGCAAGATCAATTGCATCTGAGAACATGAAGGAGATTAAGAAGTTGGTAGGATTAGATTGAGATGATCCAGACGAGACAAATTTTTAACATATACATAGATACATAGTAACATAGATATTAATATATAGACCCATGGTGGAAATGAATACATAGTAGTAAGTATAAATTACTGAATGGATAGAGAGTAGTAAATGGATGCATATTAGTACAAGGATCCGTAACAGTACATGTATCCATGGTAATGTATAGAGTAACTCAAATCTCAATTCTATATTGAGACTTAGTGAAGCTTACATCTGGCAAAGAATGAAGAAAAAGACAAAATTAGACAACTACATCAGTGTATAGAGCCTTATTAGAGTCTCAAAAAGATGTTAGAGTGAGTGGTGGATATAATAAAACAAACGAGGACATGTAAGCAAGATCGAACCAAAATGGATATGTTGGATATGGTACAATAATCTTTGAAGCTGAGATGTTATTCGTACGACCTCCAATTTGAGCTGCACTCACCCCATAGTTCATTACTCAACCTAATTCACACTTGTTATGTAATAATGGGAGCAAAATACTACACACCTATGCACTATAAGGACTTTACTCGCATACAGGTTCCTGGCTATCACTAAAAGCAAATACTAACACACCATCGCATCTCACACACCAACAATTGATACACTTGATGCGATTGATACGCTTAATGCGATTGATTCAGTTCAGGAATCCTGCTCATAGTCGCATTGAAGTTTGAGTGACAAAGTTAGCGTTATGTGTCTCAGCAACAACACTCACAGGAGCAGAAGGGCTCCAGATCGCGCTACACGAAACACGTTCGTAAAGCCAGCACGAAGAAAAAAAAAATGAAAACATAAACATGTTACGCTTGTGGCTGCATAGTTTGTAGCTTTCGTGCGACCATTAGCAAAGGCTAATGAGACCTCGAATTTAGAGAACAATTAATAGCTGGTAGTAAATGTTTGTAAGGTTCTCAAAACATTAATTTGAGGCAAACAAAACAAGCTTTTTTAAAGTTAAACTGGTTTACTGGAAAAAGCTAGATAAACCAAGGCTCAACTGAATTATAGCTATAGCTAAGATACTTGTTTAATATATTGTATTTGATTAATCAAAGCACATATACACAAGCTGCTGCCACTTAGAACCGTTATACGCTTTTTTTTAACAATTATTCAAAAAAGCATCACAAAGGATTTTAACTCCAAACAAAAGAAAGCCAACTTGACACCAAGTTGATACCAACTCGATACCAACTCGATTCTAACTCGATACCATCCACTCGTTCAGCTTAAACTGAAACAAGTATTATTTATTCTAATTCATCATAGATCATTTTTGCTGGAATACCGTTCTGAAGACATCAGCATTCGATTTAAGGTACTTGCCAACAACCAACCACTCGGTACCAAGTCATTCGAATCATCCCCAGTTTCATACCCTCAACAACACTTGCCTTGACGTCTCTGAATCAGAACTACCACTTAGAGTACACATAACTTTATAAGGCTATAGATCGTATATTCTATGCAACTATAATAAGGTAAAGTTAGTTTCAACTGTCACAAATTGATAACAAACCAACCAAAACTTATTTACAAATAATTTCTAACATTTTCAACTCATTCACAATAATACCAAATGTCCGAAGATTACAAGCGAATGCAAGTGAAAGTGTTGTATTCATTTAACAACAACTCTACTGTTTTTCTTTCCAGATCAAAGCAAATGCAATCGATAAAAGTTGCCCAAATTCCAATGGGGAATGATGGCGAAGTCATGACATTAGGTGCTTTCGATTTAAAGTCTTGTGTTCTGCAAATATTGAAAAGTTCACCAGAGAACTTCAAGTTGCAAACCGAAGATTATGCTGTTTACTATAAGGATATTACTGAACAACCTGACGAACCCTTTGTGGCTAACGGAGTACTTTCTAGTTTAATTTCTAGTTCAAAACAACATTTGGTTCCTGGAAGAGTATGCCAGAATGTTTCGGCAAGCTTTCTCTTTGGAGACAAAAGTAACTCATCTTCACATACTTTGGAAATTCGTATTAAGTTACATACTATCGAAAAGGATCCAAACACAAATCAAAATAATGTTGCTTCACAACCTCATTTGCAATCGTTGCCAGAAAAACGATCTGCAATCTCTTCTGCTGCCGAACAAAGCTCTAAACGAACAAGGCAAAGCAAGCCCATGTCCTCATCATCATCTTCAGCTGTTAAGGCAACCAGAACCAAGTCATTACCTATTTTCTATCCTCAAAATCAACAGATATTCAATATTATTAATGCTGATAAGTCGAATACTCCTTCCAAATATAATAATAAGAGCGTTCAAGATAGATTCAAACTGGCTCCTTTCTTGCAACCGAAAATCCTTGAAAATCCTCAAAAAAAGTACAATAATAAGATAATTCCATTAAATAATTCCATTAACAGGAATAGCATGAAATATGGTTCTTCAAACACTTCTAATAATAATAATAATAACAGTCTCATTGGCAATGTTAATAATAATAATGAACCTAAAAGAGCAATGAGAACTAGATCTATGGTAACTAATAGGCAAATGCCTTTGATTATATCTTCGCCAATCAACGAAGAAACAGATCCATCAGATGCAGATTATCAAGAGAATAATTTTCAAAGTGAAACTAATGTTGAAGAAGAAGACGAAGACGAAGAAGGCAACCAAGATAATTCATCACCTTTCACTCCCCAGCAACCTCCCTATAATCCTAACCTAGTAAGACAAACTAATACTCTATCATCAGGAGGTGCCCAATTTCAGTCGTTACCAGACTTAGAAGACTTGGATAGTAAAAAGACTCATGCCATACCACATTTCAGATTACCTAAAAATCACAGCCTTGTTTGCATGAATAGTAATTGTGCTACTAGGAACTCAATAACATGGAGATATTTTGAAACAGGTTACCATCCTAATTATCTTTCTCTTCATAGAGCGAAAGACTTCAATGTAAATCATTATGAAGGTATGATTGGGCCCTTATGTAATGCATGTTATTTGTTTTTGAGAAATAAAGGATTTATGAGACCGGAAGCGGTGGTCAAGAAGTACATGCAACAACAAAGATATAAACAGGAACTTAAACAAAAGGACGAACAAGATCGTCAAAATAAGAGAAATTCATATTATGCATCTTCACCAGTTTTCCCTCCAACACATAAATTTACAACCCCATCACATACTCCATCAGCAATTAATCAAGTAATTTTGAATAATAACCATAATAATAGTAACAATAATATCCATGGAATGGTCAACAGCAGCAATAGACCTACTCCCAATTACCTGCAATATGATGAGCTAAATGATTTCATGAACCATTTGAATTCATTTGGTGGTCCTCTAACTGATATTGATCCACTCCCACATGATCAACAACCAGGCGTGACACCTCCAATGATTGCAACGAAGTCTAATACAAGAATTATTAACTTGTACGATGATGGTGAAGATAAAGAAAACTGTCCACCACCACCGGTAACTTCTGATGATAACAAGCAGGAAATGGATGACTTTGAGTCAATGATAGTCAAGTCATTTAGCCAAGCATCTGACAAGAGCAGTCCTAATGATCACCAGCCACATTCTAATTGGATGAATAATTTGTTTGGAGAACCAACTCCTAAAGATCAAATTACTCCTCGTGACACCAATCAGACAAACTTAGGAGCTACTGCATCTGATCTCAAGAGTAATGATGACACTGAAAGTGAACATGAAGATTTGAACCAGCACCCAAATTTACCTCTATTGAGAACTTTCACCACTTATAATAAATCGTCTCCAGCAGTGGTGGAGAAGCAAGTTACTAACATGCCATCGTCTCCGTTACTAGCACATCCTGATGATGGGCCATTGAAGTCAAATCAATTGAATGATTATCAAAAGATTTCTCACAACTTGAATAATAATAATTCATCATCACCTAGCTCAAAGGCAACCAGGGTAAACACTACAGTGCTGGTCATGTCATATAAGGAAAATGTGAATGGGTCGACTCCCAATACAGATTTCTTCTCTAATGATGATGTTAAAGATGCTATAGACGCAAATGATTTATTCACTAGTAAAGATCAAATACAACATTAGCTTATATCATTATAGGTAATTGCATAATAGAATACATAATATCATATAGTAAAATATAATATCATTAAATGTATGTACATAGGACTAGTAAGATGGTGACGGTATCGGTAAGGGTAAAGGCAGAGGTGATGGCAACGGTAACGGCAGATGTAAAGGTAAGGATAAAGGCAAAAGTAACGGTAAAAGTACAGGCAATGGTAACATGACTTTAATATTCTTCATTTCAAGTATTCAGTTGAGGCTGCACACATTACTTTTTTACAAAATATTATGAACAAGGACATAAAAGCATTCAACAGAAGCCTGGCTAGCTCAATCGGTAGAGCGTTTGACTCTTAGTAAGTAGCCATCAAAAGGTTGCGGGTTCGACCCCCGCGTCGGGCTTATCTCTTTAATTTTTTTATCTTAATTACTTTCAGCTTCGGCTCGATCTTTGATAAGGAAAAGTGCCAAACAAATCATCTCCACTCTTTTTAACATAAAACGAATTTAGACATTTACAAAAAGCGAATTGTGTGCTATGACTACTACATTGACCCCAGAACAATATACTAAACAGCTTGAAGTTTCTAAAGCTACAATTGACGGTATTCTTAAACTGGCTCCCGCTATCTCAAAGCCAAGAGTGTTAATCATTTGTGGATCAGGACTTGGAGGCATTGCCAACATTTTACATGAGGAGCCCAAAATTGAAATCCCATACCATGACATTCCTGGATTCAAAATGTCAACTGTTGCTGGACATGAAGGAAGATTGATATTTGGGCTCATTGGAACCAATAAAGTTCCCGTGATGTGCATGGTTGGTCGTTTACATTTTTATGAAGGATATACTTTCCAAGAGACAACATTTCCAGTTAGATTGGCCAAGTTACTTGGAGTTGAAGTGCTTGTTGTAACCAATGCAGCAGGCGGAGTTAATCCGAAATTTGTTCCTGGGGATTTAATGATAATCAACGACCATATAAATCTTCCAGGAATGGCTGGTTTTCATCCTTTGAGAGGACCAAATTTGGAAAACTTTGGACCAAGATTCCAACCACTTTCAGACGCCTACGAATTGGAACTTAGAAAGATTTTTTTTGAAAAGAAAAAAGCCCTTGGAATATCCAGAAATGTTTACGAAGGGACTTACTTTTTCGTTTCGGGCCCAACTTTTGAAAGTAGAGCTGAGGTTCGATTTATTCGTAACTCTGGAGGTGATGCAGTCGGTATGTCTACTGTTCCAGAAGTTATAGTAGCTCGTCATTCAGGTTTAAGAGTATTAGCATTATCATTAATTACAAATGCAGGTGTTGGAGACAAATCACCAAGCTCGTTTGAGGAAAACCCAAAACCTCTTGATGAAGGTATGGCCTCGCATGCTGAAGTGTTAGAATCAGCTAATGAAGCTTCAAAAGATGTCCAGAAGATATTTGAACAAACTATAAATGAATTGTGATCAGTTTAAACATAGATGAGAGTTATTGTACCTACCAAAAACTACTAGAACAGAGGGATTACCTCTACATTAAATGACTTATTATGGTTATCACTTGTTGTGACCGATTGTACTATTCCATATCGTAATAATGTATTACATCCTAATTCTAATGTGTTCTTTTTCTTTCTTTTCTCTTTACTACTGGACTCTATTCTAGCTTGTTTGATCTAGGTGGTAAGTGAGTTGTTTAGCTTATTGGTCAACTTCACCAGCACTTTCCCATTTTCCTTGCAAGCTTTCCTTCCATAAACTAACCTTATTATCACCCCCTGATACAGCAAGAATATTTCCAGACAAACTCCAAGAACATCTCCAACAAACATCGGGAAACTTTTCATCTGTTAATAATTGCAGTTCCCATTTACCGTCACCTTTTTTAGTCCAGATTAGAACGGTACGATCTTGAGAAGCAGTTGCAATGTAGGATTTCACCAACATAGATGGAGACCAAGCAACATCTCTAACCCAATCTGTATGACCTTCTAATTTTGCTTCTTCGATATATTTGTTGGTATTGGAATCAAATCTCCAGATTCTACTTAAATTGTCAGATCCACATGTTACAAATCGTCTTACATTATCTTTGCTTATTGGGGCCCATGAAGCTGAATTTACTCCAATAGCATGAGCATCAAAGATTATATGCAGAGTAGTGCCATTATCATTGAAGTTAACCACTGAAACTTTACCATCAGAAGAAGTACATAATAGAACAGCTCCTAATTCATGAGGAGCCCAAGTAACAGAATTGACACTTGCTTGGTGTACACTATGTTCTGCTATAATTGACCATTGTCTTGTTTCAGGTTGTTCCTTCCAAATGAATGCTTTACCATCATAGGAACAGGAAGCTAATATAGATCCAAACTTTGGATGTGCCCAAGCGATTTGCCATACTGGACCCTCGTGGCCTATTAAAGTCTCAGTAAGTTTATAATTATCAGTTCCTTCAATTTCAAAGATTTTGATAGTTTTATCGGAGGAACATGTTGCCAATCTTTTGCCATAATAATCCAAAACCGCGTCATGAATCAAATCATCATGCGCATTGCCAATGGTAACCATTTTATAAGATAATTATTATTGGCTTGTATAGGTATTTGATATTGAACTGAATCAAATGTTGGATCAATATGAACGAACTTTGCGTGTTATTTTCGAAACTAACTTGGACGCCGTTCGTGAATATCTTGTTGTGTGCAGGTTTGTAAAACATGCAGGATGGATGTATCGAAGCAATTGTTAGCGTTTGAAGTTTTGTTTGAGTCGGCTGTTAGGAATACGTTTTGATTCGTTTTAATGCAGTTTGTTTGAAGTAAAACATTGTTACTCTTGAATTGAAACATATTGAAGATAGGGTAGGTTATAACTGTTGTAAGGAGTTTCTCAGTTTTGCATATTATTACAGGGTTGTTTTTTTTTTGTATCCAAGTTCTATATTATCTTTTAGGTTGGTTACAGTTCAAGCGGTTTAGATTCGATAGATCTGTCATTAATATGGAACAACTGCCGAGCGATAATCTTCTTACAATTACAACTCTACTCCAATCACTTTCACATCAACTAATTGAATCGGACAACCATATAGCATCTCTTGAAAAATTTGCTGACATCCCCACATCAAGCTCAAGTAATACTTCAAGGAACGATACTAAGTCTCAGTCAAACACTCAACATTCTATAAGAGATGATGATCAAAGGTTAATCCAAGTGCTAGAGGAGGAAAGGCTTCTGCTACTAATGGATGTACAGAGACAAGATTTCATAACTTCGAAGTTAAATGATGTTATAAAAGAGAATTTCGAAATGGTTGAAACTATCAAAGAATATCTATTAAGCTGTGAACAAATGCGGAATGATGAAATGAGAATGTCTGAGCTAATCGCTAATAATTATTTTAACAATATTCTCAAATCTAACGAAGAAAAACTCAAAATCAACATAATGGATTTGCAGATGGGGATGAATAGGATAGCAAAGTCTATCTTGCAAACCATAGATTTGCTCCAGGATAATCAAAAATTCAATGAAGAAGCATTGAATAAGTTGATAGGTGGATTAAATAATCTTCTCAACGAGCTGCTTGCGATAAGCTGAATTGGGAAGAGGCACTACAAACTCATACACTCATATAGAGAACAAAGTGAAAATTCATTCTTTATTAACTTATAAATAACTTTAGACACATTTGGTTGATGGGCTATGAGAAAGCAGTTATAATTATTGTTACCAGACAAATATATAACCGTCTTAGGTTGGACTACCGTCACACCTCTGTTGAGCTTGACTCTTTCCTATCAAAGAATATGCTTTATCGATATAAGTCCTGTTGGGATCAAGTTTACCCCAAGCTCTTCTTATACGATCTAGATTCATTCTGCTTCTGTCAAACTTTAGCATCTGAAAGAATCCAAATAACATTTCATAAAGGCAGAGAACGATAAATTGAAAGATTCCTTCACACTGAAGAGATTCATCTTCTTCCTGTTGTTGAAGCTTTTGGTTATCTCCTGCATCTATACCAGTCAACTTGAAAATAATTTCATTTCTTTCATTTAAATCTTGGAAAGTATATTTAAATGCAATCAGATAGACTAATTGGTTCACCATATTTGATATTTTCTCGGTGCACTGTTCGTTTATATTCGTTTCCAATATTTCAGCATTTTCCTCCAACTCATTAATTCTTTTCATGACGATTCTGGATTCGTATATAATTCGATCGATCGTGGTTGTTAGATCATGAATTTTGAAATCCAAGTTACCAAGCAAGTCTTCATCAACGATTTCGATTTTCTTATTTTGCATCTTAGAATGGACATTACTTAATTTGATGAGCTCGAGGTTTAATTGGATGTAAGATTTCTTGATTTGTAGTTCACTTATAAACTCATCATCACTGCTGATGCTACTGGTTCTTCCAGTTGAAATCGATGTGTCATCCTTTATGCAATTATTGACATATTGATTCAAGTTATTGAAGTATGAAACCGATGTTAAGTATCTATTGGACAATTTATCCAATGTTTCCATCTTACTATCAGTTCTATCTATGAATCCTTCAACTGATGAAAAACTTATACTTCTCCGCAAGGCTCTCGATGGTTTGTTCAACATCAATTGTTGCCTTCTCGTGAATTCAATAGTATTTAAATTTGTTTCTCCCACTTTGGAAACAAATGGGAAAGAATTTCTTCTATTCAATCCAAAAAACAATTTTTCAAATGAATCAGTATTGTTGCAACTAGGGTCAATAATATTCCCATTAAAGCGTTCTGATGATGCAATATCTGAGCACACGTTTTCAGCGTTAGCACTATCTGGACACATTTCGACCCCAACCAATGAGTCAACTAACGATGAACAATTCTTGATGATACTCTCTTCGTTGCTGTTCATATCCACCATTTTATTCATATTTCCCTCATTTCTTAGTTGCTTAACTCTCGATTGATGTGACCTTTTTCCTTGAAGTCCCAATTTCATTTTATTCAAACCTCTTGAGTATCTTGAAACTTCTGTTCTAGAATTTCCAGAAGATATGGACGAGTGAGAACTTGTTATCTCATCTTTCAAGCTAACAAATTTGTATTGTTGAGATTCAATTGTAAGAGTCGGTGTCAGATTAGTTGTTCCTCGCATACGAAGATGCTTATTATTATTTGGAAGTTGCAGTGAATAATGAGGAGACAAAGGAAGCTGTGATGAAGATGCCGATGTGAGATGTTTAACATCACTCTTAGTTTCAACTACTGGACCTCCCATGGGTCCGTACCACAATCGAATCAATCTCTTGCCAACCAAAAAATTCTTGACCAACATCTCCAAATCTAAAGTTTCAACTTCAATTGGACTTAATTCAGATAACTTTTTAATTCTTCTGGTCCCATTACTTTTGGGGGTATTGTTATCGTTATAGTAACTGCCAGTATCTCTGTTAACTGCATTAATATGATCTTGAACTGTACTTTTCACAACATTGGTGAGCTTTTTAAGTTCTTTGCTGTAGTAGTTTTTATTCTTTCGATAAGACGATAATCCCTGGCTGTTAATTGACAATGGAGCATAAATGGAAGCCGTTAAATTTTGATTCTTGGCATTAAATGGTTGTGTTTGTTGATATTGTAAAGGCAGTAACTGTTGATATGAATCATTTAGACTGGTGCTGGAATAATTATAGTCATCATCAAATTTATCATCTTCTTTCATCATGTTAGTTAAACTGAATAATTTATTCAAAGTCTCTAAATCCAACTTCCTCTTCTTATCAATCTTATACTGTCTTTGAAATTGACCAATAGATATCATGAAGTTTTCAAAATCGAATGGATCTTTGGGTACATCACACCCTCCCACAATTTGTAACCTCAATTTAATACTTATCAAAAAACTTATAATAGCAGAAATTGCTCTTGCTGAAAGGATACCATTCTTGGGATTAGGTTTGACGCTGAAATGAGGAAGTCCAATAAGATTCCACCAGTTTATGATGGCTTCTTCGGTTTTGTTACATAAAAATCCATCACAATATTTAACATCAAGCAAATCAAAATAAAATAAACAGATTTGAATCAAATTTACCAACTCTTTTATAGCAAACTTGATTGGTATCTTGATGTTATATATCTTATACATTTGGCGGAATTTATCTTCACTCGAAACTGAAATTTTGTCTGAAATCAATGAAACTGATCTTCCACCACAATGCAACTTCTTTAAATTCGAATTGATAATGAAATAATCTTCAACTGTTCTTTGATCTCCGTTCTGAATCGGGATTAAATTAAGATTGGAGGGTAACGTTGTTATATTTGTGACAAACAATACTTCGATTGAAGACGAAGATGAGGACTTCTCTATCTTTTTGACATTTGCATGGTTAAGCATTAATTCATTTAGATACTCTTGAAATTTTGGAGGATAAAATTTTGACAATTTCTTTAAAACGGTAAATTTAACCACTGATGCAGTTGAGTCTGGATTCCCAGTGAATGTTGATATAACACAACCAATTTTTCTGTCATTAAACCACTGTTCTACCAAGTAAACATCAAATCCAGATTCGACAGTTTCCTCAACAATGTGGAATTCATTATTCACAAAAAAATCTTTTTGGAAGTATTTGACTGCTTGGAAATCAGGAAATATATAAGTAATCACATCCCTTGTAAGAGAAATAGAATCAATCGAGTTACTGGTTGGTGGTGAATCGACTTCCTTAGCAAGTGGGTTAGAGATGATGGTAGTTTCGGTTAGGTTTGTGGTTGAGGAGCCTTCATCTCGTTGGAGAGGTGTTTGAAGGGAAGGCTGAGGTTGGAGATGAGGGTGGTGATGTTGTTGATGGGATTTATGCTGATATTGATGTTGACGGAGATGAAGTTGGTGATGGTGGGATGGTGGAGGGAGGGCAAGCATTGAGGAACTTATACTGGAGACGAGAATGATGGAAGTATTTTATTATGAATGATTATAAGGAGGGAACTAATAAAGAAAGTAAGAATGGTGATATGATAGGGTTGACCCCTATTGTTCGAATTACTAAACAGTAGTTATAAGTTAGATGAACTAGTGAATTTAAAATGAAATATGAAAAAAAATCAAAACGGATTTATGAAACTTAAATCTGTCAATTCACTTTGAGGAGATACAGACAGATGATTTAGTGCTACTTTAGGCACAATTTAAGGGAAGTTAGTGGGGGGGAGGAAAATACCGCAGAAAGGTAAAAACAGAGGGCAATTTTCAGAAACTTTAGCGGCAAGTGTCTAGAATTTGGGATATCGTAGAGACACCTACAAACGCTTGGAAGGCAACAAACGTAAAGGAATGGCAAATTTAACAATATGTTTGTCATTCATCCAATTTTGGTCTGTTAGTATAAGGATAACTATCTGATCACTAAATATAGTCATATGTAATTTTCTTTCCTCTACCTCTCAACGCTGAGCCCCGTGTCCATACTACCGCAATAACTAAGAAAATTGCCAAATTCCTTAGAGGCACGATAATTTTCCAGCAGCCAGTTGAGGGAAGTGATATAATGTGGGTGGGGGCATAGTTCTGGAATGGTGCGGTTTGATTATAAATGCATTCCTGTAGAAGCTAATTATAGAAACATAGCAACTAACTTGTCACTAGGCACCTCAGACAGTGAAGAATAGATGGAAAAGAAGAATGTTGTGCATGTATCCAGAGAAAGAAAAAGCTTGAAGTCTTTTGGAAATCCCTGATTTCTAGTGCTATGGAGATTTTTTAATGCCAAGTTTGGTTATCAAGGTGGTATGCTCACATGAGGTAGAATACCATACAAATGTCTTACACCTCTTGAGAATCTTCACATAATCTGTCATATAAATTTTCTTTGAAATGCAATTCAGAAAAGTCCGTGATAGTTTAGTGGCTAGAATTACCGCTTGTCGCGTGGTAGACCGGGGTTCAATTCCCCGTCGCGGAGTCTCTTTTTTTTTTTATCCTAAGATAGATAATTAATCTGTAAGCAATATGTGAGTAGATTGCTGAGAAAATTCATCATTGCAGAAAATTTTACAATCTACAACAAAGTTAAAAAGAAATATCATCCATTTCAGGCTATCACTGAAGATAACTGCATTTCGAGCGATTCTGATTATTAGAATATAATATTCAGCTAATTAGAATATAGATTATCTTTATCTTCGGGCATCTTCTTGTCTACCTCATTTGTATTCAAATCACACTCAGCGCTCTAAAACTTGTAGATAAAGGAAATCGATATTTAATAATGGTGCACTTATCATGTCCTACGACAAGGTTATGACTGTGTGGCTTTACAGCAAACCGGCCATACGTTATCAAGCAAGATATGCAGAGAACTTTGGGGTATATCTGCAGAGTGAAAAATAGATGATTGTTCCTGATATAATGGGTCGCCGATGGGGTTTGGCGAGGTTTTATTTGCAATTGTCATTTACTGGTACGAGTTAAGATAGATTTGTATGTACACCCCTTCTGTGCGGATCCAAAATCAACAACTTTTCAACGATTTCCTGATTTTGAACTCTCGATAAGAGTTTTTTCAAAAACTTGTGTTTTCAGGATAGGGCCTATCAATGACTTCATTTGATCAAAAGGTTAATGGATAAAGCCATAATAATAATGCCATACGCCATCCAACCAATTGTCGGAAATTTTAGATGCCGCACTCCGGAATAAGTTCGTATGCTCATTTGGATCTCGTGTATTGTAAATCTGATGTAACTTTGATATTGCAGTTTTCGTTCCTGGAACTCACATTAAAAAAAAAAAGATATAACATGGTTGAACTTAATACCCCATCATTCTTTTCAAAAAGAAGGTTTCAGCGATGGCACACCGTGTTGCATACATTCGTGCCAAGTATAGCAATCGGAATTCTATAGTAAATTCAAATTCCGAGTTTGCAATTATTGGTGTGAATATAGATAAGCTCAAGAAAATATAGTTGAAAATATTTTACTCTGAGTGGTAACACCAGTTCTATTAATGAATGAGTCTTTAATTTATCCATGAAATCTCATTTTTGTTTGATAAAATAAAAGAGTAACATTGCCGCTTCATCACATCACCTGGTTATGAGGCCCGCGCATTTACAATCCTGATTAGGATTATTATGGCATTTGCACCTATAGATAAAGAAAAAGTTAAACTAGCAATTTATGTAAATATGCATATTTTAAATTCAAGATGAAACGTATAAATTTAAATTAATTTCCCAGTTATTCAAGCACTGAATGTAACATTCAATCAATATTACATCAAAACTTGTAATACATCTACTACTAGTCTTTTTTTGTAACCTAGCGGAAACGATCTATTCAAGGTCTTTTTGATTGTACTAGTTTGTTGCTTATAGTTCTTTGGTCTATTGTCGTAATCAGCTGGCTTCTGTGCATACTAGATTTTCAAATTTCTTTTGTTCTAGGTACTTATTGCATCTACCTTATCTGACACTTATCTTTACATTTTGGTGAGTGACAAATTAAACTTTTTGATTACTTGTTCTGTATTTCTATTTAAATTCAGAATTTTCATTATCATTATCATTGCTAGAAATAGCAATCTTTTTTATCTTTTTTCAGAATCTTCTTGATCCAAGTTCTAAAAATTGAGTATGTCTGATATTGACAAGAAAGTTGCTTATACTTCTGAAATAGATAACTCAGATTCTATTGAAGGTGAAATATCGTCAGTCAAAACTCAAACAAAATGGGAAAGGTTGATTGAGATTTTAGCCGTTCAAGAAAAGGGTGATTTGACAACTGCACAGATGTTTCTTTTCAATCATGATTTGAGACCAGTGGAAAAGGCAAGAAGAACTTGGTCTTGGTATAATTATGTCTTTTTCTGGATCGCCGATTCTTTTAATGTTAATACTTGGCAAATTGCAGCTACTGGTGTTCAAGCTGGTTTGAGTTGGTGGCAGACTTGGTTGACAGTCTGGGTTGGTTATATCCTTTGTGGTATTTTTGTCTCCATTGGAGCAAGAGTTGGTATTTTATATCATATTTCATTCCCAGTGGCTGCAAGATCTTCATTTGGAATCTATGGTTCTATTTGGCCAATTATTAATCGTGTTGTTATGAGTTGTGTTTGGTACGCAGTTCAGGCTTGGATTGGTGGTCAATGTGTTCAAATAATGTTAAAGGCTATCTTCCATAACGTTGAAGAACATTTGAATACTCAACTCTCTGGAACTACTTCTTTCCAATTTTTAGGATTCTTCCTTTTCTGGTTATTCTCTTTACCAGCTATTTGGTTCCCACCTCATCAAATTCGCCATTTATTCACTTTCAAAGCATACGTTGTTCCTATTGCCGGTATTGCATTCCTTGTCTGGACCATTGTCAAATCTCATGGTATTGGTCCAGTGGTTCATCAAAAGGCAACTCTTCACGGTTCTGCTTTAGCTTGGGCTTTCGTACAATCAACCATGAACGCCCTTGCTAATTTTGCTACTTTGATTGTTAATGCACCAGATTTTGCAAGATTTGCAGACAAGCCATCTTTTGGAATGAAGTACTTGGTCTATTCCGTCTCCATTCCTGTTTGTTTCAGTCTTACTGGTTTAATTGGTATCTTGGTCAGTTCAGCATCTACCATTTTATATGGTGAAACTTATTGGTCTCCATTAGACGTTTTGGGAAGATTTTTAGATAATTATAACTCAGGAAACAGAGCTGGTGTCTTTTTCATCAGTCTTGCCTTTGCCTTGGCTCAATTAGGTACCAATGTTTCTGCCAATTCTTTATCCTTTGGTACTGATTGTACTGCTATGTTGCCAAGATTCATAAATATTAGAAGAGGTGGGTTCCTTTGTGCTGCTTTAGCTTTATGTATCTGCCCATGGAATTTATTTGCTTCTTCAAGTAAGTTTACTACTTATTTATCTGCTTATACTGTGTTCCTTTCTTCAATTGCTGGTGTTATTGCTTGTGATTACTTCTACGTTAGAAGAGGTTATCTTAAGTTAACTCATTTATATTCCATTAGCGCCCCAGAAGATAAATCTGCTCCATCCATTTATAAATTTGGTCCAATTGGTACCAACTGGAGGGCTTATGTTGCTTACATCAGTGGAATCTTGCCAAATATTGTTGGTTTCGTGGGTGCTACTGGAACTCATAAAGTTCCAGTTGGAGCTACTTATGTCTATAACTTGAATTTTTTCATGGGATTCATTTCAGCCTTTATCGTTTACGCTGGTCTTACCTATTTATCACCAGTCGCTGGTTGTCCAGATGTTAAACCTTTTGAAAAGGGATGGTTTGAAGAATGGCAAGATGTTGAAGATTTTGAAGAAGAATTACAAGGGCATGTTGTTCGTACTACAGCCATTGAAAAGTCGATTAGTTACGTCAGTGAGAGTTAAATTACTAGAATAGTAAACCTTTCTAGTTCTAGAGATATAAATACTTTTTTTGACTTTAATAGATGAGTTTTTCTGTTTAATATTCTTATAAATTTTATTTCATTGTTTATTGTTCTGTAATCCATTCTGTCACTTTTCAATTCTGTCACTTTTCAATTCTCTCACGGTTATCGGTTGAGCGGTCGAGTTTTACGCCTAGCGAGCCAATTTCTTAATCTCTCAAAATTTGTAGCCGCGCCCTCCAACCTGCCGATTCATTCTTAGCTAACGCCCTAAAAAAAGGTCGCCGGAACTGAGGTTCTTGAGTAAAACAATTGGCTTTGTTTCATAAGCTGATCTCATGGCACCGCATCGTTCGAATATTGATTTACTTCTGCCCTATTGGTCCGAATATTGCAAATGTTTACTATCAGCGGTGGGTACAGTAGAGTGCATATCCAGAACTACATTTGCCCATTTACACCTCTTTCCTATGCATTCTTTCTTTCCTGATAATTCCTATGCGATTTAGATTACAAAATATTCATCATTACTGATTATACTTTGTTCTTTCTCAACCATTACCAACCACATTTCATTCGTCGAGGAAGTTTATTGTTTCAAGTCTAAGATCTTTCTTTTTTTTCCCCACATTATTATTTTCTTCTTCTAAAGCCAACATATGATTCTGTTTAGAGTTTCGACTCGGACCCAGAGAACTAGAATTTTTCAAGCTACTGCTACCAGAAATTTCACTTTACCTAAATCATTCAAACTAAACCACAAATATATTCCCAAATTACCATTGTCATCATGCGTTTCTATCTGGGCAAAATCTTTTAAGAAAGATAGAATCCAGTATCTTCAAGATGAATTATTTGAATTGATGCTTTCATCAAAATTAAAAGAAAATTCCAAAATTCACAAGAAAGACTTCAGAGTTCCTATAGATGATACAAAGACTAATTTCATAAATGAAGTCTGTATTGATATCGAAAATAGTCGCCTGAACCCAGTCAAGCATATCGTTTTCATTCATGGTTATGGAGCAGCATTGGGATGTTTTGCCAGAAATTTTCAACTCATCAATTTAATCGATGATCAAAAGTTCAATTATAAGATCCATTTTCTTGACAATATTTCATTTGGATTATCATCAAATCCCAAGATCCAATCTGAATATATCAAGGGTATTCCAAGATGTATAGATATAGAACTTGAAGACAATACTCCAACTGACCCTAAAAAGTTGTATAACAAATATTATAAATTGATTGACTCGTATTCTATAAACGTCAAAGATTTCCAAAAATATCAACAGAAATTCATACCCATATTGAAAGATCTTGATAGCTACTATGTGAACGCAATAGAAAACTGGAGAATCAACTCCAATATTGGTAAAATCGATTATTTGGTGGGACATTCTTACGGTGGATATTGGTCTGCTACGTACTCGACAAGATTTCCTAATAATTTGAATACTTTAGTGTTATTGTCACCGGTAGGAGTTGAAAGACATGTTCGTGCAGTAACTAACCCAATTAAAGGTGATGAAGAAATTCAGACTTTCAAACCTTCATTGGATCCTACTTCGTATAACTTTTTATCAAGATTACCAATCTTGACCAAATCGCATATTCGTAATTGGCATCATTATCAACCAAGGTTACCAAGGCTTTTGAAGTACTTGGGACCATTTGGAGTTCAACTTTATTATAAAATGTGGTACTCGAAATTATTCAAAATTAACAAAGTGGTTAAAAAACTTGGAGGTCCGCAACTGGTTTTGAAGAACCATAATGAGTTGGTATATGGAACTAATGAAGAAATTCATTTATTGATTGAGTATTTATATAACTGTATGTCTAAAGGATCAGTCTCAGACATATACATTAAAAATTTATTGACTCCAAGTACTGTCAGTAAATGGCCCCTTTATGATAAGTTCATTACTCTTTTTGAGTCGTCAATAAAGGAAAATAATGCTCCAAAGTTTGATATTCATATTTTATACGGAAAATATGATTTCATGAACAGTGAAGCAGGGAATTGTTTAGTCAAGAAAATCAACGAAATTACTGGGAAGGAAACTGCCAGATATTACGAAATTGACGAAGGTGGACACAATTTGTATATCGACAATCCATTTGCAGTAAATCAACAATTAAAGAAGATCTTTGAAGAAAAGGAAGAAACTAAATTCAAAAAATTGGAAGACTTAACTGCAACTGCTGACAAGGAAGCAAACTAAACTTGGTAGATTCGAATTTCGAAACAAGAATCAGCATACAGTATTCAAAATTTGAAACTAATGTCATCGATTTTCTGAAACATATACTTCCTTCATTTTTGATCATTATAGATAGTTCTTTAAGGAGGTATTGGGTCTCAAATTCCATGCAGCCATGCTTCGGAGCATAAATTAGCCACATGGTGAGCGAATGCATTAGTTTTGCTACCATTTACTGAGGGAGTAGTTTGCATTCAACTACTCCGTACTTATTCACATATTTATTCACATATTTATTTATCTATTTATATATTTATTTATTATTATCTATTTATTCATCTATTCTATTCATATATCTCTGTTTTTAACTATTTATTATTACAATTATTATTGTTATTCTCACTGATCTCACACATTTGTACAATTTGACCTTTATTTATTAACAACTGAGCTTAATACTTCCTTCCCCATTTATTCAGTTTCATTCCTTTAATCAACCTTGTTCTTGAACTCAGCTTCTCTACTCTTCTCTCTGGTCATAAAATTATTATTTTGCAACAGTTTCGTTTGGCCAAGTAAGAACTTCGCATTACTAAGATTACACAAGCTTGACTCACATGCTGATGTAATTTTTAACTTTGTGTAATCTGCGGAGTAGATGACATATGAGGTCTGGCTCACGACTATGGAGAGAGCTCGAGATATGTTTTCTTCTTCAAATAGGAACAGATCACCAATCATGTTTAAGCATAACTCCATCCTTACTAGAAGGTTTTTGTCGTTCAAAACATTACCCACACCTAATCCGGACGCTTTGAAATTTATTTCGCCAGAATGTCAAATATTACCTATTGCAAACAAAACATTTGAATTTAATTCAACCTTTCAAGCAATGCACTCTCCGCTAGCATTAAAATTATTTGAAATCCCAGGGATTAAATCTGTTATGTTGGGTCCCGATTTTCTAACAGTCAATAAACAAGACTACATTAACTGGGCTAATCTTAGACCAGAAGTTGTTGAGTTAATGGATGAATTTTTAACCAATGGTAAAGAGCCAGTGATCACTAAAGAATTGATCGAGCAGAATGAAAAGGATTTGGCAGCTGAAGAAGAGGATGATCTGGAATTGGTTTCCATGATCAAAGAATTGATTGAAACTAAAATCAGACCTGCTATTCAGGATGATGGTGGAGATATCGAATACAAAGGATTTGATGAGGAAACTGGTAAAGTTTTCCTTAAATTGCAAGGTGCTTGTAAAACATGTGCCTCAAGCGAAGATACTTTGAAGCATGGAATTGAATCTATGTTAATGCATTATATTGAAGAAGTGAAAGAAGTTATACAAATTTTGGATCCTGAAGAAGAAATAGCTCTCAAGGAATTTGATAGACTAGAACAACAATTGAAGAAAAATAAAAATAGTGCTGAAAGCACGACTCCACCACCTTCTTTATAAGTTTAAAATCTGGTATGTACTCATGGTATGGGATAGAAGTTGGCTTGCTGATTAGCTCCACTAGTGTGTGGATCGCCTTATCTCAAGTCGAGTCTCCATACATGTTGAGCAAATTTAAATTTTTACACACTCTTGATTCTATTCTATTAGAGAGAATTCAAAGTATCTAATGATCTATTTATTTACGACCCCTTTCCCATTTATTATTACTTGACATTCGAAGTACACATTCAAACCCTTATGTTTCCACCGCTATCTCCGACTATTAGGTTTTTTGAAATTATTTGTAACACAACGTATTTAGGTTAAATATACATAGCATTGAGCAATCTTTTAATTAATTTCCTTCTTAATAGTCTCTAGAACTTCATTTCTAATTGTATTCAACCTTTTTTCTTCTTTATATTGAACTTCCAACTCCCTAATTAATCCTTCTTCGATGCATTCTTTACCTAGACAAATCCTTACTGTCTCGAAAAGCTGCTGAATCCATTGTTCTACGAATCTTTCCCATTTTTTAGAAGCGTGGTTGAAACCAGTGACTAATCCCAATAAAAACAAAGCACCGCTGCTGTTTAAGCTAAAGTCAAAATATTGATATGAAAGAAATGATAAGATCGAAATGGGTAACTGATAAAAAAGGAATCCTTCAGTAATTGCAGAAAAAACTACCGCTTGTACTTCGGTTGGAATTTTTTCATTTATAATTTGATTTTTCAACTTGATTAATGGATTATTTGGTTCTTGGATTTGTATGGAGATGGTTGTTGGTGTGGCACCAAGACCACCACCTTGTGAATTATTTCCAAGGGTCTCTCCGTCAAATTTTCCTTGTTCCATTTTCGAAACAATTTTCCCTCTAAGAAAGTTATAATTCTCAATACTTTTGTTCATAAAGTTTCTATTAAAATAATCCTTCAAATCGTATTCAACATTATCGTTCTTCAAATAAATCTTCCACCATCTCAAATTCTTCTTAAAGTAACTCTGAGTGTTTGGAATGAAGTCACGCTGTAACTCTGAATGAATTAATTCTTCAAATTTCACAAGATCCTTTTCTCTAATATCAGTATAAATATTAGTTATTCTAATTTCATTGCATAAACTATTTCCATTATTTGCCCCAGAACTAAGTAAAATATTTGAGTAAATATTATTGATGAATGAGATCTTTAATATTGGAGTAGCCAGGTACAATGTTATGCATTTGAATACCTCAAAGATATTACTATTAATCAAGGAATCAATATATTCACTACCAGCTTTGACATCTAGCGAATGAAATTTATTTATTCCATCGTAATATAGCTTCGAATTGATTTTTATTATGTGATTCAGGTCTGAAATCCTCTCAAACGTTAAACTTGTATCTTCTGTTGAGCTTGGAGAGTAGTCAGAATTGTCAATCACCCTCAAAACTATTTGGTCTTTTAGAACCGATGGGGATGGGACTGATATATCATTTGAAACGTTTATGAAAACATCAATATCCTTTATATCAATTGATTGGATACCTTCATTGATTTCGATGATTTGAACGTCATTTCTTTCGCTTGATAAAATACTCTGGGTATTTAATGCTTTAGTAAACGTGGCTCTATACTCAGATTTAAGTAATGGAGATGGAACTTGATATTGGAGATGGTGATCTTGAACCAATTCCTTCTTGAAAGTAGATCCATAGGTAAATACATTGTTCTCAGATCCTGATCGACTTCTTAATTGCTGAAACCACAGTTCATTATCAGAAGATAGGGGATCTGCTAGAATTGTTTCAATAATCCTTGAATTTTTTTTTGTTTCATTATCAATCTTTGTAGTTCCTTTTAAATTATATAGTACACCTATAGTAACTACGTTGTGAGGATTCCTCACCAATCTCTGATATTTTTCAATTTGCTCAATTGTCATTGTATCATTTGGAAAGGTTGATTTGTAAGAATTTAATGCTTGAACTAACAGCTTATGAGTTGATATTGGTAATGTTGTATCATTTTGCTTGGTTTTTGATACTTTTTCGATCGGAGAATTCGATTCTTTTATATTGATGTTTACAGAAGAATACTTATAAATGCTCAATTGGAGATAGTTAATATGCCTTCCTATCAATTTTAGTTGTCGTATACCAGTACTTTGAATCAACATATTTGGTCTGAAAGTTATCTAAACATTAATAACCACCACTCCCCTATGGCCTTGTTTGTCAATGTTTTGTAGTCAGTGAGGTTTTGTGGTCAAATCGGATCTTGATCACGTGCAAAACGGTGTTGCAGCCTCTCTTACTGGTGGAATTGTTGAAACTTTCTTCAACAGAAAAGTAATTGAATTTTAGTAGTATATACCCATTCAGTGCATAGAAAGATATCAGTCTACTAATTGAATGCCCTAACACTTTTACTTGGTTAGAAATCATGCCATTGGAAGTATCTGAACGCTACTGACAGCGTAACTTTGCTTCTTCACTTTGCAATTTTTTGTGTAACTTACCTGCTCTAACAAATTCAAGACTTTCGCAGCCAAAATGAGTTTTGTTCGTTATGGAGTCAAAGAGTGGGTATAGTTGCACCTGAAGACGTATTTAACGTCTATCTGTACAGAGAAAGGTTTAATGTTGGAAAGATTGGAATTCTTCTATAGCTATTGGTATCAATACACCATGCTTGATGCCTGATACTTTGTGTTACCTTCCTGTTACTCGATTAGATTTTTGTGGTCTTAATATTTGTATTTGGTTGCAACATTAGGGCGATAAGTAATAAAATTCTACAGGATACTTTCTACAACACAGCAAATTAAAATAATAACTTCATTCAATACAATTACTGATACACATCCTCCTCACACATAACATCAGTGATACAAGCTGTTTGATAGTTTTGTTGGTTGATTTCTTGATACGTCTCTTGTTCTTCCCATTGCCCAACTTCCAAATATGATTCTCTAAAGCTCCAATTTGACATCGAAAACGATTCTTTCACCACTAGTTTTCTTGTTTTCACTCCAGAGTATGTAACTACTTCTGTTTTGATTGCAAAATAAAGAGTATTTCCGGGCTTAACATTACATGAAAACAGACCAGATATTCCAGACCCTATTGATAAATCTACTGAATAGGAAGGGTTGAAACCAAATAGTGCTCCAAACTCGATTACATTTGTTACACCAGAAGCTATCGAAAGGGACCAGCTTTGCGAGTAAACAGTTTCGGTATCTGATCTCTTGTTTGAGCGACAGGGTCCAATAAATTGCCAATCAGTGTCTTCACTTTGATCTGTCATTTCTTCAAATGACACCTCAATGAACTTTTTGAGGTCCTCCGCCTAATGCTTGATAGCTTCAAGACTGGGAACGTAATTAGGATTCATAACGTCATCAACAAGCCTATTACTGATCACTACCGAAGAAGTTGAATTAATTTTCACAATTCCAAATTTTCTTAAACCTTTTGGTCTGAGATCTTCAAGGCTTTCAACTATAAACACGTCATCCTTTATATCGTGATACATTTGCTCCAATTTGTTAGGATGTAAATCTTGATATTTTGGAATAACCTTAAGCAGTGATTCATTGCTAAGTGTCACGAGGATCAATATCGCAACCAATGTTTGCAAGAAGTGATTATGAAAAACATTAATAGTCATATTCAATAACAGGCAAAGCAAAATGTAGCAATTTATTAAAAAAAATCTGCAAAAAACCAATACTAGAAGAAAAAAGATAACCATTGAGTACCTGTGTCAATCAAACAATTTATGAAGTTAATTTATTGATATGATACAGTCTGCAAGGATTTTAGGTATGCCAAAAAAAGTGAGTCAAACGTTTATAATCACAAGTTATTACTTCCATTTCCCATTGGATGGATCTTTTTTTTTTTTTGATATGCTATATGATATTTCGTTATTACTGCTTTTTGTCCTGCTGCTGCACCTTACTGATATATTCACTGGCATTTACTTTTTCTGCAAATTCGAAATCTTTCTCACTTAATCGGTTGTGAAAATCATGAGTGGTGATATTGAGTGAGACATCAGTATAACAATTAACAATGGTAGGATGATGTCTTAGTTCGTGAGATATATCCTTAACATTATTCAAGAAGTCCCAAGTTGTCTTGTAATTTTTGAATTTTAGATTGGTCTGAAGACTTTTCTCGTTATCATTCCTCAAGACTCTCCATCGAATTATGGGGCCCGAGTTGAGCCTCTTAAGCAGTTGCGAGATCACTGCCTCTGATAAAGAACCAGCCGGTAATTTCATGTTGAATCTAAAAAACTTAACCACTAGTTTCTCGATGTGATAACTCAGCAGAACAAAAAAGTCCCGAAAAACTATCAATGTTATGTTATAGACTCTATTCCATTGAAAAGAACATTACAGTCTTCACCTCTTCATCACTATCATTATGTAACCGATTCACAAATTGGTGTTGAATGCAGTACGCTCACGTCAAAATTTTGGTTACCATTTTAGGTCGAATTATATGCAATCCCAAAGCTCCTCTAATTTCAAGCTTAAGCTAATTGATATGGTAGCATTGCAAGGTTGATAGACTTGTTATTGAGGATTGAACAACAGCGATTTGAATAGACTTTCCTAGAGATCAATTGGACAAACAGGATACCGAACTAGAAGCTAAAGGGTGGAGTATACGGAAAATTGCATTGTTTCAAACTTTCATTTTTCTTTCACTAATTCTGCTTGGACATTTCATCGATATGATTTCAGCACTCTACATTATCCACCGCCCGGATTCAAGTCTCCCATTTCTGCAGAACGATCTTTTGATACATAGACGTTACCATAATGATTTACCAAATTACAGTATAATACTTGAAGCATTTTGTTTGAAATATCACAAGCAGCCCATCAACGAAAGATCACCATTTCTTTTCGAAAAGGGAATAAACTACATATATGTCCAGGTGGACTTCGACATCACATTCTTAGCAGTATCGAGACGAAATATTGATGCCATGCTGACAGTTATATTCTTGTACAATTTACATAAGCTCTTGTTTTATTATCTATGTGAATCGCAGAATCATACCGATTTATCCAACTCTACAACATCTACGAATGGCTCAAAGTCGAAATCTAATTCCAAATCAAATGCAAACAACCACAATTCAAATTCAAACTCAAAATTAGTCACATTATTTCTTAATAGAGATATAATTTCCGACAACTCGAACCTTATACATGAGCTCTTGGATGAGTGCATGGATTTCGGAGTAATCCAGACAACCGATTTCAAAATCCTAAAAGAATATATAAAGGTGAAAGTCAATAGATCAAAAGATTTATTGACCTCGGAATTGTTCGATAAATATAATCTGTCAAGTTCAGAAGACGAAGATATTGATGATAGAGATAAGAAGGGTAAAAAAAAAGGCAGAAGCAAAAACAAAGTGAAAGAAATCCTGAAAATTAAATCGACTCATAATCAGGCCATAAATTCACATGTCATAGATCAGGAAGAAGACTCGTATATAAATAGTTCCATTTTGAGAGCATCTTCTCTGTCAATAAATTGGAGACCAAAGGGTATATTCTATGCTAAAAATGAAATCTACATAGATGTCATTGAAGATTGTGATTTCTGTTATGATTTAGGAACTGATATCATTAAACGGAACGAAATATTTGGTCGATGTGAGATAAAATGCTATCTTTCAGGTATGCCAACCTGCAAACTTGAATTTAACGAACGCCACATATCGGGAATAGAAAATGAAGATGACGAAGATTTGAGAGTGGCTGTTAATGATTACGCAGATGATGCCAATGACAATAATGCCAACAAAATCGAGAATAAAGGAGACAATCTGAAAGACACTACTTTAGAAGGGAATCTACTTCAAGTTTCTGATGAAGAAGAAGAGCAAGACGGAGAAGAAGAACAAGAGCTGAACAATAATCAAGAAAAAGATGGATCCCCAACCTCTTCCATTCAACCTAGAGCTAAAAGGCATAAACGAATACCAATTCGAAATATTCAGTTTCATCAATGTATCGAACTAAGATCAATATACAAAGACAACCTTATGTACTTCACTCCACCTGATGAAAAATTCACTCTTTTAACGTATCATGTTGAACAACAAAAGCAAGTCCGCAAACTTCCATTGATGAAAATAAAGCCAATATATCGAGTTTCAAAAGAAGCCAAAACACTTCAAATTATGTGCTCACTTTCGACTCATTTCAAGAAAAGATTACGTACTCGGGGTCTTTTGATTAAATTACCAATTGATCCAAAGCTCTTTAAACTAAAAGACACTGAATCGATGAAATTCAAAGCTCAAATGGGAGAAGTAACATTTAAGATTGACAGCTCTCAATTATATTGGAATATTGGTGAGATCAATGGAGGAATGCAAAATATTAAAATGATGGCGGAAATTTCGTTGTCCTCAGTACCAGCTGCAGATGAAGTTGAATCTATAATTCATCATAGGATGAACACTCATTTGCACAAGTCAATATCTGGAGATGAGGGAAAACATAATACAAAAGAGAAAGAAGACGAAGACCAAGACAAAGATGAAGATGATGATGATGGTACCAAGGAATTGGATAGATATTATGGGGTTAATGGAGCCCAGAAATCAATCTCTTCTCAATTCAATCTTGATGATCAACCTTTTGAAAATGAAATATACATTAATTTTTCAATCCCAATGTTATCATATTCGGGACTCAAGTTGATTTACCTTAGAGTAGAGGAGAATCAATTAAACTACACCTCTTTTCCATGGGTGAGATACAAAACCGAAACAGGAAATGCACAAACAAATTCCCTCTATCGATTCAAATTAGGAGTTAACTCTTTTGATTTTGTCAAATGAAATAGATTACCCAAAAAAAAAAAAAAAAAAAAAAAAGACTTTGTGCTAAGATCGAATCAGAGTCTCACAATTACTATCTCCATTTGAATGAAGCTGAATAAACTGAACAACACAATCTAATTTTGATCTCAGTTTAATATCTTGGATTTGCCTTTCCCTAAACACAACTGAATCAAGTGATTCAAGTGATTCAAGTGATTCAAGTGATAGTCGGTTGTGTCTACCATATAAACCCAATTTATGGCTCCTATCTTGCTATTTACAATTTCATTTGTCGGCGCTTTCCTCAAATTATAGATCTTATTGTGATGGGCTGTGGAAGAAATTACCCAATTAGGCCAATCTTGGCGGATAGGATCGCACTAAAATTTCTGCTCAACACTTATCTTATCTTAACATAGAAAGTCTAGAAGAAATATTATTTGTGATATCAAATCTAAAAATTAGATGAAACATTTCAACAAAATTCATACAATGGTACATTTTAGGGTTGAGCTAGTTTTTAATAATTGTTGTATATATTTGAAAATTCACTTTGGAAGTAGTGTTATTTAACTGGATAGTTGAGATGGCCAATTCAACCACACTGAAATCCAAACCGTCAAAGGGAAAATCTAGAAAAGGGTGTTTGACGTGTAAAAAGAAGAGACTTAAATGTGATGAAACAAAGCCAAGTTGCTTGAATTGCCTTAAGAAGCGAATAGTTTGTGGAGGTTATGCAACAAACTTCAAATGGAAATCTTTTAATGATGACAGCCCAACATACTCTGATAATGCCAATAAAGGTGGTGGTTCCATAAATCCAAATCTAGTGAAAATGCTGAAACTGTGTCTGACAAATACTACAAATACTCCAACTTCTTTAAAATCATCTTTCAATTGCATGAGAAAATCTAATAGTATGACCTTCAACCATCTATCGTCGAATTCGAGCGAAATATCTCCTACTACAAAACATGACTTTTTAAGAGAACATCTTGAATTAGCATCATTATCATTCACTGGAAAATCTATTCAGACAATAAAAGTCGAAAATGAATTAATTTCTCAAGGACTTAATCCTAACACATATTCAAATGCAAATAAGCAGGAAGAAGATCATGATTCCGAATACGAACAAGTTTTCAAGCAAGAAGAGCAGGATGGCCATGGCCAAAGCGATGATACTGGGGTTTTTGAAGAAGTTCAAAATAAGACAAAAAGAAGTTATAGCTTCGAACCTAGAGAAAATGACAGTTCATTATCACCTAACCTATTAAAGAGGCATAGATCAAACAGTACTTCGGTATCTATGGACTCGTATGATCCTCTATCAAATAAGAAAAACTTAAGATCTTTAATCACCAACAATAATAACGGGTTAGACTCACTTGCAGAAGCAGCGATTGATTTGATGAGGAGTAGATCTCCTTCGATAGCTTCTTCTCATGATTCCTTTTCCCAAAAGAAATACATGTATCCACATCAAGCACATTCATTACAATATCTGCATCAACCAAAAATCCCTTATCATTCTAAATCCAACCCTCAAGCATTTTCTCCTGGATTCACCGATTTTCTTAACTCTCATAATTCAATTAGTGCAAATTCTTCAGATTCCAAGTTATCTCAGGATTTCAAAAGGGATAATTTATCTACATTTGATTTAAATTTGACTCCTTCTTTATCAGCCCTCATCAACTATGCATTTACAAATGAAAAAGATAGTGATGAAAATAAATTTAGTGCAATTTTTGATATCCCGTTAAGTCCCTTAAATTTAAATAAAAATAGTGATCAAATTGAAGAGTTTAGTGATACCACTTCAAATCTCAATAGCAGCCATAATAATTCATCAGTCAATGCTAAATCTCCTTTAAATAACGAAATTCAACCAATGATAGATTTTACCAGATCTTCTTCTCCATTAATAAATAATGAACTTGACCATTCGTTAATGAAAAATGCAGATAACAGTCAGATTTTATTCTTATATTCCGAATATACATGTCTGATCATGTCAATTAAAAATGGATCATCAGAGAACCCATGGAGAACTGAAATAATTCCATTAGCTTCAACTTATGCATGTCTTTTCAATTCAATTGCCTCTATGACGCTATTCCATTTGGCAGGAAGCAATTCGGTGAATAGTTCAACATTACGTTCAAGAGGTTATTCATACATGAAAAAATGTATACTAGAATTAGCAAGCGGATTGACCAAAATGAATCATAAATCGAAATCAAATGAATCTGGTTCTAATGAATTACCATCGGACATTGCATTAACAACTTGTATAAATTTAGCAGTGAGTGAATGCTGGGATAGACATATTTCCAGTGGAATTGCTCATTTAAAAGGTGCCAAAAGTATGATTCAAAAAGTATTACAAATTTTAAAATTTGAACAATCGAAAGGAATTCAAAGATATAGATACTCTCGTAAATTAGAGTATCTTGGAATTGTGAAATCGGATGACAATAAGTTGTTAAAGAATGAATTTCACAATAAATTAGTGACAGTTGATGATGCAGAATGGGAAAGAATTATCAAAGAAAATTGTGAAAAATTGGAATTCAGTGAAACCCAAAATGGAACCAAAAGTCTTGACCCTTCTTCTAATCACATCAATTATGATTGCATTTCAATCACAATTCCTAAAAATTTGCAATTTCTTTTCAATGCTTGGATCTATTTTGAAGTACTAGCACAAATGACAACTGATTTCAATCAAGATGACAAAGGAATTGATTTAGTTGCAACTATAACTTCCATCTCTGAAACTGCCCAAAAGAGAAAGAACGAGCACAATTCTAAGAAGATCAGGACTTTGAGTAATACTTCTAATAGTGATATTCAAAGTGAAAGATCTCCGAGTGATAAACTGGACTCCAGTGTACTGTCGTGCACCAATGGAATCAACTCAGATGGGTCATTTAGTCAATACCTTGGCGGCAGCAGAGGGAATTTTAATATTTTCGAACATTTTGAAGCTTTTAATTTCAATAATGAATATGTCGATCCATTACTTGGTTGTGCCCAATCGTTATTTCTGTTGATGGGTAAAACTGCCAATCTCATTTCCAAAATCAGAAGACTTCGTAGAGAGGAAACTGAAAAGAACAAGGGACTGAAATCGAAAAAGATAAACTACAGAAATTCGTTGTCGACTATTACTACTGCAACCCAGTTGAAGCAACAATTAATCGACTGGAAACCAACTATCTCATCAACAATGATTTCATCAAGAGGAAATAATCCAAATGATGATCCAACAGCAACATCTTCAAATCAAACATGGGATATGCCATCTTGTATTGCAACTGCAGAAGCATATAGACATGCTACATTAATATATTTACATCAAGCAGTACCTGAAATTCCTTCATTATCCTCTCATCAACTTGCAGAAAAGGTATTCATCTTATTGGCTTCAATTTCATTGTCATCCAATATTTATATAGTGCACATTTTCCCACTTCTTGTTAGTTCATGCGAAGCCGAAGTAGGAGAAGAGCGTGATTGGTGTCTTTCCAGATGGTCAATTCTATCAGAGAAGATGTGGATTGGAAATATCGATAGAGCATTGGAGGTTGTTAAGGAGGTTTGGAAAAGAAAAGATGAAGATGCGGATAGAATGAAGAGACAAGCCGAATTACAAAAGCCTTCTTTTAACGTTTCGGGAGACAACGATAATGATGTTGGTAAGCTTACAAGTATAAATGATCAAATCAGCGGTCTAATGGCTGCAATAAACAACAACGAGGATGCTAAGGGAGGAATCAATAGTCATTTACATTGGAGTTCTGTGATGAAAGAATGGGGATGGGAGGTCCTTCTTGCATAGAAATAAAATATTCATTATAAGCAAAAATATTGTAAACTCGTAGAGAACGACAGAATGAGAAGGAGATAGAGATAGAGAGAGAGAGATGGAGATAGAGAGAGAGAGATGGAGATAGAGAGAAATAGTCTCGAGACAATGTAGAATGCCCTCTAGCAGCAATCATCAATAAGACTGTGGCATGAGTAGAAGACAATGTAGACCGTTTTCCTTTTCAACCTTTGTTGGTGCTTTGAGGAGCCTGTCTCATATACATTAATATCTCAAACAGTTTGAATTTCATCATCTGCCGAGCTCAGTCTTTGATCTCGCTCTACTTTAATTTTATAACCGCAACTAAGATAAGATCCGCATTTGTTAAGTAGATTGCAATTGCTTCAACTTAATATCATCTTCCTGTGCCTAGTGATGAAACGTTCACATACCGTTCTAAATCCCAAAATATTGGTTTCCTTTGACGCTTTTGGTACCTTGTATTCACCTCGTGAGCTGATCCCAGTGCAATATCACAGAGTAGCAAAGGAGTTTGGGATTAATAAGTCGGTTAGAGATATTGCTGATGAGTTCCCAATTATTTACAAGAAGATGATGTCAGAATATCCAAACTACGGTAAATATTCTGCTAATGTTGTTTGTTCATATAACGATTGGTGGCTGCAATTGATCGTTAGATTGTTTAACTTGAAGGAATACAATTTGAGTAAACGATCCCGAGAGTTTTGTGACAAGTTATTAAACCATTTTACTACGCCAGAAGTCTACAGAGTATACGACGATGTCATCCCAGCATTAGATTATCTCAAGCTGAATAGCATCAGAACAATAGTCAGTACTAATTCAGACCCTCGAGTTTGTTTAATATTAAAGAATTTGGGTCTTTCCGATTATTTTCACCAAATATATACGTCATACGATCTTGGAAAGAGTAAGCCTGATAAGGACTTCTACCAAGCTATTCTATATAAAGAAGGAACTTTTGATCAGGCGTGGCACGTTGGAGACGAAATTATAAAAGACTACGAAAGTTCAACAAAGGCAGGATGGAATGGTGTGTTTTTGAATAGAGATGGAGATACAAATCTGGGCTCAACAAACGGAATAAGAAACTTATTGCATCTTCGTGTCTTGCTTCAGGAATGGGTAGATTTCAACGCAGAATGAGACACCACTAAATATTGGAGAGAAAGAGGAAGGGGTGGGGTATTTCAGTCTGTATATAACTCCGGTGTAACTCACTATAAATATTCCTAGACAAGTAACTACGTCTAATGTGATAAATACTAGCACATATAACCGATTCAGATAACTATATACGAAATTTATAGGTTGATACACTCGGTGCTACTCTCCGAGATTTATGCTACCGGAGTGAGAGCGCAGCATAACTTGACTGGGAACAAAGCGTTATTAGAGAGAGGTAAATTGCCCACAGAATCAAGCAAAAATCAACAATTTAGGCTCTCAAATTATCCACTACTATTGTATTACTATTATTCCTACAACGCACAATCCCAAAGAAATTCATAAATAGCATCAAATGTAGGTCCCAAATAAAAGTTGGGGCCAAAAGGCCATCGAGCCAAGCCAAGTCAATTCAAGCCAAGTCAATTCAAGCCAAGCCAATTCGAGCCAAGTCAATTCAATTCAAGCCAAGTCAATTCAAGCCAAGGCTAGCCAAGGCTAGTCTAACCACGCCAAACTACGCCAAGTCAAACCACCTCAAATCACTCTAATCACGGCAAACTAAGCCATGGTCCCCAAGCCCTCTTGTTTCTTTTTCTCATCTCTGGTAGCACATACTGCATACACCCTTTCTAATTTTAGTTTCTCGTCACTTAAAATTTGTGTTATGTTTGAGAACACATCAATCAAACATCAAAGACTACACTTTGTATATCTTTTTCAGGTCTGAGATCCAAGCTTTTGTCGATTTTTAAAGATATACAGGGTTACATATCAGTGTGAACTTCATATAATATTTTGCATCACAGTCTTTACTTGTTGAAGAAAATAATTAATTAAATTTCAGCCTTTGAGATTGAGCTCTACTAAAATAAATTGAAAACTCGAGGTCCTTCAGTTATAGGAACTTTTCTTATAATATAAATTATTTTTGTTCGAGAGTATAGCCGAATTTTCAATTAGACTCATTAATTACAAAAAGCGAACATGCTTTTAAAATTAATACCAACTTTGTTGCTTGCAACGTTGGTTAGTTGTCTTTCTTTAGATATTAATGATAAGACATCCATTTGTGCTGCAGGAGCAGCTATAGTTCAAGGGGAATGGAATTATTATGAAGGAAACCGTTATGGTGGTACAGTTGGTATGTTTGTATCTCCATACTATTGGTGGCATGCCGGTGAAGCCTTTGGAGGTATTCTTGATTACTACACATTTTGTGATCCTACCAATTCTACTTTAGAACAGTTGATCTATAATGGTATGTATCATCAAGCTGGGTCACAATTTAACTATGTTCCAGCAAACCAATCTCTTACTGAAGGTAATGATGATCAAGGGGTATGGGGTTTAACAACAATGGAGGCAGTCGAACGTAATTTCACCAATCCTCCTGATCATAGTTGGTTATCATTGACTCAAGCCATCTATAACACTATGAATGCAAGATGGGACACAGGTACTTGTGATGGAGGATTAAGATGGCAAATCTTTACTTGGAATTCTGGGTACGATTATAAAAATTCAATTGCCAACGGATGTCTTTTCCATATTGCCGCAAGATTGGCAAGATATACCAAAAATAATACCTATGCTGATACTGCTGAAAAAGTTTGGGATTGGATGGAGAATGATGTTGGGTTTATTCATGAAGATAGTGCTGGTACTTTGACTATCTATGATGGAGCCAAAATTGTTAACAATAACTGTAGTTCTTTCACAACCACTAAATGGTCCTATACTTATGGGATTATGATGGCCGGTTGTGCTTATATGTATAACTACACTGGGGATCTGGTATGGTTAAACAGAGCCGAAGGTATACTATCAGCATCTAGCTTCTTTTTCAATGACTCCATCATGTATGAACATTCATGTGCACCAAATAATTGCAATAATGATCAACGTTCATTCAGATCACTTTTCTCAAGATGCTTACTGTTAACCTCTAGGTTAGCACCAACAACATACGATACAATTCGTAATTATATTGTGACTAGTGCACAAGCTGCAGCTCAATCTTGTTCTGGTGGTTCCGATGGTGTCACTTGTGGTATGAATTGGTCTTTTAATGGTTGGGATGGTCAGTATGGTTTAGGTGAACAAATGTGTGCATTAGAGTGCATTATTGCATTGATAACTCCAGAGGAGGCTCCTGCTCCATACACTTCTACTAATGGGGGATCATCGGTAAGTAATCCTAACGCAGGATTAGATACTACAACCGACACCAATCAAAAGTTGATGACTATTACTACTAAGGACAAAGCTGGTGCTGGTGTGTTAACTGCTGTTGTATTAGGAATTATCACTGGAGGGTCTATTTGGATGGTACTTTAGTGATTTTATTATGTTTCAAATGCAACGGAACAAAAAAGGGCAAAGGAAGAGTTAATGAAGAGTTAGCGAAGAGCCAACAGAGTGTTAACATAATGTTAACAATGTTAACAATGTTAACAAGGAGCAGACAAAGAGCATGAGAACACTCATGATTCTATATGCATTATTTGAACCACACCAGTGGGTTTTCATATGTGATTGAGAAGGCTGTATGAATTGATAGCATGTCAGTTTGGGGTTTTTCATCCTATGAGTTCCATTTAGTGAATTTTTCAGTCTAGTCTCGAACTGCTAATTACCAAGCGAATTGTAAAATTTACATCAATATAGAAAACAAGTATATATTTTAAATGAAATGAAATTGTAAAATGAATTCTGGAAGAGGAGTAACATTAAATCACTTGCGACTATGTCGACAATTTGTAGCCTGCCGCCAGCCGATTTGTATCGTTACATCTGCCATAAGCCGTAAACTGAGAGAGCAAAATGAATGAGCTCCAGGAGTGCATACAACTTATCTATAATCCAGCAGCAGATGCGGTCAAAGTTTAAGTTCACCACAAGATTATCACTTAGCTTCCAACTTCTAAAGAAGGAAACCTTTATATATCCTAGTGGGATGGTGCTTTCTAAAGTTATAAATCAATTAGCGAATCCAACTGGTGGGTTACCAGGACGTTTTGGAGGTGGTTCCAGAAGGCATTTGTTCATTCCGCCTTCTACGAATACTCCGTTATTTAGTTATGGGATAGGTGACGACCGTTCCTTCCTTTCACTCATAGAAGGATCAGAGAATGCTGATTCAGATGCTGCTAGTGTGAGTACCTCTAGATCATTGCCTTCAACACTTAGTTCAGCTCATACCACAGAAGATCAGGAGTCTTTTAATTGTTGGCTCTTGGAAGAAAATCACAGGCGATATTCTGCTGCCAATTCACCTTCAAACTCAGATGAAGAAGAAGAAGAAGAAGAAGAAGAAGTTGAAAGATACCGTAATGAACGCATAGATCGTCACAAGAAGAAATCAAGAAGGATATCTACTGCTTCGTCAAAAAACTCGGGGATCATGTCAATATCATCATCGTTCAACGAATGGGAAGACTACGAACATCTTAATTCGAACTACAAAATAGAGCTTTCAATGTTAACTAGATATTCACTTCCACTTATTATAACATTCTTATTAGAGCACTTTTTCTCATTGGTATGCATGTTAGTGGTTGGTCACTTGGGTAAAAAGGAATTAGCGGCGGTTTCTTTAGCATCAATGACATCGACAATAACATTTGGTATATTCGATGGAATAGCGACCTCATTAGATACTCTTTGTCCACAAGCTTATGGAGCTGGTAATTACGATCTTGTAAGTTCGCACGTTCAAAGATGTACAACCTTATCATTAATTGTGTTTATTCCATTTGGATTCATCTGGTGGTTTTCAAGTGATTTGCTTTGCTATGTAATCGATGATGAAGATGTACTTTATTTGACAACTTTATTTTTAAGAATACTTATAATGGGAGCTCCTCCATATATCTTTTTTGCTTGTGCACAGAGGTTTCTTCAAGCTCAAGGAATCTTTGAAGCTGGTACTGGGATTTTGTTTGTTGCCGCTCCAATTAATATTGCGTTGTCATGGTTTCTTGTTTGGAATGAGACTTACGGAATTGGTTACATTGGAGCTCCGATTTCAACAGTAATTAATTTTTGGATCATGAGTTTTTTATTGGTGCTATACGTTAAGCATATTGATGGAAACAAATGTTGGTATGGTCTTATACCTTTTAAAGATTTGTTTAAAGAGTGGAGGAACTTATCTCATTTAGCAATCCCTGGAGTTATAATGATTGAGTCTGAATCTCTAGCCTATGAGATTTTGACCCTTTTTTCAACATCTTTTGGAACTTCAGCGTTGGCGGCTCAAAGTGCAGTTCTGAGTATTTCTGCCTTGGCTTATATGGTTCCATTTGCAGTTGGTACTGCTTCTCTGACAAGAATTGCAAACTTTATTGGTGGACAAAATAAAAAATCTGCCAAATTGGCCACGGAAATCGGCTTAATTTGCTCATTTATTATTGCAAGTTTAAATGGGGTTCTATTATATACCTTTAAAGAAAATGTTGCCAAAATGTTCACTCAGTCTCCTGATGTTCATGATCTCATAGTACAATTACTTGATCCTTTGGTTTCAATAATTCAAATTTTTGATGGTGTTGCTGCAGTTGCTTCAGGGATTTTAAGAGCTTTGGGTTTGCAAAAGATTGGAGGTGCAATCAATTTCTTCTACTATTATGCAATTGGTATTCCTATTTCATTATTACTTAGTAGATATTATGGCATGGAATTAATTGGTTTATGGATTGGAATTGGTGTAGGTATGGCATTGATTGGAACTACAGAAATTGCAGTAATTTTCACTGCAGACTGGGAGAGTATTATAACAAAGGCAAGGATAAGGAATGGCTTATACGAGGAAGAAATTGATATTGATGAAGATGGAAACGAAGCAAGATTTGTGATCTAGATTTGGTGCCAAAAATTCCAAAGCATGCGGTTATTTATGATGGAGTAGTTGTTCATATTTCAAGCTGAACGTCAAAGTTATGACCAAGAAGCTGTTGCTATTGTTGTTATGGATCGTATATACTTGAAAGGTAGATGTGAATGTAATGACTAATAAACTAAGAAACTGCAACTTCTCCATTTTACATCAACATAACACAATTGCTACAAATTTTCAAAGATTAGGTATAGAGCTATGGTATAACATCTATCAATTATTACATTCTATCACCACTTATAGAGACGTATCACGAAGGCAGTCTAATGAAACCAACTTTTTCTAGTAAACTTGGAGAGACATATGGTAGCTGGGTCCTGTACATAAGTCCTCTAATGCGTAAGATGAATTTGCCCTCCGTTTTGTGTAATGTACGCCAACATAAACAATTGAGCTCTCAAGTATCGGTTACATAACAATTTTTTGAATCCATAGGAAAACACGAGAAACAAGAAAGGTAAGTAACCGATATAGAATAGTTGATCACGCTATTATAGAGCACTGTTTTATTTTCCATCGACAGTTTGCGAGTGACATTTTAGTGATTTTGTGGAGTAGACCTTCATATCAGATCATTTGTATCCCCTAAGTTTGGTTTTTCAATTCGTTATGCTTTTATAAGTAGAGATCAACTTTAAACAACAACAGTTCACAATTACAATTGTCACCCCCCGAAAAAAAAAAGAAAAATTAAAATCTCGACATACTAACTATAGACTTTACAATGGTTGAAGCAATCAATGATATTTTTGAAGCTTTGAAATACGCAGATTTCGAAACAGATGTATTACAAGCACCAATTCCAACTTCGTTCTATGAAGAACATGAAGCTGATATTCTACCTTCATACATTGAGTACTTAAAGGGAAATACAAATCCTAAAGAAACAACTATTATAGAAAAGCACTCCAATAATGAATATGATAGTCTTTACAAAATATTCCACGACTTAAAAATAGCCACTGCTTCCAGAATTCAGAGTTTAAAAGTAGGCACGGCTCATTACAAAGAATATGATTTTTTCTATAAATTTGCTACTGAGCTTCTTCTACGTGAGTGTTACAGACTCAAAGTGAAATTAATAGATGACTCCAATTATGAACCAACTGATTTTGAATCTCAGATAGCAGAAGACTTTGATAAAATTTCGTCTACTTATTCTGCTGAGAATGGAGAAGTTATTTATGTTATTCATAAGATAGATGATCCTAGTCATGTGGCAGTGCAGAATTCCTATTCAACCGTATACGCCAATCAGCAGCAGGAACCTCCCAAACAAATGAGTCAACCTTTATTTAGTTCTCTAACAAGGAAATCGTCTATTGATCCACGTCCAACAATTATCCCAGACCCTTATCAACTTACTAAAGTTCTTCCACTCAACAGAAAACCTGCAAAAGAATCTTCAATCATCAATACTTTATCTCCTTCAATATCTAGAATACCACCACCAACAAATCAACCAACAGAAATGATGAATAACTTTTTCCACCCTAATTGGTATACTTTGGCAGTACCAACTTGGTTACAATATGATACCATTTCAACCGTTCCCTCAAATAACAAAACGTTGGCTAGAAGATTTAAAGATTATAGCAATGCAAATGTTTCTGTTAAGAAACAAGATCATTGGGTCAAGTCATTTGCCCCTCTTGTTGATCTGAGATCGTCAATTATTGGCAGCGAGCTTAAAGCAAATGTTTGGCTAGAACATATAGGGTTTAAGCAAATTGCAGAAATCAAGAAGAATTATTACGCAAGATTGAATTCTATCGAATCAGAGGGTAATGAGGCTATAGGTAACAATGTCGATTCCAAGGAAAATGGAGAGCTTAAAGTAACTACTGAAGAGCCTGAAAATGAATTTGTTGTTCCAGAGAAGGAAACTCAAAATATAGAGCAAAGTATCACTTCAGCAAATGATGATGTGGCACAGAGTGAGTTGAAAATTAATATAGATGATCTACTTCATTGGGACCCATATAAAGCAGAATTACTTCATAGTATCAAATCAGACAAGGAGAAGATCTTAAAATCGCCACGAGATTTTCAAAAGTTAATCTCATTAAACATTTTAAGATTGAACAAATTACGTCAAAAGAGATATATAAACAGCAATCCAAATAATTTGATAGATCCAACCGATATTGAAATAAATCTTTACCATAAAACGATGAGACTAATCACAATTTTCATTGAACAAAACAAAGTATTACCAACTGATGTATCTATTGAGTTCAGTAAACGATTACCAGTTCTTTTGAATGAATATTCTGGTACTTTGCCGGGTTCAATTGTTGCTACCAAAGTTTCAGGATCGAATATTTCAAAGAATTCAAGATTGCCAAGTATTAGAGGTCCTTACAAGAAGAAGAATCGGATGTAGATTTTGATTATCTATAAAAAGGCTGGAGATACTATGAAATGTCCAGTGCTATGTACTATACATTATTACTAAAGGGCGATGATTGTTTTGAATTTATTCCGAAATTTAAATATCAGCGCCATTTGCAAAAGCATATAATAGGTAAATATTTAAAAATGATATAATTAACCAAGTTAATATACTTGCTATTGTTAAGAATGGTCCATTTTCGAATGTAATTTTTGATTCTGTAGAGGTTGATGATGAGCCTTCTGTTGAAAGATGCAATTCTTCACCTGAAAGCAAAACAGTATTTTCATCTGCAGCTCCGTTGTATTGAACTGTCATATATTGTTTCTTGGTTGTAAACCAAATCAAAGGAGCAGTTACTAATGGAAGTATGAAACTGAGCACAACTTGAGAAGAATTCATTATTTTGGAAACTCCATCCCTACCCAAGATACTAATTACTATCAACACAGGAACAACTGCTATAGTCCTAGTAATTATTCTTCTGATCCAGGGCTTAAAGGACCAATTAAGAAATCCTTCAGAGACAATCTGACCAGCCATAGTACAGACTATTCCAGCACTTTGACCTGAAAAGAGCATGGAAAGTGCAAAGATTATACCAGCTGCAGGTGAAATGTATTGAGACAACATTTCATAAATTGAAAGCAAATCAGCTTGATCTCCATCTGGCTTCCCGTAAAGGGTAGAGCCTGCAACTATGAGAATTGCAGAGTTGACAAACACTGCAATTATGAATAATGACAATACAAGTTCAGTATAAGAATAGTTTAGGCAATATTTGATGGCTTGATACGATGGTTTATACCTTGTGAGTAACTCTGATGAATCAGTGAAACCAAAAGATTTATCATGGACATTCAAGTTTTGTTGTGGGTTTTGGCCATTGCTGAAATTCAGTATGTTATCTTCGATTATGGTTTCTTGGTTGACTATGGTGGTTGTTCCTTCTTCCTCTTCTTCTCGTTGTTGTTCTTCATCTCTTAACAATCCATGCTTCAAATCGTATTCTTTCAAACGAGGTTGTACTAAAGCAGAACCCAAAAACAACGAGTGTGGCATGACTGTACTTCCAACAATCCCACAACTCAAGAATAATGCAGTAGGTTCCTTAAATATCTCCAAATTCACTGGAAGAAATCCTGTTACAATGGAATGAAACGATCCAGGAGCAAAATTACATTTGAATAGCTCTAAAACGAAGCATGCACATGTAGAAGCAACCAAAATAGAAACCAATATTTCAAAAAATCTTGTTTGATTCATACTACCATCTCTATTATATGCTATCAAGATAAATAAAACATCCAAAATGGTTAATAAAACCCCATAAAACATTGGGATTCCAAATAAAATCTCCAAAGAGATTGCAGTTCCCACCACTTCTGCTAAATCTGTAGCAACTATGGCTAATTCTGAACCAGCATATAACACTATATTCAACCATGGAGGTAAATGGAGTCTGCACATTTCTGCCAAATCAAGCCCTGTCACCGTTCCAAGCTTGACACATAAACATTGAAGTACAACTGCAAATAAATTTGACAAAAATACGATGAATAAAAGTTTATATTCGTAGGTAGCCCCCGACGAAACAGCAGTGGAGTAGTTTCCAGGATCCATATAGGCCACCGATACCATTATACCGGGACCAATAAACGATGCATACTTTCTAACTATCCTTGCAACGGAGGATATACTGAGTGACATTGTTCAGTGAAGTTATTTAGTGGAATTATTGAGTGGAATTATTGAGAGGAATTATTGAGTGGAATTGTTCAGTGAAATAGAATATTTGCTGATGCTGGTAGAGTTGTACAATTAAAATTCAAATGACTGACTATTTTGGTGTTCGACTGGGAATTTATGTTTATTTTTCCCTCTAATTTCTGTTTACTTGTCGTATAGTCCTTCTGGAATACAAAGATAATCTCTCTCGTTAACTGTGTTCCCAAAATGTTACTCCACATAAATCTGAGAGTGAGAATAATGCGCACTTTATATAGTGCCCAAGATCACGATATACTTACACTCATATTGAGCTCGACCATTGATCATATCTAAACGAGTTATATAGTGAGTAGGCAACAAGTCATTATTCACTAATTTACTAGAACAACTCAGTGCAGGAAGAGACATCATACATACATTTCCTACTCATTAGTTTTGTAACCTTTCTAAAAATGAAAGTCAGACATAACTATTAATCTAAGTATTTATTGTACATACTTTACTATTATGTATAGATTTCTATAAAAATGAGAACTTGATGTGGTTGCTCTGGTAACGTACTTCAAATACAACACAATTTTGATTTTTAATGACGATTACACTGATAGACATTAATACTCGACTTCATTTCTCCTTGCAACACAATACGCATCTCGAAGTTCGACTGCCTCGTATGTGCCCTCTAAGCTAGTACGAACAACATATTGATAACCCCAGATGTTCTCAACTGTCTTCCTTTCCACAACTTTGTAGATATTTTCTCGTTTATGTTTTGGATCGACAATTTCAATCCTTCTAGTATATGTAAGTGTGAACGGTGGAACACCTTCAAATGTGAATATGATTTCTGTTTGATCTCCTTCATGAATATCTTGAACAATATTGTCTCCCTCATTAATTTCCACTGATGGTAAGTCATAAATTTTTAACTTAAGTTCTTCAAATTTAAGGGTATTTGTAAAGTTGACCAAGCATTTGTTTGCAGATGAATCCAGTAATGCCACGATGGAAAGATTCCCTGGTCTTGAAACCAATCTTCTGAAATTATAAGACAGCTCACTCTTTTGCTGTTTGTCATTAAAATTATAGTAGACCGTAAATGGCGGGAATCCCGACATATTATAGTTTATGTGATCACCAATACAATAGTGAGTCTTGTTTGAACTCTTGGCAATATTGGGAACCTCAGTAATGATAATGACAAAATTATTAAGTTGAGAGAATTGGTTTTGAAAACATCCATTACCATCTACAATGCTGTTAATCGAAAGGATATGATTCCCAACCGTCATTTTATCATGAAATTGATCAATGACCAATTTTGGTTCTGTAATATCTTGCAAATTGAAATGATCAATTTTACCTGTCGACTCATGAGTTAACGATAAACTTATATTGAAAGGGTAGGTCCCAATAAAGTTAACTGGGATATTGGCAATTGGAGAGTCTTTCAGTAAATAAGATTCACAAATTTGAACAAATTTATCCGTACTACTGAAAACAACATTAGGAAGTGGATAAATATCGTAAGAAATCGATGTTAATGCTTCATTTGATTTTTTAGTTTGAAGTCTAGAAAACTTCTCCCTTGTATATAACTTGTCATATATTGCTCTGAAATTGTGCTTATATCTACCACTAAATGAAGTAGGTAAGTTAATTTTGAGTTCATGACCCTCTACGGTCATCGACCTAGATTCAACTTTTTGACTTGGTAACACAACATCGTAATCAATGACAAATGGAGGTTCACCTGTCAACTTTATATTTATTTCATTGGGAGAATTGACACACACAGACTTCAAGTGCATCGATGAGTCTATCTTGTTATAGCTGTCGACACTGGAAGAGTCGATGGAAATCTTAGGTCTATCATAATACTTTACTGTAACTGTCTGTTTTGAATCTAAAATCTTTCCAGGACAATTTCCATTTGTATAAGATAATAAAGAGTAAATTCCTTCCTCCTTAAAATTGAATGACAAAATATCTGATAGAACAAACTTTTGGGTTTTTGACGGGTCACTTAAACTAGTAATGGAATATTCTAGGCGATCTTTACTTGTCTTTCCCGTTGAGGATTTCAATAAAAGAGAAACTGGATATAAATCTCCCTCTACGAGTTTAATTATCTTGCAACCAAGATTTTTAGGAAATGAAATCTCGGGTATATCTGACCTGGCTTTGATAGTAAATGCAGAGTTGTCAAATTCCACATCACAACTCAAACTATCCTTCAAGTCAGAGATAACAATTTGAAATTCGCCTCCTGCATCAAACTGGGGTGTATTGATTTGATAAACTTCAGTTTCAACGTCTTTAACTTCAACTGTCTGGAACATTTTCTTTTTAGAGAGAGTATCAATAATATCATACTTGAATGAAAATGGGAAATTACCTGTCAAGAATAAAGATGCAGTTGCTGCTTCATGAAGACAAGTGTTCACAGATCTAGGTGCATCATTTTTCCAAAACGTTGCTTTCGACCGTTGTCTAAAGTATGTTTCGTAAGTGTGCTTCTTTTCATCCAAAACAACTTGCTGCCTGTTGTAATTCATATCCTTGAGCTTGTTAAACACAACCAAGTAAGTGCCTTCCCTTGGAGGCTTGTATACATACTCAAATTTGGAATTATAGGACTTTAAATATCTGGTTGTAAGGCCATTATCGTTATGAAGAGGTTTAATGATTCCATTTGCTTGTTTCTGAAATACTTGATACTGAATTTGAAATGGAGGTTTACCTGAAAACTCAAAATCGAAATGATAACCTGTCATACCAACACATTTATCCACCACAGGTTCTGCTATTATTTCCACAGTTGGCAATGCTGCAACATGTATTTCCTGGTTATTCTTTTTGGAACTTATCTCACATGGACAAATTTTACTGTTACCAGACAAAAGTGTGTAATTCCCCTCTCTTTCGATTTTGATACCTTGTTTTAATTCAGCCAAATTCAAAAAAGTCTTAGTGAAGTTCTGTGATAAAAGTGCATTGTCACCATTGGTGTAGCCCAAGACCACTGTTACTGGAAAGTCGGAAGACTTCAATTCAACTTCTGGGTTAACGTATAAAGTTTTAGTATCGTTTATCAACAAAAGCTGGTCAGGGTTGTCTTGAGTTAACAGAAGAAATGGTTCATTACGAAGGTCTATTAAGTAAAATATTTCTTTATCCTTAGACGAAGGATTGTAACGAGTCAGGTGGCCCATAGAGTCAATGACCTCAGATAAATGAAATTCCAAAGTACCCGCTGATGATAAAGGAACAATGTCAGGATTTAGGAGTATTTCTTGTTCAATGAGATTACGCGAAAACGATTCGGATGTTAGCCATGAGAGATCTTTCAGATTCCTTTTTGTTGCCTGGTTAGACAGACTGTCAACAACAATTGAAAAATCTTTGTGGGCTTTCCCATTTAAGCGTGTACTAAATTTGACTGTCAAGGGAGCAACACCGTAAGAAGTCACCAAGGGGAAGTCAATTTTCAAATCTAGAGGTCCTTTACTTCCAATACATTTGGCCGATTGGTATACTTCTTTAGAGCGAGGATAAGCAAATAAAGCAGAAGGACAATACAGAAGAATCACTGTTGATTTATAGGAGCGAATACTTATTCCCTTAGAATCTTTAACACTACTTATCTTATAAGCACCAGGTAGAGTTAAGGGTACTTCAATATAAAAGACGCGATTATCGGTCTTCACATGACTTGGAAGTTTTGATAAATGAGAATAATCTTTCTTACTCAATCTATTCAAATCCTGAGACGTGTAGTTGATATAAGATATTTTATTGAGGGTATCAGTATATTGAATTTGCAAAAAACCCACTTGGTTTGTAGTATTGAATTCAATAGGCATTTGAAGTTGATTTGAACCTAGTTGGTCAATACAAAGATTTTCAAATTGGAAAGGATTAAATTTTGCTGATGAGTCTGGTAAATAATTGATTGTATATCGTCCTTTAAAATGAGAATTCATATCAATGACATTTTGAGAATTCACAGAATCACCTCCAATTGTCAATTCTTTTCTCTTATAAAGGGAATTCCAAATTGGTAGAACTATACCTGATAGTATGGGAACTGTTGTTTCACTGGCCAAAACAAACGTGAAACCATTCAATATGAATGTTATCAAGAGGGTCTTAAATGGAGAAAATGTTAAATATGGAATATTCAATATCGGAAGAGTCCATAAGAACAATCCTTCAGCCACTGCATATTTTATGATGAAAGTAAAACTATTCAAGGGCAAAAGACCAAATGCAATAGGTTTCTCCACTCCCGATTTCAAAGAAATCACATCGTAAACTTTCAAGCATTGTATGAGGATGAAAAAAGACACAATGAATATTCTTTGTGATGCAGGGTCAACGATGGTTGGATGAATCAACGGTTGATCATCGTCAACTACATTTTCAGGAGCCGGTTGTTTCTTTGAGTTTCTCGTAAAACCACCTCTTGTGACACCATCCCTTCTAGACCGTAGCCTTCTCTCAGTGGGATAGTCCATATCTAATCTATGTACCTTAGTAGTTTGTGAGTCTACAATATATGTCAACTTGATCTCATCTGAAAGATGAGAAAGTTCAAAAACAAATGAAATGTAAACACATCAGATTTGGCTATATGCAGTGCCATGCAACCATTTCTGCGATTCTTTGCTTGAGGCTGCTGCTGAGAGGCTGCCACGAAGTGACTACTTTGGCTGCGAATGAAAAGTGTGAAAAAAGAATTCTTTATATTGGAGAACATTTATCGTGGAGACTCTTTACTGAAAGACTATTAGAAAAGCTTTATGTATTTAAACGTACTTATGGAGGGGTGAGGTTGACCAACGTCTACGGTATCTATTATTATTGAGTAACCCAGTGATCGTTTTTCTTAATTTGGATGACTTTCATCGCTGGTAAATCCCAGCCAACTCCACCTCCACCTATAGCTGCACCGAACCTTGGAACCACATAGCATTCTCTTTTGGCAGGGGTGATGTTCTTGGGAGCATAAGGATGTCCTAATGGCTTGGAAAAAGTGATCAAAGGTGAAGTTTTCGCAATGTTTGCCAATTGCTTACCGCCAATGTCCACAAGTGGCTTTATTCTCAATTTCGAGAGCTTGTTTTCTTGTCTATTGCTTCCTAAATTCAAAGATTGGTATACTAAATATGGGGATGGAATGGTACCGGAAGTATTGATGACAGAATTAGGATGAATATACACAAACGGTTCCACTTCTTCTCCATATTGTGACGACGGAAATAATGTTTCGTAGGGAATGTTAATGATACTTGTTCTGTTGGTGATTTGAACGTCGGTTGAAATCAAATCTCCACGGATTGCTATTTGGTCTAAAAATCCTGAAGCAATCATTTGTTTCATTGCAGATAATTGGGGTTTTGTAGGAATTGCAAGCTTAAAATTATCTTCAACTATTGCTGCAACTCCATCTTTACTGGTATTTGCTTTAACAATATAGGTGAGTTGCTTCCGCAATTTAAGAATCTCTTGCATCAACTTTGGTCTTAAAAAGTTATCTTTCAAGAAATCTTCTTGTTTATCGGTTGGTACATGGTCATAGGCACAAACTGCGGAAAGCAATTTGAATACATCACTAAATTTATCCAATTTGCTAAACAATGCACGCGACTGATAAAACTTAGTTCTCAATTGTCTTTTTGCTTCCAATTGTTGGTGGCTCTCTCTAACCTCTGGTTGATCTTCTTCTGGGTTTGGCGGTTGAATATTAATTCCCAACTCATGTTCGTTTATGAATGGATCTCCTACTGACAAACCTGAAATTATTGCAATGATGTATGGTAAACATTCAAGTTGGTTACCCATAATTAATACTTTAGCAAACCTTGGACTTACTGGGAAGCACGACATAAGTTTACCTAGTTCAGTGATGATCTTGTTCTCTTTATCCAAAGCTCCTAATATGGTCAATAAATTTTCTGCCTTTTTCAATGCTTTTCTATCTGGATGAGTTGGGAATGGGAAATTCATAATTTGATCGATTCCAATACTTTTCATAGTAAGTATAACACTTTCTACGGGCATCCTCAAGATTTCTGGTTTACTGAACTGAGAGAAGTCATTCTCATAAACCGCAGAAGAATACAATCGGTAACAGTGACCTGGTCCGGTTCTACCAGCTCTACCTGATCTCTGATCTGCAGAGGCTTTTGAAATCCAGTCAATCTCAAAAGACTGCACTCCTGTCTCTTCATTGAACTTTCTTTCCTTGGATCTACCACAATCTACCACATATCGTATTCCTGGAATGGTTAATGAGGTTTCAGCAACGTTAGTGGCAACAATACACATTCTGGTGCCGGCTGGTGCTTCTTCAAATACTTTCATTTGCTCTTTGGTTGGTAAAAGAGAGTATAATGGTAAAACATACAAAGGATCTTCGTCGGTTTGGTGTTCTTCCCTTTCTTCATCAAATCCTTCTTCCTCTTCATCATCTTCCTCCTGCTCATCATAGTCATCTCTATCGTCGTCGATATTCTCGTCAATATCTACACTGAAGTCAATATCTTCAGCTTCTGTATCTGCATGTTTTGCATTCACTTTGACTGAAGCCAAATCTTCGGAATATCCTCTGATCTTCTTGGTCTTTCCTTTCAATGGATACTCCGCTCTTAATTTTTTAACCAAAGATGTAATTTCATTTTGACCGGTTAAAAAGATCAAGATCCCGCCAGGAGGGAGCTTCTTGTGAATCTTGCACGTTTTGCGGAAGGCCTCCTCGAGATAATCATGTTTAGTTCTCTTATTGAAATGAACACTCACCGGGTATTGTCTAGCATCAACTTTGATAATCGGAGGTGGCTGCTTGAATAATAAAGGGTTCTCGGAAAAATCAGACACTCTAAGAGTAGCTGACATAATTATGAGTTTCAAGACTTTGAATTTTGAAGGATCCTTCAAATGATATTGTCTTCTTAATTTCAATATTCTACTCAACATTCCAATCAATATGTCAGTGTTGATGTTTCTCTCATGTGCTTCATCGATAATTATGGCTGAATATTTCGTTAGTAAGAAATCTGACATCATCTCTCTTAACAACACCCCATCGGTCATAAATTTCAAAGCAGTACCATCTTCCTTTCCTTCATTCTTAATAGTACTATCAAATCTAATTTGATAGCCTACTCTGTGTCCATTGTCACCAAGTTCGTTACCAACACGATTGGACATCGAAACAGCTGCAACTCTTCTAGGTTGAGTAACCCCCACCATTCCTGGGAATGTTGGAGATTTCAAGTTCCCAAATCCTGCTTCGTATAAGAATTGAGGTACTTGGGTTGTCTTACCTGAACCGGTCTCACCACAGATGACTATACAATCATGATGGTATATGGCTTCCATGATAGTATGCTCAGCACTGAAAACTGGCAACTGCAATCTCAGCTTTTGAATTTCATCTGGTCTATTAACTGTAACGTAGAACGCTTCTCTTTCAAGATTTGTGTTTATTGGTACGTAATTCTCCTCATCTGAAGAGTGGTCAAAATCTTCATCATGTTCTGTCGGTTTTGAAAGTTTTTCTTTCAAATCTGAACTAAGTTCAGGGTAAGTCATTTCCGTTTCTCTTCCTTCCATTTTACGCACTTGTTGTTCTGCCCAATCTTTAAAAGATGTTGCGTTATCAGAATGCTTAGGTTTGTTTTGAAGAAGTCTGGGTATATCTTCGTTATCTTCCAGTTCTTCTGAGCCATCATCCGATTCTTCTTCCTCTTCGTCCTCAGAATTATCTTTTTCTTGAGATTCGTGAGAATTTTCATCTTCGACAGCAGAAACATTGGCACTTTCCTCATCTTGTGCCTCATCTTCTGGTGAAGAAACGTCATCTTGGTCTGAATTGATTTCAGATTCTTGTTCCGAATCCTCGCTTGAGTCATTGTCGGAGTCATTGCAGTCATCGTCACTACTAAGAAAATCTTGCTCGTCCTCGATCTTTGCCTTTTTCTTCTCTTCATTTTCAACTTTCAGTCTCCAACTATATTTCTTTTTTGGCGCATTTTTTGTCTTGTCAATCTTCGGTATATTAGCAAAACCAAAGCCAATTCCACTTCCTCCGAATTTGGAAGGTCTATTATCTATAAAAGAAGACTTTGGTTTCAGTTCACCAAATTGCTGTTCGTCATCGTTAGCATTAGAGCCGTCGCTGTCTGACAGTATATCATTATACGACAAGGCCTCAGTTCCGGCTGTAGGAAACTGTTCTTCGTCATCTTCCCAATTTTTAACAACTCTTTCTTCATATAGAATATCTTTAGTACTTTCATCTCCCCGGCCTTGTCTTTCTAATTCCAAAGCTTCGATCATTTGTTCTTTTCTAGTTTGTTTCCCGGATCCAAGTAATTTCGAAGGAGCATATAAACTGCTATCAACTTTTGTATGGGATAATTTTTCTAACAACATTTTCTTCTCTTCTCTCTTGATCTGATGCTCTATGTATTTATCAAGTCTCTTTTTCTTCGACTTGGACATTTTGGTCTCCTTGGAATTGGCAGTATACAAGTTTTCTTCAAGTTTACGCTTTCTTTCTTTCTTCTCTTCATCCGTCATGGGCTTGAGTATTTCAGCATTTGAATCTAGCTCTTTTGCTGAAGTTGTAATCTGATGCTGGTTGGTTGCAGCTTCATCATCAGTATGATTTTGTGATTCCTGTTGTTCTTCAGCATATCTGGTGAATTGTTTGTTTCTGGCTCGTTTAAGTGTTGCTTGCTTGGCAAGCATACCAGTCCTGGCCTTCTCGTTGAATCTTTTTCTATACTTTCCCATAATTCAATGCCCGATAGTACCAGAATAGCTATCAATAAGATGCAACTGCCTCTGTTACTTGACTGAAATTTGATGCTCATCAGATCCAAATTTTTGTCTGTGCTAGTCCTGCAGCTAACTACTTTAGTGAGACTTTTGAAATAATGAAGAGATGGCCTGCATGTAGCTCACTGCTCACTGCTCACTGCTGGGCGAGATGGCCCGTGTCAACTCTCGTTACGGCATCTGTTTGCGGGGGGGAATGAAACTGAGCGTAGCCAACTGGTAAAGGTAGCAACCAAGAGAATGTTATCAGGTTGAGTTTCTTAGAATTTAGTTCTTTACAGTTTAGAGGGTTGCGCTCGATAAGATCAATATTTATTTGGAATTTCGGTTATCGAATCCATCTAGTCTTGGAGTAAAGAGTTATTAGACTAAGTGTTCATATCTAAACTGAGTACCTCAACCGTCATGCCATCAACTGATCTCCATAAACATGGTACGTATCTTTACCAATACATGGTTTGAGCAAGTTACTTTCATTTTATCTTTTCTAATACATGCATATATGTATCTTGTATGGATATATATACCTAGATATATCCTAGATATATACATATCTATATATTTATATCATGGGTGCATATTCATCTTATATGAACACCATTCATTAGTGCTCTTGTCATACTAACTGCATCAGTCATCTACACAACTTTGACTCTCAATTCAACCACCCTTTACACTTATGAGAATTTCCTGTTAATACATCGTGTCAACAATTTGAATTGTTCAGAGATTGTCTCTCAGGAACTTGGATTAATAAATGCTTCGAAAACATTGGTGGGCTCAATGTCTGTGAACACCAGTTCCTTGGTGACCAACTCTTCTCTAATGCTTTACTTTATGAAAAAATTAATGACAAATTCTGATGGTAGTAACGATCTACTCACAATAGTGGCTATTGCAAATGTCAATGTTAATAAGATTTTAATCCTTTCCATTCTTAAAAAAATTATGGATAAATATATTTCATTTAGAGAAGAAGTTGAAAAAGAAGTGTTGTTAGAAAGCTCGAAGCTAATTAATGGCTCTACAAATAGCTCAACTACAAACAATAATAGCAATAACTCATCTAATATCGATCCAATAAAGGCAAAGTTGGGTAAATTCAAGCCATATATGAGTCAAATTATAAAATTTGAAGAAATGAATTTTGATACCAATAGTTGTGCGTATCTGTATGGTTCAACGAATACCAATCACGATGAGGAGTCAAGCAATGACTATGATACGGACTTGATAACTCCAAACCAATTAATACTCGCTGGTGAAGAAATTGAAGAAGTAAGAAGATTGATGTGGGATAATATCAATAAAGTTGCCAATCGAGGGGATAAGATAAATTCTTTGGTCGACCAAACTGATAGATTAGTGAATTTGTCATCGGATTTTCGAAATAAATCTCAAGTGTTGAAGAAGAAAATGTGGTGGAAGAAAGTCAAGTTTGTTGTGATCGTTGCTGGAGGGGCAATATTCTTACTATATATTTTTCTAGGCTTCGAGTGTGGGTTCCCATTCTTTAACAGTTGCATGCATTAATTGGCTAATGTGAAGTCAGTCAATATCTTGAAAAAAAAAGTTCTTATATCTGTAATTTACGACCAAAGTTTTCAAATAGTAATTGATTGTGGTTTTGAAATTATTCTTCTTCTTCTTCTTCTTCTTCTTCTTCATTTTCGTCTTGATCTTCGGTAACTTCATTTTCGGAATCCCCTCTGAGTTCTCTTTCTTCTCTTTCCAACAATTCTATCGGATTCTTTGTTCTCAAGGCCACATCTTCATCTTCCTCTACTTCATTCGCGTCATCGATATCGTCTTCTTCCTCTCGTTCTTCGATTGTATTGTTATCTTCGGTTGCATCCTTGTCTGCTTCTTCTTCCTCTTCATCCTCATCGTCATCCTCATCATCACCATCCTCATCTTCATCTTCATCAGACTCATTTGTTTCTTTCTTTGGTAATCCTTTTGACTGGTTATCTTTCTGCTTTTTCGTTACCGGTTCCAGGTTATCCTCTACATTGTCGTTAACGATTAGTTTCAAATCCAGCTTCTTATCTTTTTTCTTCAGTTCTAAATATTGTTCAAACGTTCCAAGTTTTTGTTTCACTTCCGGTAAAAATCCCGCAAAATCTGATTTTTCTATTGCTGCCATAATATCTTGAGCATTAACCGTCTTTCTGTTGCTCTCTTTGGAAATCTGTCTTGCTAAAAACAATATATGAGAAACGAAAACAGTAGCGGATCTTTGAAGTGCCAAAACAGATTCCTTGGCCATAATTGCATTTGAAGAATCAGTATCCTCGCTGGCATTAAGTATTGATTTGGCAAGCTTCTGGACTGTAGCCCTCGGAAATAAGAGCTCATCTATTGAAATAGCATCGGGGTCCTTTTGGTGGACTGGGTACAGCCCTTCAGCGTTTTTTCTCCAACCCTTTGGTGGCATTTACAACAATATTGGTAGAAATTAGTTGAATTGGATACTTTTCGTGTGTTTTATTAAAGAAATCTCAAATTTCTTCTCTATACGATCCCAAAATCGATTCTGAATTAATTTTATCTTTTACTTCTTAAGTGAGTTGTTGTTTGAATATTCATTGAGAGTCGATTCAGATCTTCACTAAGAGTCGCGTCTTTGTTATTGGCGTCAAGCGGATGCTCTACAGCATTGACAAATGTTATATACAGTGACGATATGATGGTTGTGTTAAATCTTTGAAGACCCAGCAGTGGTTTGTCTTAAACATATCGGATATAAAGTGGATTGTAATTGGGAGATGGGAGACGTTGATGAAAGGCATTCTCTGAAAGGAAATAAGATCACCAAATTCAATAAATCTCAAGAATCAGAATTTTATGGGGTGCTTGAACAACCAAACATACGACGAGTTTGTCTTGGAAAGTTTGAATTCGATACATGGTACGGAAATGCTGCCTACTTTGCATCAGATCATAAGACTCTTGGATCTAAGAAGGTAATCTCTGCCTTGACAGAGAAGCAGACCTCTCCAAAATTTCTGAGTTCAAGAGGACAGGCCCATGATAATATATACGAACGGTTTTCCAAAATATCAAAACCGAATGAGAGCTCATTACCAAACACTGAGGCTAACTCATCACCAAACGCAAACTCCACCCCATCATCATATTGGTTGGATAAACTTTATGTGTGTGAGTACTGTTTCAAATACTCCGATATCGAATCAGAATGTCAAACTCATAGAATAGTATGCAGTTTTAATAGAAAGTATCCCCCCATCGGAACTCTCGTGTACAGAGACGATATTTCACCATACATAATTGTCAAGATTCGAGGGTTTGAAGCAGAATTATTTAGCCAGAATCTATGCTTATTTGGGAAGCTTTTCCTAGATAATAAATCTGTATATTACAATGTTGATGCTTTTGATTTCTATATCATTTATGGTCAAGACCCTATCAACACTTACAATCCCAATTTTGTTCCCATGGGTTTTTTTTCAAAGGAAGTAATGTCTTGGGACAATGATAATAATTTGGCATGTATTTGCATATTCCCACCTTTTCAAAGGAAAGGGCTTGGTTTACTCTTGATTGAGTTACTGTATGAACTAGCCAAGATAACCCTTGGCCAGCTTACTAGTGGTCCAGAGTTCCCTTTATCTCCGTTTGGTAAACTAAGTTATTTTAAATACTGGTCTAAAAATTTATCGAGTTTATTGTATGAGGTGGTGATTTTAGAAAAAAGAGAAACATTTACTTTAACCGCACTATCGAATGTTACTGGTTTTAGAAAAGACGACATTCTAATGACCCTAAAATATATGAAAGTATTGAAATCAAATCATCTCAATGACACTATAGAATTTTCAGTGGCTAATTTGGAACAATGGTGCAAAGACTATAAAGTTGATGTCAATCAGGAAAATCGAATGTTAAACTCAGAGTATTTGATACTATGAATTGGGTGGAAAATCCGATTTTTCACATATCTTTGCTATAGACTCGTATTTAGACGAAATTAAACGAGAAAAAAAGAGTACGGAAACTTGTTCAAGTTATAGATTATGTAGAAGTTGTCGCTTCAACCCTCAAAATCTACAAATGTTCCCTCTACCCTGTCCTGTAGTCCACAGTGGTTTAGTTAATGTTCTTCTAGAGCTCTTTGTCTCAGTAGATACTTCTGCTGTGAATGCGCAACCTCAGATCAAATCGGCAATTCTAAAAGCGAATCTCATTACGCGGCCCAGAGCAAAATCTTGTGCCTTGTCTTAGGCAACCATCTCTTCATATTTGGTCAGCTCAACCAGGCCTAGGGAATTTTGTATATTGCTAGTGAGTCATTTCTTGTCGACAAACAATACGACTTGTCAGTAATAGCACCAGCCAAAATGGCTGTCGAAAAGAAGAGATTCTTCAAAATGGAACGATCGCCGCCGTTAGAGCAAACGCTCTTTGTTAATCAGAACTCAGAAAATGAGCTGCAAAATGAAGATGAAGAACAAACAAAACTTGTATCGACAGTTCCTGATTGTGATACCATACCATTGACTCTAAGTATATTGAAACGGACTGCTTCTTCTACAGATGATCTTATACATGTTGAGTCTGAATCTGACTATGAAACGGCTGAAGCATTAATGTCAACACAGAAGACTCAACTGCAGATATTTGACTTTATAAACCCTCCGAAAGCATCAATTGATGGAAACAAGATCGAAATAATACCGAAATCTGAACAATCCTCTTCCGAAAAATGGTCAAGATACTTGGGATCTTTAACATTCCAAGCCTGGGCAACAAGACCCACTATGAAACCACTCGGATATAGGCAAAGTTTGGAATTGAAACGACTTATACCGAAGAAAATGACCTTTGGAAGAACAAGGGATAAAAATGCAAAATTTGGAGACTCTGCCGTTGTCAGGCTATTTTCTAAAGATGCTTCTAATAGAGAAATCGGACGGCTTCCTACTGATATTACTGACATTATTTCCCCATTAATAGATCTTAATACGTTGAAACTAGATACAACCGTTATTTTGGATACACAAACAAGACTCTCTATAGGGGACTCGTTTTATGTTCAGGTTGATTTTCACTTGACACTGGATGCATTCGTGACAAAGGACTTGAATAGTAAAATATCGACTAAAAGACAAAAGAATGCGGTGGTTACTAATTGGAATTTTGCGGCTGAGTCAGATGAAGAGTCTATATTGCGTTTACGACAAGCTTCATTGGCAAGATTGTTTGATAAACTTGATTTGAAACCGTATAATGCATCCGATTCCAAAACTTCAGTGGATGAGAACAATATTCAAATTGTTTCCGATGAACCAGATGATAAACAAATTGATCAATTAGATTTAGATCAACTCAAACAGTTTTATCAAGCAAACCAACAATCAGAACTTTTAGAAAAACTCCCCGATACAATTCAACCTCCAGAAAAAAATTTCAAGTTAGATTTAAGACAATATCAAAGACTTGGACTTTCGTGGATGTTGTCTAGAGAAAGAGAACTTGATGTTATTGATGTTTTGTCAAAAAGCAAAGATTCAGATGACTCAATATTGTCAACACAAACTAAAAACTCATTGAGAGAAGAAGGTGTAATGAATCCCTTGTGGAAAATATATAAGTGGCCAGCACCTAAGGACCCTTCAAGTGAGTCCAGATCCAATGAAGAGTTCTTTTATGCCAATATGTATAGTGGGGAATTATCAATCACTAAACCAATAATTAAATCTTTGATTAAAGGGGGAATTTTGGCAGATGAAATGGGTCTTGGAAAAACTATTTCGACTCTTGCGTTGATTAACTCTGTGCCTTTGGATTCTCTGGATTTTGAAGATAGTAATGCATATGCTTCAAGTACTACTCTTATAATTGTTCCAATGTCCTTACTTTCCCAATGGCAAAATGAGTTTGAAAAAGCAAATAATAATACGAATCACAAATGTATTCTCTATTATGGGGATCAAGCATATAGTGATCTTAAACAAGTTTTATGCAAACAAAAGAAAAATATTCCAATAGTTGTATTAACCACTTATGGAACAGTACTAAATGAATTCACAAAATTATCCAATAAGAGGAACTCAAGGGGGGAAATTTTAAAAATAGGTTTGTATTCGGTAAAATTTTTCAGAATAGTGCTTGATGAAGGTCATACAATCAGAAACAGACTTGCCAAAACTACTAAGGCGATATACGAGCTTTCGCTGAGTAGAAAATGGGTCTTAACCGGTACTCCAGTTATCAATAGACTTGATGATTTATACTCGTTAGTGAAATTTTTAGAATTGGAACCTTGGAGTAACTTCTCATATTGGAAAACTTTTGTGACTCTACCTTTTGAACAGAGAAAGATTGGACAAACTTTAGATGTTGTTAAATCAATACTTGAACCAATTTTCTTAAGAAGAACTAAGAATATGAAACAGAAAAATGGAGAACCTTTAGTTTTATTACCTGCTAAAGAAATCACCATAGAAGAGATAGAATTCAATGATAAAGAGCAAAAATTGTACGATTGGTTCAAGTCCAAAGCAGCTCGTTCATTTAAAGAAGGTTTAGCCAATGGAGAACTCTTGAAGAAATATACCCAGATTCTAACTCATATTCTCAGACTCAGGCAAGTATGTTGTCATATGGATCTTGTAGGATTAAAAGGTGATATGCTAGATGAAGAAATTGACCCTCTAGCTGAAAATGATTCAGAACTTCTAGATTTAGCAATAATAGACAATGGTGAAATTTCGAATGAAAATGACGGCTTCAAAGATGAGCAAGCGATGAAGGAAACTATGGACACATTATACCAGACGTTAAACTTTTCCGAAACTGAATGTTCAATATGTACCCTGAGTCCCATTCCAATTAACGAGATGGGTGTTACCCCATGTGGACATATATTTTGCTTGAATTGTATACTTGAGCATATTCAATTTCAAAAAAGAAACCAGCGTCAAGCAACATGTCCAAACTGTCGAGAAAGTATTTCTAATTATAAGATCTTCAAAGTAAGAAAATCTAGAGAAGTTCAGAGAATTGATTTGTTTCCAACAGTGAATACTCAATCCCGAAAGTTTATTCTCTATTTGTATGATCCAGATCGTGCATCTTCAAAGATTCAAGCACTTATAAATCATTTACGATTACTCAATAGTCAAAGTCCAGGAGAGCAAGTTGTTGTGTTTTCTCAATTCTCATCATATTTAGACATTATTGAACAGGAATTGAACATTCAATGCAGCAATGACTTGATAGTTTATAAATTTGATGGAAGGCTACAAATGAATGAGAGAAAGAAAGTATTAGAGAAATTTTCGAATAATAAATCAACAAACTCAGGAAAGACGACTGTATTATTACTTTCATTAAAAGCAGGTGGAGTGGGGTTGAATTTAACCAGTGCATCAAGAGCCTTTATGATGGATCCATGGTGGTCACCTAGTGTAGAAGATCAAGCTATAGATAGAATACATCGTATTGGACAAGAGGATAATGTGAAAGTTGTCAGATTTATTATGAAAAACAGTATTGAAACTAAAATGTTAAAGATTCAAGAGAGAAAGAAGCAAATTGGAGAAGCGGTTGCAGTTGAAGAAAAAGAAAAGGCAAAGAGAAGAATTGAAGAGATACAAATGTTATTCGATGAATAATTAGGTGCCCAATGTCACCTTATGGAATTAAGCACCTATTATATACAATAAACATTATTGTAACTTGAAGGTTACACTATACCCCATCCCCGACTAATCATTCTTCGTTATCTTTCTGGTATCTGAATGCTTGTAGAAGACGATCGAAATCTTTTTTTTTTCCACTTCAGATTGTCACGTGATATGTTTTTGATCAGTTTTTTTGAATGAATGAAATTGAAATTTATATTCAAGATTAGTTACAGTTATTCAGATTACTTTGATACTAGTGATTAAAATTTGCAAAATGCCTCCAGTCCAACAATATCAATATGCTGGTCAACAACCGTCCAACTTTGAGAAGTTTAAGATGGGTGCCATAATGGGATCTACAGTTGGAGTTTGTGTTGGAGTGTTATTTGGAGGATTCTCGATTCTTCAGAACGGACCTGGTCCAAATGGTGTCATGAGGACTTTAGGTCAATACATTATGGGATCTGTTGGAACTTTTGGTTTGTTCATGTCTATTGGTTCGGTGATTAGATCTGAACCAAGCTTTCAAGCATATCAAGAAGCAATGATTTCTTCTCAACAAGCTAAGTTGAGGGCTGTTTATAGACAGCAATAAAAAGTGTTTTATAGTGTAAATAAAAAGAATGGCAAGCTCGGAGTAAGACAAACATATTACTTTTGAGCTTAAATAAACAAATAATATCTTCATAAAAAGGCTCTTGTACGAATTTCTGGTTTGAAATATGTGTAATTACATTAAAGAATAATTCTTTTTTGAAGAATTATTTACATCAAAGAAATATGAGCATCTTCGACTAAATATTGCTTTACGTATATTTATATTATATCTATACTTATCTATGTAAGCACCTATTTGACAATTCTTGGTTGTGGAGGTGAATTGCTACTCAAATCGTAAACATACGTCAATCCCAAGTCAGGCACCTTATAGTGTTGTTGCTTGAGATTCTCTTCAGATATCATTTCAAATAAAAGCTTAGGTTCCAATATTGGTTCACTGCTTATTTTAAAAGTCCCCCAATGAATACCCATCACATTCAACAGAGAAGTATCTTTAGCTATATGGAAAGATTCTTGTGGAGAGATGTGTCTTGATTTCTGATGCCAAGATGGACAATACTGACCTATAGGTAAGAGTGATAGTTTCAAGGGCCCGTAAATCTTTCCAATTACATTGAAGAGATCTTTCAGATATCCGGTATCACCAACATGGTAAATAATGGATTCGTTATTACGCTTTATTATAAATGAGCACCATAATGACTTATTGGTATCAAAAACATATCTGCCTGACCAATGCATTGCTGGTAAGCAAACAATTTCATAGTTATCTGGTAATTGGTTGGGATTTGAATTCTGGTTTTTCTGATCTAGATATTTATTCAATGGTAAAGTGTCCCACCAATCCATTTCAATTACATTATAGATTCCCTTTCTTGCTAACTTTTTCTTTAGACCAAGTGGTACAATCCAAGTGGTTTTATTACCAATTCTTTTCACAAGATCTAACTCTAAGTGGTCAGGATGATCATGAGATATCAATACGATATCCAAAGAATCATTGGTTCCATAATTTATATCATCAAGGTTAACTGGAGATGGAATCAATCTTCTTGGACCCACGTAGGGGCTAATCAAGTAATTACTAAGAATTGGATCTGTTAAAATATTAATTCCACTAACTTGGATCAAGGAACACGATTGTCCTAACCATGTATATATCAATTGATCTTTTATTTCTGATTCATAAAGTTCTCCAAAATTATTCAATTTCATACAATCTTGGTATATTGAAGAATTTCGTCTCAACAATTCTAAGTCAGGTTTATGCAGTTGTATAACATCTTCAATCTCTCGTACCTCACCGTCTCCTTGTTGGGGTAATTTATTATGCAATTCAATCTCATTTCCGTATATACTTTCAAACGCTTCCATGATTCTAACAACTAGAAATTCAAATGCAGTTTGGGATCTATATTCTTCAAAAGGATTAACAAACATTCCTGCAACTGTGGCCGATTTGAATCTTGACAAATCAATTTGAGTAATATCTATATTCTTTGCCTTTAATTTCTGTGCTTCTTGTTTCCTTTGCAGAATCAAATACTGGCATCGTAGATGATAGTATACTTCAAAGGAAGAGTAAGACAATAGTACACCTAATCCAATTTTCACTTTCAATGATAGAAGCATTTTCAATGCATTTGCTGTATAAGATGTTGTTTGGGATGAATATAGAAGCACCCGTAAAACTATAGTAGAATCACGATAAGTAAACAAAATTGAATTGAAAGCAATCACATTATTTATCAGCAAAGCTCACATTACAAGGTGCGAGTCTAATATTAGAGCACAATGTGAACTTTGATCACGAGCCTAACTTGGTCGCAGCTACATAGAATAGAGAAGCGCTATGCAGAAGTGGTTAGTACAAAAGAGACATTCCTTGATTACTACAAAAGAGTTATTGCTAAACTGCAACAATCTCTTTATTCCATACATTTATGACCAAGAATGACTTTTAGTCTATAATAACATTTAATTCTTATATGCCAAAGTCCACCGTCTAATGTCTTCTAACAACACCAGCAGCATCAGCAGATGCTAATATATGTTTCTTATAGTCATGAATATCACCAGGAAATCTCTTAACAGTATTATCTTCACTCACCCAGATCTCGTTACATACTTTATCAATAATAGTAACATCATGGGACACCATCAATACACCCCCTTTGAAATTATTTAATGCATCTGCCAAAGCATCCAAACCTTGGGTATCCAAGTGATTGGAAGGTTCATCAAGAATTAATATATGTGGTTGACTCAAACATAAAGCAGCAAATGCTACACGGGATTTCTGACCCCCAGAAAGTAATTCCATTTTTTGTAATCCTAGAGTACCGGTGATACCAAATGAACCAAGATGTCTTCTATATTCTTCATCTGTTTTACCTGGAAATGTATTTGACATCCACAGCACTGCAGAAAGATTTAAGTCCATTGAATCGACATGATGTTGAGCAAAATAACCAATTCTGAGTCTACCATTTCTGGTAACTACACCTTTCAAAGGCACTATATTCTCCATCAATAATTTCAATAATGTGGTCTTACCGGTACCATTACCACCACAGAACGCTATACGAGAATCCATTTGAATATCAATATCCACATCATTAATTAAAATCTTATCTGGTGAATAACCAAAGGTAACTCCAGACATTTGTAAAATTGGAGGAGATAACTTTTCAGGATCTGGAAATTTGAACACAATAGCTTTTTCATCTTCAGGAGCTTCAAGTATTGGTAATTTCTCTAATTTCTTAATACGAGATTGAGCTTCAGAGGATTTAGCAGCATTATAACGAAACTTATCAATAAATAATTGTAAATGTTTTCTGTATGCCATTTGATTTTCATACTCACGACGTTGATTCTTGAGTCTTTCCTCTCTGGTAGCATAAAAGTTATCAAAGTTTGAACCTCTGTAATAATCTAATCTTTCAGAATGTTGATGAATTATATCAGTTGCCACTTCATTTAAGAAAGATCTATCATGCGACACAACTAACACGGTTGATTCATAACCTTGTAAGTATTTTGCCAAATATGTAATCGATGGAACATCCAACATATTAGATGGTTCATCTAGTAATAATAAATCTGGTTTACAGAACAAGGCTCTTGCCAACGACAATCTCATTCTCCAACCACCACTAAACGACTTAGTAGGCAAATGCTGAGTTTCCTTGGTGAAACCTAACCCATATAAGATAGAAGCTGCTCTACTTTCAGCTTTATCCGATTCAATTTCAGAAAGCTTTTCACTGACTTCATGCAGATGCTTTTCCAAGTCATCTCTTTCATTATCCAATTTACGAACTTCATTTGAGTCTTCTTCAAATTCTGCCCTTAATTTTTCAATTTCTTTAACTCTTTCTAAAATCTTTTGTTCCTCTCCTAACAAACTTTTTCTCCAAACATCTGCATCCAAAACACTTTGTAATGCTAGGGTGTCATCACCTCTAATTTCTTGTTCAACATGCAAGATAGTTATATGCTTTGGAACATTTAATTCTCTTCTTGATAATGCTCTTAATAATGTAGATTTACCAATACCATTCTGACCTACTAAACCATACCTACGTCCATAAGCCAATGTTAAAGATGCATCACTTAAGATTCTTTGTCCTTCACCAACATACAAATCGAAATTTTCAATTTTAATATCCTTGGATTTTCCTGCTCCTGAACCAAATTCAATTGGATTGATTTCCAAAAAGAATGAATCATAGTCATCTTTCGAGTTATCGTTAAGTAATTTCGATGCTTCGTACTGAACAAATCTGTTATTTCTTTTAGCAACTTTCTTAGCGATCTTTCTTTCCTGTTTCTCCAATTTCTTTTTATCGACTCTGCTTTCCATTTTTCTACCAGTGTGTTCAATATCATTACTGGCACTTAATAAAGCCAATGACGAGTTGATATCTCTTTTGGAGTTATTTTGTCTTAAAAGATTAATATCTAATTTTCTCTTCGAAGTGTCACCAGTAAGTTCCAACTTAGCAGTGTTTTCTTCAAGCTTCTTGGTAAGAGATTCAATCAATTTATTAGTTAACTCTGTAACTTTTGCATCTGACCCTCCGGCATCTATTAAAAGTGATTTTATGAATGACATTTCATCCGATATATTAATTTGCTGAGCTGTAACACTGTTTTCAGTGGCATTAGATACATGCTGGATATAACCAGTTGCATAGTTGGCAACTACAGTATCTATAGAAGGTACAGCCTGACGCACCTGTAATCCGAAATTAGACATTACTAATTAATTATATGAGTGAAATGGATGAAGAAGATCTGGTTTTAATCGAAGCATTGGTTACTCACTAGGTGAAAAAGTTTAACTCTGTAAATCAAAACTTCATATGTGTCCTGTATATAAAAGTGAGTGTGGCTTTCTGAAAGCTGTTGGAGTGCATGAAGAGGAAATGGGTCGCATTCAGAAGAAGAAAGGCGAGCCACAAGACAGTAAGAGAAATTGAAGAATTCCAGTTCTAGAGTGAATGTGATATTTTTATCTATTGGCTAGGCAATAGATAGTGTAATTTTAGGACCAAATTAGAATTATGGCGAATTTACTCGTAGATCGACTATATAGACTCATAAACTGTGAAAAAATTTACAAGAACATTCACTTGTTCTTTGTAGAGCAATGCTAGTAATCCATAGTTATAACCTAATCAGTTATGTATAAATTTCTCTTTACAGTCTGTGAATTATTCAACCCATTTGAACAGTATTCAATTTAAAATCATATTCATATCATTCCATAAAAATTACACAACTCATATAACTAAAATATTTATAAAACAGCCTTGATTTTTGGAATCAATTTGTCGGCAGAATTTAAAGCTTGAACATCAGAATTACCTCCAATATGTTCACCGCCAATAAATACATTTGGAACAGTTCTTTGACCGGTTAATTCAGCAAGGGCTTGTTGAATTTCTGATCCATCTTCTATAGTATCTAATTCAAGAATGTAAGCATCCTTGGTAATCGAGTTGATAAGATTTTTGGTCTTAGTACAGTAAGGACAGTACGACTGAAATTCGGGTTAGTAATCTGATAAAATTGAAAAAGATATTAAGAAAAGAATCGCCATCATTATCAATAACAGCAACTATTCATCTAATTAGTGGTACATACTTTTGAAGCAATGAAAATTGGCTTGGATTTAATTAATTCTTGAACCTTTTGGGTTGTTTCTGCGGAAACCATTGTTGTTGATGAGAAAAATCTTTTGAATATGGAAGAAAACATATATTAACTGAATATGATCCTTAATTTGTTTTTAAAGAAGAAACTATGGCTTACAAATGTACAACTTATGACAAACTCTGAGCAAAAATTAGTGGCAGAATCGGGTTATATGTAGGACGATTGTCCTATTCTTGAAACCCTCGTTGCTTGGGTCTGCATAATCAAATATTCAGCGATACCCAATGAAGGTCTAGGTAAGGATGGGTTCCAACGGGTTCTAAACGGGATTTCAACGGAATTTGAACGGAATTTGATCGGAATTTGTACGGAATTTGTACGGGACTTAAATGGGTTCCCTAATTACACATCCTCTTTATGGGGCAACGATTGCATATGGATTCACTTAAGCTATGACCTTATTTATATATACGGGACTACTTAACTTACATATTTCGCGACTGCTAGGAACAGACTCAATTTGTAATACTCATTATCTATAATTCACCAATTCATGATTCATTTGTTGGAAGATAAAATATTAGTTCCAAAATATGTTACCTGACTATCCATTTCCGTCTTTTTATTGGTACCTCTTTGTACTTATTATATTGTAAATGGTAATTACAATTTAGAGTCTCCTAATTGCTAGTTCTCATTTTTGAATAAATCGTGGCCCAAGATTTCAATCGAATATCCATCAGGATCTCTAATAAAAGCAATCTTCTTAATACCTCCTTGATCCCATCTAAGGGACCAATCAGCATCCTTAAACTCTTGATCAATTTCTTCACAAAATTTCGCAGGATCCTCACATGAAACACATGTATGACCGTAACCTTGGATCGCACCGTTTTCAGTACTATTACCATTATGGTAACCCTTAAAATCAAGATCAGATTCTGTACCCCAATTATGAGTCAACTCAATAAGTCCTTGGCTTGAAGCCTTTACTTCACGAGATACCGAGTTTTCAACAAATGTTGAATCATGATTATAACCAAGGAAATATAAGGTAAATTTAGCTTGTTCGAATTCATGAGTTGAGAAAAGTTTCATACCTAATACATTTTTGTAAAACTCTAAACTCTTTTTGGGGTCTTTGACTCTAATCATGGTATGATTTAATCTGTAAGTTGAAATTGAAGTAGTTTCAGCAGTTTTGTTGATACCATTTTCAATCAATTCAATCCAATATCCATCTGGGTCAAGTACAAATGCAATATCCTTTTGTCTACCATCGGATAATTTCTTTTGAAATTTTACGTTCTTGGAAATAAGCTTGCTTTCAACAACATTTATATTGTCAACTGATATACAGATATGTCCAAACCCACGATTCTCTTTACCATTTCCATTATTGACAATGAAACTATCATCATCTTCAACACCATGATTATGGCAAAGTTCAAGGATCCCTTCTCTTGCTGACCAATTCTTACTGGCAGTCTCTTTATCATTTTCGTATCCAAGCATATAAAGAGTGAACTTCTTATCTGGAAATGGGAACGTAGCCACTAACTTAAGGCCCAAGTTCTCAGTATAGAATGGAATAGAGATCTTCGGATCTTTAATACGCAAACACGTATGATTCATAAGGAATGAAGAATCAATTGAAGGCATTTTGATATATTGGTTATTGGATCAAAAAAAGCGTCTAACGAGTTGAATTAAATGTAAATTGAGTCTCTTGATTGTAGAGTTGAGTCTCTTGATTGTAGAGTTGGATTGCTCAATCCGAACTTAATCTCAAGCGATCACACGGTCCGAGATTGGTTGGTACACGTTGACCGTTGATTACGTGCCGGTGGGGGTCTAAGTGGGGGAGGGTCCAATGAACAGCAAGCAGAACAACTGAAATAGAGTAATGGCAGGGACTGGCATTTTCCAGTATTTTCCAAAAAAAAGCTTTCAAGGATGCTTTAAGAAGATCTGTTCGATATCACTGCAGTAATGATTCATTTTATAGAATGCATTTGTTGATTTCGATATTCTATTTTGAATTCTCTCAGGTGGTCTAAATAGGCATAGCATATACAGGCCATGCAAGGTAAACGAAAGTGGTCGCTTGCACTTGTCCAGATTATATTTTATCTTAATTACTTTGGATGCCGCTTATTGTTACAGAAATATAACCATCAGGTCTCAATTAATATTGTTTGCTTGTAGTCGCTACCCCATATTTCGGTCCAAAACTCATTGTGCTAGCTACATTTTAATTTTGTGTATTTTTCACTGTTCTGACTCTTCAGTTCTCATCCGAGGACTGGAACAAAGAGCAGAATATTTCTATACGAGGTATCCTTACACACGTAACATATATAAATAGCTTTAACTTTTTCTCTGTTTGAATTGATTCAGGTATATGCATTCATTCAAGAGGTAATATTTTCAATGATTGCCATAACTGCTGCCCCAAAACGGTGCTTATCTCCAATAATTCGAGGTCTTAGTACGACCCCACATCTCAGCTCAGCTTACACTGTGAGTAACCCAGACTCAAAGCCGTCACAACAGTTACAAGTTTCTCGAAAAACTCTTCATGATTTAAGGAAACAGTACGATGCAGCTACCCCCATATCTGTGATTACTGCTCACGATTTCATCACTGCCAAATATGCAGAGGCAGCCGAGATAGATATCACGCTTATTGGAGACTCGTTAGCGATGACTGCAGTTGGATATGAAGATACCAACGATATACCATTCGATGAGTTTCTTTATCATGTCAAGGCAGTGCATAGGGGAAATAAGAATTCTTTCTTGGTTGCAGATGTACCGTTTGGGTCATTTGAAAAAAGCTTAGAACAAGCAATAGAAACTGCCATCAAATTAGTTAAATATGGTAAAGTGCAAGCAGTCAAAATGGAATGTGGTGAAGAACAATTGAAGTTTGTGAAAAAGATAGTTGATGTTGGAATTCCAGTCATGGGACACGTTGGACTTACCCCTCAACGTCATAATTCATTGGGAGGGTTCAGATTACAAGGAAATTCAGTCGAGAGGGCCATTGGTATTTATCAAGAATGTCTTAATTTACAAGAGAATGGAGCATTTGCAATAGTATTGGAATGTATACCTAACAAATTAGCTGAATATATAACTAATAATTTGAATATACCAACCATTGGTATTGGTGCAGGACCTAAATGTTCTGGTCAAGTGTTGGTTACAGCAGATTTGCTCGGAATGAACAATCCAGATGTTCATAGAGCAAAGTTTGTTAAGCAATACAGTGATCAATTTAGTGATTCTGTGAGGGCATACAAAGAATATGTATCTGAAATCCAATTAAAACAATATCCAGAAGAGGATGTTCATGGATATAAGATCAAAAAGGATGTTTTTGAAGAATTCAAGAAACAAGCCAAAAACTTGAGATAGAGTAGCTAATGCTCGAAAATTAATATGGTATTTATTAAATTATGAATTTGACTATGAATTTTAAATTATATTGAAAATTAATAGAGCAATGACAATTGGATTTTTTCCAATGATGAATCCAATCTATCTATGGGATCCACTAGATCTAATTTAGCTCTTATATATTTATGACTAGTTATAGTTCAAGCACTGTCTTGTAGCTTTTCTCCATTTCCTGTACATAATCTGATCTGATGCCGCCCCGCTGCACGGTGCAGTTCCTGATGTCCTTCTGCATGGGTGTTTGGGTGGTAGAGCCTCTCGAGCATCAACTTGAATGAAGTTTCCCAGAATCTCTTATTCGCTTGGAAACATTACTTCTCTTTCTATTAGCATAATTGTTTCGAGCTTTGAATTGCCTTGAGAAGCAGATCTTGTCCCAATTGCACTAACTTACAAATGGCCGACGATTCTTTAAAGCATGCCCAAGAGTTCATTGACTTTGTCAATGCATCTCCAACTCCTTATCATGTAGTAGATAATGTTAAAAGGCAGCTTAATGAAGCAGGTTTTATAGAAATAAAGGAAAACACAAATTGGAACTTTAATGCTCTGAATATCAAAAGGTCTGGGAAATACTACGTAACCAGAAATGGCTCTTCTTTGATTGCATTTACTATTGGCTGGGATTACAAAGAAGGTAATGGTATTAGCATAGTTGGTGCTCATACTGATTCACCATGTCTTAGAATCAAGCCTATTTCAAAAATATCTGCTGAAGGATTTATTCAAGTTGGAGTTGAACAATATGGTGGGCTCATTGCTCATACTTGGTTTGACAGGGACCTTTCGATTGCTGGAAGAGTATATGTTACCGATTCAAATGGCAATTATGTTCCAAAACTAATTAAAATTGATCGTCCGTTATTAAGGATTCCAACCCTTGCAATCCATCTTGACAGATCGGTCAAAGATAAATTCGAATTTAATAAGGAAACTCAATTAGTTCCAATTGCTGGACAGGTAGATTTAGACAAGAATGAAAGTGCTGCATTAAAATGCTGTGATGATCCGAATCTTAAACTTTCCCCAGAACAATATGAATCTGTTCAATCTGTGATATCCAGACATAGTCAATCACTCGTTGAATTGATTGCCAAAGAATGTGATGTGACCCCGCTGCAGATCGAAGACTTTGAGTTAATTCTTTATGACCATCAAAAATCAGTTATTGGTGGATTGAATAATGAATTCATATTTTCTCCCAGGTTAGATAATTTGACTTCATGTTTCTGCGCTACAAGGGGTTTGATCGAATCAGTTAAATCTCTTGAACATCAGTCATCGATTCAATTGATCTCACTTTTTGATCATGAAGAAATAGGGTCTGTTTCAGCTCAAGGTGCAGATTCAACATTTTTACCTGATATACTTCATAGATTGGTGAACAATTTACCTTCTGATTTGGAATCTGCCACCATGGGTAAAGATAGTGACGTTTTCTTCCGTACTATGGCTAACTCCTTCTTGTTATCTTCAGACATGGCACATGGAATCCATCCAAATTATAGCCAAAATTATGAAGCACAGAATAGACCACATATCAATAAGGGACCCGTGATTAAAGTTAATGCCAATCAAAGATATGCTACCAATTCTCCAGGAATTGTCTTGATTAAGAAAGTGGCTTCTTTAGCAAAAGTTCCATTGCAGATATTTGTTGTTAGAAATGATTCACCATGCGGGTCAACCATAGGTCCTATACTATCCGCTAAGTTAGGTATCAGAACTTTGGATCTTGGTAATCCTCAATTGTCAATGCATTCAATAAGAGAAACAGGTGGTACCTTCGATATTTTCAAGTTAACTGATTTATTTCAATCTTTCTTTGAGAATTATTTCGAAGTTAACACCAAAATCCATTGTGATTAAGTGTACTAGGAAGACGTTTTATTTGATGTTTCTTTTTTTTGAATTTTGGTTAAAAACTTACCTGCTAGGCATTAAGAGTAAAAAAAATGACCGTTTCAAAATCATTGCAATGCTTGTTAACTCATCTAATATCAGTAATATGGCCATTTCAAAGTATTTAGGAGAGATGGTTATCTAAATTCTACAATACGTAAATATAACTAGCAACTTCATCGATTTGAACAGCTGTAGCCTTAATTAATGAGTAGCCGATAACTAGGCTCTCTACAATATTACCTCTGGTATGAGCTAGTCTTTTGAACTTGAATGTTATATGGACCAATTTTGAGGTTGTTAATAAAGCTTAATGTACGGAGTAAGGCTAGTAATCGACTTACTAACCTTTAAACGTTGAGATCATATCATGTTATTGATTTAGTCCATAAATTGTTATATCAGGTATCTAGATGGACATATTATATTTCAAGTGATGCGAAATAGAAAATTAGTAAGATAGGATAATGCAGTAGTTTTCATAGAATAAGGAAATACTGTGGTGGATACTTGGAACCTGGAAATTGGGCCGAATAATTACAGCATTCTATAAAGTAGATTATAACTTTTGGTCTAAAATACTGTTTAACAAACAAAACAGCCTTACCCAGAGCTTCTGCTGTACCAGCAACCGAATCAAACTCTTGGAGATTCTTATATTTTAACGCATTGCAGTAGTTTTACCTATTCTAGCTCTTTCTCACTGAATTTCGCAGCCGTTTCTGTCACTACAGCAGGAATATTATATTTTCGGTATTCTATTTAGAGACATAATATCCAAATCAAAATTTAAGTATGCTTCTTCTCTGTAAAATCTTAAGTTTATGACCTATTAGTCATAATACACATATTCTATACAGTTAGAGATGTAGATCTACTTAGCTTCATGTCTCCGATGCAGAGTTATGGCAACTACAAAACGATTTGGCATTATAAGTTCAGATCACATGACTGACATTTAGATCTAAAAATCTTGTGAACACAAAGCAGCTATGCAACAATGATGATCAGGTTCAATTCGATATTGGATAAGATTAATTTAATTATATATTGTGTTCTCTTCAAGTATGAAATTTGACAGGCTTATCATTGTAGCAATAATCCACATTGTTACAGCGTTCCAAGCAACTCCTGTGATTATTGGATCGCATAAATTAGTCAAAGGCTTGAAGCCGGAACAATCAGTGACAGAAATATTTAAGAAAGAACATGTTACCAATATAGTTAAAAAGTTAATTACAGAATGCTCATCGGATGAGTTTATTATTGTAAATCAGCCTGGATTAAGACTTGAAGATTTAAGAACCTCAGAAAGTGACAATTGGCCATATTTGAGAAAGTATTTAATGATGTCATCGTCATTAATTGGTATCCCATGGGTTAACGAACCATTGGATCTTGATTACATCGAGCAATACATCATCAAGACTTGTAATGCAGAAACGATCAAAGTACTTAGAGAAGATGATAGAGAAGTAAATGAGTACTATGACACGAGGAAAAGAGTCATTAATGTGCAACTCAAAGAGCTTCCAAGTGATATAGGAGAAAGAATTCAAGAAATTCGGAAGCATGACGAATTAATTCGAAATATCGTTCGAAAATTACCTTCTCCACATTACACGATAATTTTAACTTCAAATACTACTGCTAATTATCATTATATTCCTCAGGCGATACTTGAGTTGGAACCAGAAAAATTTCAAATTTTTGGTGATATAGTTCATCATGAAAGTAGAGAGTTTGAATATGAAAGAAATGATAGATTTCATGAAACAAAACCAGATCTACTTCCTTTAAGACACACAAATGATAGATACTTGAGAAATAAGAAAAAAGATGAAATTCATTTCTTCGACTATGAATTGTGGGATAAAAATGAGAAATTGATTACCACAATAGCATTAATGATTGGTGGAATCATTTTTTTCAAGTTTGTTGAAATTATGAACTTGATACTTACATGGATACGACCTAAAAAAAGGGCCAATAATTGATAAAAAGAGAGACTAGTACAAGGGCAAGTGTGCTTGAGTGCAACTGGCCGATGGTTCTTGGCCGGAAATCGGGTAAAATCATTCATGCTAGACGAAACAATGTAGAATTGGGGAATCGGGTAATTGCTATCAAATAAGCCGATTTATAAACGGAACAATCGCTACTAAAGGATGCTTATCATTAATTCAGAACCCAGATCCTACAATCAATCTTATGAAGAGGGGCCTCGGTTCCTTCATATAACTTATTGTACGACTTTTTTAAAACAATCGAGCCAGAATTATTTTTGGTGATATGCGTTTAGATGGAAAAATAAAAATATGAATAGGATGCAATTGAAATTTCAAGATATGCTTCCGTAAATTGATCGAAGAATAATCATCCTTGCTCTTTATTATTTGATGAGAAAATTGTATCTTTAATAGTTTTATGCCATAAAATTATAAGGTATCGTGGTTTGCGACAAGCGGATAATGCTTATTCTCTTATTACATAATTAAGTGATGCTGCCTGATACGGTAAGATTCCACCGGTAGGAACCTATGAAGCAGTAACTTAATTTTTGATATTTAAAGTGAGACGATAATTTCACCTCAAACAACAACCAAGGACATACCCGCAAGAATCTTACACTAAATCTCTGCCTGATAAAAATAAAAAGAGAAATGGGTTGTAAATTAAAAATAATACTACCATGGAAATTTAGGAACTCACAACCCACAACCCACACACCAAGCATAAATGTAAGGCAAGAAGTTGATTTAAATACGATAAAGCATACAAAAGCTTGCAAAGAACCCTATTCAGCCAAATAAGTTATACCAATGCCATTTTGGTATACAACCTTACAAAGAAACATGAGAAGTATAGACATTCAAAGTAACTACCAATATGTAAGCCAGAAAACCACAAAAATAAAAAACATCAAAACCTAAAAAGAAAACTACCGAACAAAGTCAAGTTTCTGCCCTTACTGTTGGTAAATAGTAATGGAACAATGAAGGTAACGTTATAAATCGATAATCAGGAAGAAAGAAAAAGACTCAGTTAGATTGGAAAGGTTGACTACAGAATACAAACTCTGGTTCCAAGCTACTACTGTGCATAATATGTTTGTATCATAATCTTTAACTTGCAATATATCATACTGTTTCAAACAGTAACCAAGGTAGATCGGAACTGGAAGGAAAAACAAAATCTAGCATGTAATCTCATAAAGAAGTGAATAACTGTCTTGTATAGTCTCGATTAGAACCATCATATCATTATTATCTGTCGACATCTCATTGTATAACTGTTCATCTGCTTATTCATATCTTTTATAATATTCCCCTGTGGTACTTAAATTAGTTGAGTATTCTTTCCTCTTCCTTTACTACTCCAGATTACTGAAAGAGAAATATTTTCTTAGTAAGTTCGAACGGATCTGCAGTACGCGGCCAATCTGGCGCTACTTGCATCATAATCAGGTGAGAATTTAACATCCATTCTTTACCCGCAGTTTGTTTCTTAGGACATGGACTATTATTACGCACACATTTTAACACAGATGAGTTTACTAATTAAACTATTTCTCCTTTTCTTCATTTGTAAAGAGTTTTTTAAATTCTAGTTGTATATTCAACAGCAATTCTTTCACTTTATACCAATTTTATTAGAATTGAAATAACTAAAGCGCTGTCGTTCAACCCCAGTATTCTTTAAGTTCTTACCACACCAAGCCAATAAAAATATTTAAAAGAAATATTTACATCAATTGGTTGAATTTAAAGTAAATATACGAAGCAAAATTTACCATCTGACACCTTCATATTAGCCAAATTTTTTTTAAGAAAAAATTTTTTTTTGGCAAATAACGGAGGGTCTCAGTAATTCCTTAAGTCACTCAAGATCCGTTGACCTCCTAAAGAATTAGAACTACTGTGGACTTGTGGATTATTTTTACATCAATATATGCAATTCGCTAAGTTTTGAAGCGATTTTAATCCTTGATATAATCATTTAGTAAAACAGTAAGAGGGTTATTCACAGCTTAGACGATAGTTGAGTCATTTCTTCCACTTTTAATAGTGCAAAATATTTATTCTCACTCACTTACATCGATCGAGTTCCCCATTTTGCCCCTCATAGTCGTATCATATTCATAAAAAAAAAAAAAAAAAGAATTCATCCATATCCAACTTAATCCTCGATACATATTCAAATCCATCCATATTACTTCCTATTCATAGAGATATCCCTTTATCATTTGCTGTTGTTGTTTTTTAATTATCTTTCATAACCACTGGACATTATGGACTATTTAAAATTTTCGTCAACTCCTTCAGGGAATCATAAATCAAAAGAACATATAATTATTGTTGGAGCAGGTATTATAGGAGTATGTACAGCATATTATCTTACCATTCATCCCAAATATGACCCCGAAAAGTATCATATTACTATAATAGAAAGCAAGCGTGTAGCAGGTGGTGCCAGTGGTAAAGCTGGTGGGTTGCTAGCACTATGGGCATTTCCTCAACAAATCGTTCCATTATCATTCGAACTTCATCAAACTCTTAGTAATAAGTATAACGGAGAAGAAGAATGGGGTTATAGGCGTCTTACAACTGTATCCTTAGAAGGTGATTTAAGTAACTTACAAGAAAATGAATCCGAATCTTCTGAAGCAGATGAAGATGAAGTCGACAAGGAAGCTGACAAAGCAGCTAAAGTTGACCTTGAGAATGTACCAATCTCGACTAAGGAACCTGAAAATGGATCGAATAAGTCCATTAAGGCTGAGAAGCAAGATGAAGTAACTGTTGAAAAACCAAAGAAAACTTCAAGAAATACTCGATCTTCAGCCAGTAACAAAAGTAATAAATTGCCATCAGATCTTAAATGGATTAATTCTGCATTAATAGATTCATGTTCATCATTGGGAGGAGCTGATACAACTGCTCAAGTTCTACCATATAAATTCACAAACTTCATTTTGAAAAAGGCAGTTGAATATAGTAAAGGTTCAATAGAATTAATTATAGGGAAAGTTGAAGAAATACAATATTCCATGGAAACTGGCCAGGCTACTGGAGTCATGTTCAAACCATCCAGTGTCAAGTCCGATTTTTCGGATGAAGAGATAGAATTAAATGGTGATAAAATAGTGTTGGCGGTTGGACCTTGGACTTCAAAAATTTTGCCAGATTGTCCAATATCTGGTTTAAGGGCTCATTCAATTACCGTTGCACCATTCAAAGATCAGCCAGTTTCTCCATATGCAATTTTCACTGAATTGAAAACTGGTCCTACAAGCTATATCTCTCCAGAAATTTATGCGAGACATGATGAAGTTTATGTGTGTGGAGAAGGGGATTCAGCAGTTGATGTACCAGAAACCACTGATGATGTCGAAGTTGTCAAATCTAAATGTGATGAATTGTTTAGACAAGTTGGTAAAATATCTCCAAATTTACGTAAAGGCCATATTTTAAGAAGACAAGCATGTTATTTACCAGTGTTAGATGTGCCATCATCATCAGGTCCATTAATTGGAGAAACGAATGTTGAGAACTTATATTTATGTTCAGGTCATTCATGTTGGGGTATCAATAATGCCCCAGGTACCGGTAAGATTATGAGTGAGTTATTACTTGATGGGGTATGTACATCAGCAGACATTTCGGGCTTAGATCCTTCCTTATACTTCGATGCCAGTGTTTTGGTAAGTGACGAAGAATATCCTGATTCAAGTTCGGAGACTGGTGACACTGATAGTGAATGGTCGAAACAATAGCTTTAATTTGTAGTTAATTGGAGTATAGAGATTGTTCATGAGAGGTTAAAACGAATGAAATGAGAATCAAATGAATAGAAGTGAAGTAGAAGGGCATTACATTATAATATTATATACGCAAAAGTTTGCAAAGTAAGTAGTACTGAACTATCAGTAATAATACAATGCTTGTTACAAAAAAATGAATAGAAGTTTCTTAAATTCATGAAAAGAATATCTTGTGTTTTTGACATTTTCAAGATTTTAGATAGAGAAACTACTAAATTGAACCGTAATGTAGATTTGAATTTATGTATCCAATAAAATAGAAATAAAGAAGTATTCAGTTACAAAATCTTTTAATTTACATCGATTTTCTTTTATTAAGTACACATAAAAAAAGACACGCTAGATTACACAATCCAGTAAAAGAAAACTTTTAGATATCATACAATAAATGCTTTTCTTTTGAATTTAGTTTCTCTTAGCGAAACGTCTTGGACCTCTTTGAGCAGAGATAGCGACGGTTTGAATTGGAATCTTGAAACCTAAAGTCTTAACTAAATCTGCAGTTTCAGAGTCAACTTCTAATTGACCATTGGTGTGAGATAAGTCTAAAGCAGAAACTTCTGGAACGTATTGATCCTTTCTTTCTCTTTCTTCTTCTTGTAATTTGAAAGAAATACCTCTGACTGGTCCCTTTTGAATTCTCTTCATTAAATGGGTAGTGTAACCAGCAATCTTGTTTCTTAATCTTTTAGATTGGATGACAGCGATTTCTGAAGTTAATCTTTTGTTAGTTTCGAAATCTAAGGTTAACTTTGGATAGAAACGTTCAATCAAAACCTTGGAGGCTCTCTTAACAGTCTTAGTTCTAACACGACCCTGACTTAGTTAGTATATTGAAATAAAATAAAATGAATAAGTAGAAATAGCATAGCTATTTCAAAATTAAATGAGAATACAAAAACATCTAAATATGGAAAGTAAAACATGGACCATTCTTCCTGTAAGTGCCCCTCGTTATTCGGGGTGAATTGAAGTCTATATTCAATATAGATATTGTTCTTCGACTCTTCATAGTTTATATCTAGATTCTTTGATTCGATCATCAGATTTTGGAAAATTTTCGTAACGATAAATGGGTATTATATTGAATTCATTGTTCACAAGCGGAACCAATGTGTTCTACTCAATTTTGGTTATGCCTCAGCTTTTGTAAAGTTATTTCCATCCTCATTCTATAGTCTCAAGTTATATGTACATACCATCTTGTTTGTTTAATATGTAGTTTATAGAAATGAAGCTATTTTTCAGTTTTTTTCTTTTGATCAATTGAAAAGACTTTGGTAGTGGACACCTGTGTATAAGCTTTGTGCTCTTTGCTGACTGAGAAGTGCGAAAGAGGCAATGAGTTGAGTTGAAATAGAGTAAAGTAGCACGTGATACTTGTGACTGCTGAAAATTTAACCTGACAACTACATTGCTGCCTCGGATTGGAGCGCGGGTTTTTACCCTTGGTGGGAAGACTACTGCAACTTAATCTCTATGAACGCAAGACTAGAGAGGACTCTATGTAGCGAGAGAATATAGCAAGAAATTCAAATCCATAAATCAATTTTAAATTATGATTTATCTTAATGAAGCTTAACAATACAATCTTAACATTGTAGGTTCCAATTTGCTTGATGATATTCATTGTGCTTAATTCTCTATTAGTATGTAGTGGGGGATAAGTAAAGCTTACATAGTAACTCTTGCACTTTGCCGCTAGATGTGAAATTCATATGGCCGGCCATGCTTGCAAGTAACATGCGTTTGCTTATCTTTAATTTACATACCTCAATTGTTTACCAAAATTGATTCTTCCACTAGAAGTGATAAAAGGTTCAGTAGTGTTGTTGGTCTGCCATAATACAATTGAGAGCAAATAATGAGAACAAATAATAAACGCGATTTACATAGTCGCAGTTTACATACTGTAGGATCATATTGAGAGTATCATGTTGAAATACAATCTAATTATGAAAAGCAATTCTAATATTTTTGATCGCTCATATCAATATCAATATATACACTTTATAAATTTAAATACACATTCTCGTGTATTTGGTGTCCAAGTATTCCCTTGACCATCAAAGTGCTAGAATCCACCATCTCTCAACCCATTCTTCTAACTTGTCTATATGTTGTCGCCTAACATCCAAGCAGCGACGCCTTCGATAACTCAGATGTACTGCAGATAATCCTAAGAATCAAACCAAATCAAATTGTATCAAACCATTGCCTTATAGAATACATCAACTATTACAGCAAAGTGGTTTCACGTACCAGGCGATACTAAGTTCCTGATAGTCCATCTATCGACTAATTTATTTGTAAAGTGACATACTTGTTTTTTATTGAAAATAATTGTGGATCATATAACTATTCACTTGATTTATTCACACAAGCGAATAATAGTTCTACTGTTACAAAAGTTGATTAGTAAATATACCTTACATTCAATTACTAAAGCTATTTGTCTTTTATATTGCTCGCTGCACGATTAACTCATTTTTGTCTTTAAGATTTTCAAGCTGATTCTTGTTCTTTAACCATTTTGGCACAGTTAACTCATTGATTCAAGTACACATTTACCCCATACAATTTGAAACGATTACAGATGGATGCGAGTGGTAAACTATTTCATTGTGACGTATGTTCTTCAGACTGTACTAATCGAATAAGAATCCAATGTGCAATATGCACAGATTATGACTTATGTGTTCCATGTTTTGCAGCAGGATCTACAACTGGAGATCATAAGCCATGGCATGATTATCAAGTAATCGAACAAAATGCTTATCCAATATTTGATAAGGACTGGGGTGCAGATGAAGAATTATTATTAATTCAAGGTTGTGAAACGTCAGGACTTGGTAATTGGCAAGATATACTGGACAATATTGGTAATAGGTCGAAAGAAGAAGTTGCCAAACATTATTATGACATTTATTTGAACTCAAAAGAATATCCATTGCCCGAAATGAATAAAGATTTTTCAAGCATAACTCCCAGTGACTTTTTAAAGTTGAGAAAGGAAAGATTGGAATACCGTAAAAACTTACCGTTGCCACCACCAAAAACGAAACCTGTTGCATCGGTACCCTTATGTCATGAAGTTCAAGGTTATATGCCTGGTAGATTAGAGTTTGATCATGAAGCCGAAAATGAAGCCGAAATTCCTGTTAAGGATTTAATATTTGATCCAGATGATCTGACAGGAGATATTGAGTTGAAATTGACAATTTTGGATATTTATAATTCAAGATTAACTACGAGGTCTGAAAAGAAAAAGATAATGCTTCAAAATAACTTGCTTGATTATAGAAAAAACATAAGTATTGATAAAAGAAAATCAAAAGATGAGAAGGAATATTTGAAAAATATTAATGCATTTATAAGGGTGATGACTCCAGAAGATTTTGAAACTTTCTCAAGAGACATTTTAACAGAATTGAAATGTAGAATAAAAATCCAACAGCTTCAGAATTGGAGAAGAAATGGAATAGTGACGATGGAAGACGGTAATAGATTTGAAAAGGATAAAATAATAAGAGCTGCTCAATATCAAAGAATGGGTAATGGATCTGGATTAAATGCAAGGCTAGCATCATCTTCAAATTCAATTCTTGGGAGTGGAGCAAATACTCCTATTGGGAGTAACGGTGGACGTAAAAACTACTCTTCTTCAATGACCTCACCACAACCTGAGTTTAAACCAAAGTTATCAAACAATAGAGCTCCATTAGATATTTCTCATGCATCAGACTTTGAATTACTTTCAGATGAAGAGAAGCAATTGTGTGCTACTTTAAGAATATTGCCCAAGCCTTATCTTGCAATCAAAAATCAATTAATGAAAGAAGCGGTGAAGAATAATGGGTTATTGAAGAAAAAAGATGCAAGACAATCATTAAAGATTGATGTTAACAAAGCATCCAAAATCTATGAATTTTTCGTTCAAATGGGATGGTGTGCACAGGGATAGTATTCTGGGTAACAAAATAATGAAGTAAAGATAAGAATTTCAATGATCGGGATTAGAGCAGGTTTTAGTTAGAGCCCCTACTATAAAGAGTCAGTTGGATGATAAAAGCATTTTGATCCAATTGATGGAGACAACTCCCCCACCTATGTATAATTATAAATAGCTACAAACAATTTCAAGCTGTCCTATAAGTTCCCTTCCTCAAATTGCTTCGTAGTATTGGTAACCTACCACATCCTCTGTAGCATATTGAACAAGAATGACGTAGTCTTTGAGATTGTTGTTTTAACGGAAGAAAATGCGTGTGGTTCCTCGCATGTTGTATGGGGATACATGCAGTACCTCAAATCTATTTCAGTTGCCTATTCACGTTTTTGAATACTTGCCAACCAAAAGACAAACTTGAACATAGTTGCCTTATTCTATTCTTGATCTATTCTTGCTTCGTCCATACAAGATGAATTATCAGACATTTACTGTATTTCTTCTTTTAATATCGATTGCTTCATGTCAATGGTATCCCCAAAATCAAAAAGGGGAAATTCCATCTGAAATCAAAGGATACGAAAAGGGACAAGAGATAGTACTTGAATGTATTTCCCGAAAAATTGATAATGGAGAACATAAGTTCGATTCATTGGAAAGAATCATTTACTTACCATTTCCAAAATGTAAAGAGACAGATAAACCATTGACTTTGAACTATGGTATAAGTCAAGATATCAACTGTACAATTGGTTTCACCGATGAACTCTATCACTTGTTCCAATTATACATTCATGAAGATGCACCATTTAGTTGCAGAATCCCAGTTAGTACTGAATTGAATTATATCGAAAAGGGAGGAGCTTTTATACCTTTAACATTCAATCTCAGAGGTGAAGTCCATGATTCCCATCTTGATGTCGATAGCTCTATTAATGTAGTTGCAATAGCTTCATCGTACGGTGATCAGAAATCGATTATCAGTGCTAATGCTTGGTCTTCTAGTACAAATACCACAAGAATTGTGATTGGAGATTATTTGACTCTTAAATTGGCCATTCGTTGGTTAGAAAATGTGATTCCTTTGGGTTCTGGAGCACCGATTGAGGATTTATCAATTCCTTATGGAGATGGATTTTACCCACTTCCAAAGAGCTTGAGTAATTTCAATATATGGGCCATATCTAGCTTTTCTAATTCTGCTAGTTCTATTGTATTTGGTTTTGCTTCTGGTGCTACTGTTGGAGCCTTGTTGATGTTTTTCAGTAAATATGGGAATTCCCAAAGGTATCGTGGAGGACATAAGTGGTTAGACCCTGAAATTGGCGTAACGAAAAAGGATTAAATTAAGTTCTTCATGTGTCAATCTTAACAATAAAAGACTAGCAAAAGTATTGGAGGAAGTTTAATGATTTGAGAAGTCTTCACGGGATTAACTTGATGTTATAGAGCATTACTATGACCCTGTTCAGTGTTCCTAATTATTCTTTACTCAATACTAATTTATACTACATTGTATTATACAACCATCGAAACTGTTATATTCAGACCATTTTTGATCAAATCATCAGTTTTGTATTCTCTTATTTACATTTCTTTATAATGGTTCTCAATATACCGTCTACTCTTTCTGATGGTCTATTCTCTTCATCCAACAAAAACTTTGTGGTTAAATAGTCAACAAACATAATACTAAGTGAATCCTTTTCTTCAAGTTTAAGTAACTTATTCTTGTAAGCCATAAATTTATTAACTGATAGTTGTAAGTATTCCGAAAGTGTTTTACTGTTACTATTGATATTTCTAATTGGCAATGTGATATCAATCAAATAGGTCTTCAAATCATTTGCAAAATTGATCTGAAGATAGTTTAGTATATGAAGATAAAGATAATCTCTATTCAAATCTTTAAATTTATCAATAATATTAAGAAATTTGTTAACAATTTCAAAAATCTTTATATCCTTTTTAATTGTGGTTGAATCAGCTGGTATAGATTTAATGATTGCTGGTATACATAAATCAAAAATCGTTAATGTAACATCACCTCTCAAAGCAGGATTAGTTTCTGGATTTCCAAGAATATTCATATCAGCTTCAGGCAAATGTTTTAGTTCATCTTTCATTTCTTCTTCTTGGGTTATATTTGGTAATTGAATGACGTTATCGTCCTCATTCTCATTGCCATTTTCTATTGACAGCTTATCTTTATTAATCAAAGTTTTCAAACTTTCACTTTCTAATTCTAAATTCTCTTGTTGTTGCTTTTCGGTAATTAATCCCAAAACTTTTCTTCTAGCTAAAAGTCTCGAGATATAAGTTAATTCAAATTGTGCATAAGACAACCATAACTCTAATGATTCAGGATTAAATCTTAAACCTCTCTGGAATAATACTCTTGCACCTTTAGCATTTGAATTAGTTTCAAATTCATATTTCGCTGCTGATAACCATGCATCAATATTTCTTGGTTGTAATTGTAATAATCTTGAATAAACCTTGTAGATAACTTTCACTGCTCCATTCTCCTTTGAAAATTTCAAATATTTACTCCAAATTGACAAGTCTCCTGGATATCTTCTTGTAGCTCTATCATATATGAATAATATTCTTCTTGTTCCTGCCCAATCGGATAAACTTGGTCTCACATCAATTAATCCTACTTTGGATAATCTATTGTATCTTTTCTTTCTTAATCTTTCTAAATTGGTCTCAAAGTCTGCATATTTCAAGAAATCTCTTGACTTTGATCCTCTACCTTGAATTCTGTGTTCAAAGTCGGTTCTTCTTCTCATAATCATGGTGATTTCATTCTTGTCAAAAAGTCCCTTTTTAGTTAAATCTTCAAGTTCCGGAACAGATTGTTCTAGGAAATATCTAACTTTTTCGGCCATACTCTACGATATAATAGTCAAGCCTTTATAAATATTGTATTGTAAGAATATATTTGTTTGCATTCTCTCTATCGAGATGAGTGAGATGAGGGCCAGAAGTGAAAGTTTTAAGATCATACAGTATGCAGGTGAAAGATAGAGGTGAAAGAAGCAGAGATATTCAGCATCAACATTATATGAATAGTAAATGGAGGTAGTGAGTTTCTACGGCTATAATATAGGAAAGAGATTCAATAAGATTAAATGCTTCTCATTTGGGGGTCTGGACTAGTAAACCAATTTAATAATGGTTTGTATAGCGTTACATTTTGTTTGCAAGCGTTTAAACTCCGAAGGAAATTCAAAAAAAGAAGGACAAATGCTCCAGGAGGGGTTTGAACCCACGACCGTCGCGTTCCTCACACGACCGTGACTTATGGTATAACCAAATCGTCGAAATACGGCTATAAGCACGAAGCGCTAACCTCTGCGCCACTGGAGCACCTGCTGAAGGAAGTTGAGTATTTTTTCGTTTAGTAGGAACAAATTTTGGTATTTCTTTATAATCAGCAGAAGCAATAATCTCTCAGTTAAAGATTGAATTGGGGCAGAATATCTCCATAAAATGGTGAGCACATTGACAATTTAATTGGTTATAATTGATTTAAAGTACAATTACACAATAGGCATCTATAGTTTAGTACAGAATTTGAAAAGCTAACTTACAAATTTGCTACTACGTTGTAACAGTGTATATTTGTTTATGATATGTAGAATTATACAATGGGTACTGGATATAAGGATATTATGATTCTAGTGGCATGCTAAAGATCTACCTTCTGGTATCTCCTGTGCCCAAAAATGGTGGCCAAGTATTGCCCCTACAACAACTGCAATCATATACCAACCATTGTATGTCATGAACACCAACATAAGCATGAAGGAATATCCAACCTGGACACCATATCCAATTGATTTTTGCCATTTGACATATCTACGAGTTGGAATAGTAATTGGGACATTAGAATCATCTCTTCCCCATTTGGAAAGCCAAAATTTAATGAATTCATACCCACTGGCGAGTACTGCAATGGCTACAAGTGTAGCTAAAAATTGTGGCAATGTCTTAACATGCCACCATCTATAAACAACACAAGTATTTTTCCAATCCCAGGTAAATAACATCTAATGATAGTTAGTGTATATGAAGAAAAAGTTGAATTTATGAAAACACAATTTTAACTTATATTATGAGGTACGTACATTCATGGAACACATAGCCAGCTCCAGTAACTCTTGCTTCAGGGATGAAGACATACGGTGTGCAGAATGATCCATTGTGTCTCAAATAATAATACAATTTAGGATGAAGTAAGCAGGTATGATTCAGGTTCTATATAGAGTAGAAGTAGATTCTTATTCACTTCCAAGGACTATATATGTTATCCGCTCTCGCATACATTATGGGAGATATGATGAAACATTCCTAAATTGCTCATTAGAGCAGAATAGATTGTAGAATGTGCAGTCCTAAGTTATTCTCAAGTCAGGATCGCGGATTGAGTAGACAGGCCCACCAGTAAAGTCTGCACAGTTTACTCGGATCATTTAACGGTCGTGACTACAACAGAGATTTCAAATATTAGATACTTTTAGTTCTACACTAATTCAAACAAAATTTGGAAGCAACCATTTCAAATAGAGGGACTAATCGCAACTAAGAGAAGTAGACGTAATAATGAAAATAGCCTCTCCTGAAGAAATTGAAGCTCATCATTCTTATGTGGTATCTGAGGGAGTTAAAGGGTTTCTAATTGGAAGTTTGGGAGCTATGGGGACATTTTTATATGTCAAAAGATATCATCCAGCACAATTTAAATCGCTTAGTACTAGTATCAAATCTTGTTTATTGATAATGCCTACGATTGCATTTTGTTCTTTTTTCGCTGAAGAAGGGTCAAGAGAATTTGACACAAGAATGCATTCAGAAAGTGGTTCTGATATTAAGTTAATGCAAGAGTATAATAATTGGAAAAATTTACCATGGTTAGAACAAATTAAGTTATCGATAGTAGAGAACAAATATAAAGTTATGTGTGGTGTATATGGAGGATCTTTATTTGTTGCCCAAGAATTATCCAGAAGAAAAATTGAAATAGAAGCCATGAAGGTCGCAAGAAGAAACTATTTAATAGGTTCAACTACATTATTCTTATTAGCATTAATCATAACTTCCAGGCCTGAGCCAGTTGAAAAATCAGACGAATGGAAGAAATTCTTAGAGCCCAAAGGTTGAGAAGGAATTAAAAAACCAATGAACTCCAAATTTGAGTTTTCATCGTTGTAAATAGATAAGCATCCATAATATCTCTAATACTGTTTTATAGAGGAGTCTTTAGATGTCCTTCCTTGCTCTCTCACCCCACCATCTTACTTATTCTTCTGGCAAACCAATACCGTATGGTGGCTTACCTTCCTAACATCTTTCCTGTACATAGTCTTATATGAATCATGATTTAATTTTTTTTTTCTTTAATTTTTAGATTTCACTTTTGTACTCTCAAAGACGACTCAGTAGTAAGCAGCGAGGAAGAGTTAATTCAATCTTTGTAAAACAAGCTCCAAAAGCCAGCCTTTGTTGTTTGAAAGTCAAACAAATCTAATTTTGCAATGCCTCCTAAAAGTAAAAAGCAGAAAGAAATAGTACAGGATGAAAGGTTTCAAGCCATTGTTCTTACCGATTCTTTTGAAACAAGATTTATGCCTTTAACATCGGTGAAACCAAGATGTCTATTACCATTAGCTAACGTTCCCTTAATTGAATATACGTTGGAGTTCTTAGCTAAAGCAGGGGTCAATGAAGTTTATTTAATGTGTTCATCGCATGCAGACCAAATCCAAGAATATATTGAAAAGTCAAAATGGAGCTTAAAGAGTTCGCCATTCAAAATTACATCGCTCATGTCATTAGAATCAAGATCAGTTGGTGATTCAATGAGAGATTTGGATAATAGAGGTATTATTACTGGAGATTTTTTACTTGTTTCTGGTGATGTTGTGACCAATATAGATTTCAATAAGGCAATGAACATTCATAAATATAAAAAGCTGTTGGATAAAAATCATATTGCTACCATGGTTCTTACAAAGGCTTCACCATTTCATAGAACTAGATCCCATGTTGAACCTGCAACTTTTGTTTTAGATAAGCTTACAAGCAGATGTTTATATTATCAAAATATTCCGCCTTATGATGGCAAAAAGACAAACATTAATATTGATCCTGAATTGTTAGAAGATTTGGAAGATGAATTATGCATTAGAAATGATTTAATTGACTGTCATGTTGATATTTGTTCTCCTCATGTTCCACAAATCTTTCAAGAAAACTTTGATTATCGTTACTTGAGAAGCGATTTCCTTAAAGGGGTATTGACATCAGATTTGTTGAAAAAAACCATATATGCTTATATTGTTGAAAATGATGAATATGCTGCTAGAGTTGAATCCTGGGCTACTTATGATGCTATATCTCAAGATATCTTGGCCAGATGGTGTTATCCATTAGTGCCTGATTCAAATTTCCTGGAAACCCAATCTTTCACTTATGAGTTCAATAACATTTATAAAGAAGATAAAGTCATACTTGCACAATCTTGCAAAATTGGTACTTGTACTTCAATTGGCTCGAATTCCAGCGTTGGAGAAGGAAGTTCAATTAAGAAATCGGTAATTGGTAAAAATTGTAAGTTTGGTAAAAATGTTCAAATCTTGAACTCTTACATTTGGAACGATGTCATCATTGAAGATGATTCAATTATCAATCATGCAATCATAGCAGCAAATGGTCATATTAGTAGTGGAGTGACCCTCGATCCTGGATCTGTTATAGGATTTAATGTTAAAATTGGTAAAAATAAAACTATTTTAAACAAAACTAGAATTGTGGAGAAGCCAATTGAAAAGGAATTTGATGACTTCAATAACAGTTCATCGTTTGAATCAAGTGATAATGAAGATGTAACTACTGAACTGGTTGAAAATCAGCCAAGAAAAGTCGATAATATCCCAACATTCGAAATTAATGTTAACGATTCAGATTTGGTTGGAGAAGATGGGGTTGGATTCATCTATAACTCAGATAGAGAAAATGATGAGGAATCAGATGTGGAAAGTAATATATCGACACCATATACGGGAATGATTTACAAGATGCAATCAATAAATATTTCAGATGATTCGATTGCTTCAATAAGCAATTCTCATAATAAATCTAAAAAACATCATCGTCGTACATCTAGAAATAGGCGATTATCTTCAACTTCGGTAGTATCAACTGATTTTGAAGGTGCATATTCTGAAGCAGAAGAAGAAGAGGATTTTGAAAAAGAAGCATTTGCTACCGTAAAGAGGGCATTGGAAAACAATCATGACATTGATACTGCATTATTGGAGTTAAACACTTTAAGAATGTCTTACAATGTTACTTATCATGAAGTTAGATCTGCTACTACTCAAGCATTACTTACTAGAGTTGTTCATTTTATTTCAACTGGAACATTGGAAGTGAAAGATGCGGTTGAAAAGGTGTTCAGAGCTTGGGGTTTGTTATTCAAGAGGCAAGTATTTGACTCAGAAGAAGAAGTTGATTTACTTCAATTGTTACAGGCTAAGTGCTGTACATTAGATAATTCGTATAACAACAAATTATTATTCTTTGCCATTAATATCCTATACGATCTTGAAATCGTCGAAGAAGATAATATTTACGTATGGTGGGACTCTCCCGAGTCGCAAGCTACGGAGGAACTTTTGCAAGTCAGAGAACTAACTGGTAAATGGGTAGAATGGTTAAAGGATGCAGAAGAAGAAAGTGATGGAGATAGTGACTGAGTTAAATAGAACAAAGCTAATGTAGAACAGATATACAGCATATACAATTAGGAAGACCTTTATTTAATAAGGATACAAATGTAGAATATATTACATATATGGAAATTCATAATTGACTATTTGGATCTTTGATTTAGAGTCTATCCAAAAAGTTGTGAGATGTTTTATCCATTTGTGACTTTCTGTTTTGCCATTTTCGATTCACTAGGTGCAATGAATTACAAATGAGAGAAGTTCAACACTTTTCTCATTGTGCACCTTCTTCAATTCAAGCTACTAAGGTATAGTATCATGCAAACTAATGAGAATCCAGGTCCAGCATATCAAGGATCAAGGAAGAACCAACTCAAAACTCCAGGTTCATTTCTTAATTCTACTTCGTTACCACTCAATCAGATCAATACTCATGAAAATATTAAAACACCAAATTTGCCAATTGCATCCATTGCAAACTCCTATGATAGAAACTCTTCTAAAGATAGTATCTTACACATTTCCAACGTACTTCCAAGAAAAATAGTTGTGTCAACTCCACAATTACCCATTCTTGAGCCCATTCATTCAATAAACTCAAGATCTCGATCAGTCTCGTCCATCAATCAACCATTTTACGAAGCTGCTCCTATATTGAATGAATTGAATAATGGTCTGGATCTATCTGCAGATTATCAAAAGTTTGAAATAGTTGAGGTAGAAAAATTTAACCAAGAATCAAGTGATGCGTTAAAAGACGAAAAATTCTACGAAACATTAATTCGAGAATCATATTATCCTTGGGTTGATGTTGAGGTCTTACCGATGGGTGGGCCATTGCTTAGCAATTCGACAATTTTAGATTTAGGATCTCTCGCATCAAATAGAAATGAAATAATGCTCATCAAATCTGCACCTTTTGCATTTCATCATGATCATGATACCGAGATTCTTCTAAACATCTTGGATTTTGAGTTCGAAGCGCTAGAGAAATTGCCAGATGCCAAAATCAACTTGTTCACTAAAATAAGAAGAAATCTTATTGGGTACTCAGATGACGAATATCAAATTATGTATCCTTGGAGTCAATTTTTGGAAAATGCTCAAGACATAGTAATGGAAGATTCAGAGGATGATGACTAATTTATCATTCATATTTCTATTGATTGTTTAAGAACCATATCAATCTAGCTGAACAATCATGAAATGGATTGCTAGTTAGTGCAAGGCTAAAGCTATCCGTTTTAATCTATTTTTTTCCTTTTATTTGGTATTAGGTTTTAATTGGGCCTCATTGAAACCGTTATACTGTTGAAATACTCCAATTTTTGACGGTTCTTGATTTTGAAAAATATAATTCCTTTGTCAACTCGTTACCCTTGGCCATTTTTCTGATATCATCTTTTTGTATAGATGAATAATATAATGAGGAGCCTATCCAGGAACCTAGCGATACTATTGAGTTAGCTGTATGATGCTTCTTCCGTATCTGCTCCAATAAGTAAGATTTAACTCCTGGAATATTGGCTATGCCTCCAACAAATGTTATGTTGTCTAATAAGATAGGTCTATTGTCAATGTCTGTCTTTGCAATCATATCTTCGAATAAATTCAATATATTTGATGACAGCATCAAGTTTTCCAAAACTTGGTGTCTAATCTGATTGGAAATCAATATAAAAGGAGCAAACTCAAATGTTGAATTGCTGTCATTACCATTCCCATTACCCGCTTGTATGTAGCAAGCATTCTGAATAAAATTCTCTATAAGCACAAATGTAGAATTAGAAACCAATAACTTGTTTAAAGCTTTGTTGTTTTCCTGCAACAATGCTTCAATAATCTGATAATGTAATATGCAACCAGAAAATTCCAAAGATTCCTTCGAGTCTACAATTCGTAAATCAACTACTGATGTGATTACAGTAGACAGCCAACCGAGATGGATAATAAGACCATTGAAGGAACTGGAAGCTACAGTCTCCATAATTGGCTCCGAAATCCAGGTTAACGATCGGAGACTAAGTCTGGACAATAGAATCTCAGCTATTAGATTCTTTTTATGTTCATCTATGAACTCTGGTTCAATCAATATTATTTTGGTATTGATTGGAGACAACAACAATGATTCCAACAGTTCTCGTACCAAATTGAAAACTCTCTTATCCCATATCAGTATATGCTTCATATCTTGTGAATAAATCTTCGAAATTCTATCCTTCACGGGATCTTTCTTCAAGAAATCTGTCAAATGATCTTTCTGCAAATCTGTTAACGAAGAGTCATTGAGTTGATATTGTGGAGGAAATTTGATTGAATCATCAAAGCCTGTTATAAAAGTATCGGTCGTTACCGAAATTGGCATTACACAGGGGCTCAGATCCCCAACAAAACCGCTCCTTATGTACCTAGAACCGATGTCTATTATAATATAAGACATTCATGTAGAAGAATTGAAAAGGTTGTTTAGATCTATTGTATATTTTTGTTGATATCATCATTTATCTCCAGAGATATAGAAGCAGCTTCCAGACGTACACCCGAATAAATAAAATTTCACAGACTTTGGTTATATGCAGTTTGCTTGCATCAATGGCATCTAGGATGGCTGATGAGCAGTTGATAAGTAACTTCTTTATTTTGTAATACTGTCTAACATTAAATAACAAGTCTAAATGAATTAGTAATTACCCTTCTACAAGCAAAGAAAAAAACTAGTTGTTTGCTGACTTTGGCTTGATCCATGCCTTCATCTTCAGTATCAAGGGTCCTATATAGATATGTTGCTTTGATACTACATATGAGGTCACGTGTAAATCATGTGATATATTCAGAATTTTGACATTATTTCAACTTTAATAACATAAATCCACCAAATGGTTTTACATTGCAAACAGAGGTTCATTCCATCAAACTAGGTACTGATTCTTTAGTTTGGGACACTGACCGGTAAATTTTGGTATTGTTCTACATTCAGTATGTCAGAGGATATCCAACTTCTTACCAGTAATCGAGAGAATAGATTAGCTGAGTTGCTCCACTTAATTCAAGATCCATTATTTACCGTAAGATCAAAAGATGAAATAGAAGATTTACAAGAACTCTTAAATGAAGATGAAATTGGAACACCCTTTAGTATTGAGCTAATACTTAAGGGAAACGATATTCAGCTGGTACTTAAGAAGAACATTGCCGAACATTTGTTCCGTCCTACTAAGAGCCCAGAGCAGAGTTTGAATGTTGCTAGTGAGCCAGACCAAGCCTCATCCAATATACCCAACAATGATATTCCTAGTGACAAGTACCATAGCAATAGCATGGAACTGATAGAAATTCCAGAAAAGAGAAAGGCTGATGTTCTCACTAATTCAGTTTCTTCAGCCTCTGATGAACATAGACAAAAGTTACCGAGGACAAGTCAACAAGATATTCAAAGGCTTCGCAATGTCAGAACCAAATATGATAGGAAACCAATTCCTTATCAACAGTTTCGCCAATCATCTACTACTCTAAGCCAACAGCATACTCTTGAGGAATACACCAACTCCCAGTTTCTTGATCGGGACATCTCAGATCTCGAGATATTAACTGTTCCTGAGCACTATCCTACAAAACCGCATACCGTCTCTTCATTGGCAGAACTCTATTATCTCACTCAAACACTCCCTTTAATAAAGTTGTTGCCAAGTAGCCATAAGACATTAATGACCGAAAATTATGAACTAGCTTTACTTGAAGGAAAAATTGCTGTTTTGTATTCAAGAATTGAGGAACTAAAGAGACAAGGTAAGTGGTCCTTAAGACAGCCCATCAAATATATTCAACCATTTCATGGGAAAACTCATTGGAGTACTTTATTGGACGAAGCAAAGTGGATGGCAGCAGATTTTAAGGAATCAACTAAATATAAGAAGGCTTGCTGTTTTACGATGGCTCAAGCAGTTTCTGATTATTGGTCTTATGGTAAAGTAATGTGTATAAAACGGAAAGAGATAAAACATGTACAGCAAGAAGGTAATGAAATTCAAGAGAAACAATTCGTTGCGGAAGATATTGAAGGTGAGACGATTCCTGATCTTGTAGAGCTTGATGCTGAGGTTAGGACTGAGGAAACGAAGGACGAGGATGATGAGGACGAAGACGATGACATAGATTCATTTGTTGATGCCAAGGGAGTTGTAACCTCCTCAGAATTGATTGATGTTCTGCTTCTTTTGTCAAAGCAACATGAAAGTACTTCCTCTGGGGAGAACTTGAATACTGAAACCGTCACTCCAGAAAGTATTCTAGCATCAGATGCTGGAAATTCAATATCACCAAATAAAACTAATTATCCATTCAAGCTTCACGTGGATCTCCAAGAGCTTAAGAAAATTGATCAATCCCTTATAATGAATTTACCCAAATTCACTGCATTTGACGAAGAGATTTCTAAAGAGAAAGAACCGTTAAGTAATTCCACTGATGTTTTGCCAATAACCTCCGTTTCAAGATTACTTTATCGCTTTGAAGATAGCGATGATTGGTATAAGGTGATTTTGAAAGAAAGCACTTCTAACTCAAAACATATCAAGTCTACGGGGCCTCCCGAATACCAAAAAGGTCTCTTTGGGTTTCAGTCGCATAGAAGGTTCAATAGCTTGAAGCCACCCAAACCTCCTTTAATCAAAAATATTGAATTTCGCTCTCCCACAATTTGGTTGCCACAAGATGATAAGTATTTAATTCACTACGTTGCAGAGTTTTGCTTCAATTGGCAACTAATTTCTGAACATTTGCTGTCTTCGGCGGCAGCTTCTATGAAAAGGTATGAGTCTAACATTGAGAGAAGAACACCATGGCAATGTTTTGAAAGATACATTCAGTTGAATGAGAAATTTCAATTCTCTGATATGAAGGGGGTGTATTCCTACCACGCTCAGCAATGGTTAGAGCAAGCACACAAGGCACAACTGACAACTAAGAGAAGAATATCCCCACTTGGTGTTGGAAATGAATCCATTCAAAGAGGACATAGACGATTGAGATGGGCCTCCATGTTTGATGCAATGAGAAAATCTATGAAGAAGAGGGAAATCACCTTATCGAAAATTTCGCTGAGAAGATCTTGTAATGACTATAGCTCAAACTCTAGCACTCCTGGGGGGTCTATTGTTGGTAAGCGCTCGAGTGATAAAGTGCCTACCCCTGCAGAGCTTTCTAAATTAAAACATGAGAGAGACAAATCAATCCAGGAAGCATACATAAATCAACAGGCTACCAGATCTAAGATGATGGCTGCTGTTGCTCAACAGTTGAAAGTTCTGCAACTGCAACTGCACGGCTCAAACGGAAGAAATGTTCAAGGGGGCATACCTCCGCAACAAAAAGTTCCCACATCTGCATCAAGTTCCGGTAGTAATGGGTTAGGACCATCTAACCCAGGAGGAAATTTACCTCATAATCAAATAAATCAATCAAATTCTAAGAATATGGTGAACCAGCAAACTCCTGGAATGGTAAAGAGGCCAACTTCACCTGGAGGAACGCCATACTCTGCTGAACAAATACAGCAATTACTTCAAATTCAGAAGCAGAGAAGATATATGCAACAGCAACAATCTCAGGACTCTCAAGGTCCTTCTGGAAAGTCGAGCAGTGGCTTAAATTCCCCAGCATTGGTACCTGGTTCTGTAAATGGTATGAATTCTAAAGCAATGGGGAGTGGAGTGGGTATTTCTGCAGTGAATCATTCACAATCCAGCATTCCTCATACTGGGGCACAATCATATCAAGGACAGCTGGGTGGTACAGGACAAGTAGCTGCAAACAAATCTAGAATTCACTTTGCACCAGCACAGGTTTCAGCTATAATTAATTCAATTCAGAAGAAGAATCCAAATCTCAACAAGGAGCAAGTTACTAAATTGGCTGCAACGTATCTAGCTAATCTTCAGCAGCAACGTGCTAATCAACTGCAACTGCAACACCTGCAACATCTGCAACAACAACATCTTCCATATAATTCAGGACTGTTACCTCAACAACAGCTGCAACATCCACAACTGCAAAACCAGCAACTGCAACCACAAAGAAAGCCAAATCAGGGTCTGTATAATTCTAATCAGAAACAGCCTCAACTAGCTACACTTACACCTCAGGAAAGAAATCAACTTCAAATGCTCAAGGCCGCGAGAATTGCTCAACAAGAGAAACATCTTCAACAACAGCAATTGCAACAGCAGCAGCAAAAGCGACAGCAACAACTCCAACTTCAACAAAATCTGATATCGAGTAGTTCAAGCCCTGTTGAAGGAAGCCTCTCTAAGCAAGAGTATGAGCAGCGCAAAGAATTACTAGTTCAGAAACAGCTGCTGCAACAACAACAGCTGCAATTGCAGCAAAATTATCAACAAGGTAAACTGCAGCCATCTCCACCAGTGCATCAGCTGACTACTGCATCTCAGATTCCTCAAGTTTCAAGTAATTACCCCCCAAAACAATATTCTCCCAAGAAAACAGAATAGAAAGAATTATTAGCCATATTGTATAGTAGCTATATTGTATAGATGCCAGTTTGATTATACCTATACATACCTATATACTCATATACGCATATTTATATAACGACTCAATTAATTTATTCTTAAGTATTTATTAATTTACACCATATTATATTTATGAATATTTTAAATTGTATAAACATAATAATTTTACAATATAAATATATATTAACAATATAATAATTTATACAATATTCATATATGTATATACATCATGTAGCCAGATATAAGCCAAAACTCTACGCAGCATTGATACACAAGAATCGAAGCGCATACCAAAAAACTAATTTTTTAGGGCGGCTCCAAGATAGTGAGATAATTTTGAAAACAGTTTAATAAGAATAATTATCTAGGTTACCTATACGTCAGCTTTGTAATGGTGTATGGCTCAGCCATATTCTCTCGAGCATATGGTCCCATCAGGCGATGGCCTTATTCAATAGAGTCTGTATGCAGTATGCTACAAGTTAGGATTTACCGAAGAATGTATATTCAAAAGCAGAAATCTCTACAATCAATATTATATTTGAGAAATAAGTCAAATACTAGTTATCCTATTCCATTAATACAAATTAACACATGTTGATAGACTTTTATTTGACATTTCCTTTCATCTTTTCATGGGTCTGAAAATTGCAATCACATGAAATTTAAACTTTCAAGGATTGACGTGCGTCGTATTGTCCTGCATCCAGTGTATACGACACCATCTTCTAAATGTTTGGATGTAGAAATCAGTCGTTAAATCTTAAGATATATAATTTGGATAAAATTGTCATAAAAAAAGCAGGAAACAAATAATTCGTGTCCTGATTGATTCAGAATCTCAATATTGTTATATAAAGTATATTGTAATATACAATAAGGATCGTGTTTTGGAATACATTTTTGAATAAGCATAAACCTTCACTTGAACAAAAATTTCAAAAGAAATGGAACTCACTAGGAAAATGTCAGATAAAGAATTTGATGTTATTGTCATTGGAGCTGGTGTTATCGGGCCATCCATAGCCACAGCTCTTGCTAGACAAGGTAGAAGAGTCCTTATTGTAGAAAGAAGTTGGGATAAACCCGATAGAATTGTTGGAGAATTGATGCAACCAGCAGGATTAAAGGCGCTTCGAGAACTAGGTATGATCCAAGCCATAAATAACATAGAAGCTATTCATGTCGAAGGTTACTATATAAAGTTCAATGGCCAAGAGATATTATTGAATTATCCTCTTAAATCCGACTCCAACAAGACAAATCCTGTACATCCAGTTGATGCTTGTGTGTTTGATGGAAATGATAAGATTTTAGATGATGAAACGATAAAAGTTAAAGATTGGGATAATGATGAACGCGTTCGAGGAGTTGCATTCCATCATGGAGATTTTTTAATGAACCTTCGCACGATTGTTAAAAATGAGCCAAACGTTACAACTCTCGAGGGAACTGTGACCTCTATAATAAGAGATGAAGAAGATATAGTAACTGGAGTTGAAGTTAAAACAGATTCAGAAATTGAAACCTATTCCGCCAAGCTTGTTATTTCATGTGATGGGATATATTCCAAATTCCGTAAGGAGCTTTCTGAGAAGAATGTTCCAACTATTGGATCCTATTTTGTTGGATTAGATTTAAAAGATACAGTTTTACCTGCTGAACATTATGGAAATGTTATACTAGGATCCCATGCTCCAATAATTATATATCAAATATCTCCACACGATACAAGAATCTTATGTGCTTATAGATCAACTAAGGCTCCATCACAGACAAACAATGAACTTTATGATTATTTGAAGAATGAAGTGCTAGTTTCATTGCCTGAACTGATTCAACCAGCTTTCAAAATTTCTTTGGAACTGAAAAAATTTAGGGTTATGCCCAATCAATACTTACCAGCAAAAAAGCAAGGAATTGAAAAGGGATTTATTTTACTTGGAGATTCTCTTAACATGCGTCATCCTTTAACTGGAGGGGGCATGACTGTTGGTTTGAATGATGCTGTATTACTTGCAAAATTATTGCATCCATTTAATGTACCTAATTTAGACGACTATAAATTGATTTCTAAACAATTGGGATTATTTCATAGTCGTAGGAAAAACCTTGACGCTGTCATTAATACTCTTTCAATTGCATTATTTTCACTTTTCGCTGCTGATAAAAACTCACTTACCATTTTGCAAAAGGGTTGCTTCAAATATTTCTTATTAGGTGGGGATTGTGTCACTGGGCCAATTGGATTACTTTCTGGAATGCTTCCATTCCCAATGTTGTTATTCAATCATTTTTTCAGTGTTGCGCTTTATGCAATTTATTGCAATTTTAAAGAAAGAGGTGTTTTAGGATTTCTTATTGCTTGTTTTGAAGCGGTGGAGACTTTTATCACTGCAATTATTGTATTCTCACCATACTTATGGAGAGAAGTGTATGGTTGAACTGCAATTGAAATTTTTTGGTGAACAGAATTCGTTGAGATAAGATCCAAAATTTGATTTTGAATACAACCCAACTTGTAATGTTAGCTTTGTATTATTGCGAGAGATAAAAGTCAACTTGTAACCACGTTGAAACCACGTTGGGAGCACAGAAAAGCAAATGTTATGATAAATAGATAATAAACTTGACAATATTCAAGTCTTGAATTTTGAATTCCAATAGTAGAACTGTTAAGTTGCTCAAGCTACGCAATTTAATTCGAAACAATTGATAACTACAACTAAAGTAAAGAAATATAGAAATCATGTGCGCTCTTTATCTTTAAATATATATTTTTCTGTCTCATATGCATCCGAAACAGGAAATTAGGTTGAAATTGTGAAAAATTTCAATCTGGCTTATTTTCCTGGGAAAGACAATAGAATAGAAATCCGTAGTGTAAATTGATTCTTACCTGCCGACCATTCCACCAAGCTCAAGACCTCTTGTCTACCGTTGTTTCGAAACCTTGGGGGGAGGTCCAATTATGTTTCGGCGAAGCTTCTCATCATAAACGCAAAAACTCTCCAAACTGATTATATGCACTCATAAATGTGATATGCAGTTTTGTAGACTGACCAGCATCACACTATCCACTGCCAAAACATAGCAATGCCATTTTAGTTGGTGAAACACAACCTTTCAAAAATTCATATATCCAATAAATTCTTTCAATTGAACTAATCAGTTTTTGGAGTGTTGGTTTATTATCTTGACTAATTAGAACAATCCAATTTAACAAGCTCTATTTAATTGTCAATTTCATATATGATAAAGTTGCCCATCCTTAGTCATAGCTAATAATACCACTCCTTCTCTCCGAACAACCTAATCCAACTAACAATTCATAATGCCAGTGTTAGATGACAATATCCCTCTTTTGGGTAGAAATAGACAAGGATTCTTCTCAAGATTAAAGACAAGTATTTTCGACACAACCAATATCACAGTCAAATCTTCTCCTATTAATTATTTGTTAGTTTTTGTCCCATTAGGGATCTTAGCTGGTGTTTATGAATGGTCATCGAATGCTGTATTTTGGATTAATTTTTGTGCGATTATCCCTCTTGCTTCACTTTTAGCATTTGCAACTGAAGAATTGTCAGAGCATGTTGGAGAAACCATTGGTGGTTTATTAAATGCTACCTTTGGTAATGCCGTTGAATTAATTGTTTCAATCATAGCATTGAAAAATAATCAAATTAGAATTGTTCAAGCCCTGATGTTAGGTTCGATTTTTTCGAATTTATTACTTGTTTTAGGATGTTGTTTTGTTGCAGGAGGAATTACTAGAGTCCAACAAACGTTTAATCAAACAGTGGCTCAAACAATGTCTTCTTTAATGGCATTAGCAACTGCTGGTTTATTGATTCCTGCTGCATTCCATGCAACTTTACCAACTCCAAAGGGTGAGCACGGATTCCCAGAACCAGGAACCTCTGACGATTTGGTGTTATCATTATCTCGTGGAGTATCAATCATATTACTTTTCGTTTACATATTGTACCTTATATTTCAGTTGAAGACTCATAAGGCATTATTTGAAGAACAGGCTCAAGAAGCTGACGATGGAATTATTACAACCGCTATGCCAACCGACGGAATTGTTAAACCTGAAAAGAAGTCCTTAACAATCGCCGGCTCATTTTCAGTTTTAATCTTAGCAACTCTCTCAGTTTCAATTTGTGCCGATTACTTGGTTGGCTCTATTGATAATATCGTTGAATCGTCTGGTTTATCCAAGACTTTTATCGGTATGATTATAATCCCAATCGTGGGCAATGCAGCTGAACATGTGACTGCAGTTGTTGTTGCAATGAAAGATAAAATGGATTTAGCAATTGGAGTTGCTGTTGGTTCATCCTTACAAATCGCCCTTTTCGTTACCCCTTTCATGGTCATTGTCGGTTGGATTATTGATGTCCCCATGTCGTTGTATTTTTCTACATTTGAAACTGCAGTATTGTTTGTTTCGGTGTTTATTAGTAACTTAGTTATCTTGGATGGTGAATCAAACTGGTTAGAAGGTGCTATGTTGTTGAGCACTTATTTCATTGTGGCAATTGCGTTCTTCTATTACCCTGATTTCTTAAATTAAGTGAGTTTATTAAGCAGTACCAAGATTTAATCCAAAAGGAAAAAAAAAAATGGTCTGAGAATTCTTAAAGGGAAATAAATCCAGCGATACAATGTACTTGTGAACTTTCTAAGAAATAACAATAGCAGAGTAAAATAGTCAACGAAAGTTGGATCTGAGGAGGCTTGATGAGGGTTTTTTGACGTCAAATAAAAAATAAAATTATAAAAATAGAACGAGTTAAATTGTGATTTTTGGTGGGGCAGTAGTCCCGTGACAAGTTAACAATATGTAGTTAGTATAATTGCTTGTAGTGATACTTGATAAAAATGAAGGTTCATTTCAAGGTAACTTAGTAGTATAAGCACATTCAAATAACAACCAGAAGTAGTAAAATTGAAATGATGAGGTACATTCCCATTGGTAGAATGCAATTGGAAAGAAGTTTCGTGGGTGTGTGAACTACCATTACTCTGCTACAATCCATTTGACCTAAATGTGTACCCACTTGACAAGTAGCACCCCCAATATCGTGTCTGTTCCAGACCCATTATATGGCTATGTTTTATACATGTAGCGGACGTGATCATGAATCGGCAATATCAGCAGTTCAAAGCTAAGAAAATAAAAAAAAAAAAAAAGATGTTAGGTTTTTCACACATGGATTATGAAAGGTAAATATAAACTGAAGGTTACATTTGACGCGTCGATTACCTTTCTGAAGGTTTTGGTACGGAATTTCGGTCAATTTGTGAGCCAGGAAGCCATTGCCGAAGGGTAAGTGAGAACTCAAAAGCAACAAAGTGACTGAGAATACAGGTTGAGAATGAAAAGGAATTCTAGTTCAGTATTCTAGTTCAGTATTCTAGTTCAGTATTCTAGTTCGGTATTCTAGTGTGGTATTTTGAATTGTCTTGATCCTATTCACAATGTATAATTCTATAAAATTTATTCTATGTATGTAACAGAAGTATTCAACCTACGACAAACAATAGAGGCAAGTAATGCCAAAGCAACTGATTTTAGGAGTTTTTCTTTAATTCTGTGAATTAATCACGAATGTCATGTTTACTTCAAGTAATAATACGTTTCACCCCTCTCATCAGCTCATTTAAACTTCTTCTCTGTTCTTCAACCAACCTATCGTTGAATGCGAAAATTGCACCTCTAAAATGTTTTATCGCGTCTAATTTCACACTTTTACGCTAAATATATGCTGGTAATGTCGTAAATATTTACCCGTCTTCCAATGCCCTGATGCACTGCGATCAGAATTGCTGCATAATAAATTCAGGGCAAGGCCCCTTCACATCAACAAACGCGATAGAGTTAGACAAGCAAAAAAAAAAAGATTCAACGCGTACAGAAATTGAAAAATTCCTTAAAGGGGTAGTGAACTGAATATGATATATATTCAGGTAATACGAAGCCAGCAACCAAGTAAAATTCTCTTCTCTTTAGCTCTCATCGTTGCAATTTGAAGTGTTGGGTCTATATCTATTCTTCTTATTACCCTTTCAATTGATACTTTGGAACTAAATCACTGTGTAAAAGGATCATCCCAATCTTTGCATCTTTGTCGAATATCTAGTAGCTTAAGAGTCTTAGATTTCGCAAGTAACTGACTACCCCATCCGAAATTTTATTAGGACTATTTAGAAACGACCAACTTTCTCGATTAGAAAAGGAAAAGAATATATTAGTTCTTCTTTCTTTGTTTGAAATTGTGCCAAAAACATCACCAGAACCATTACAGTTCTGCATTAACTACCTATTCACTCTTTGAAAGGGTAAATACTTAATAGAGGAACCGGATCATACCTGAAACTGAGATTAATCGACCTACCCTATTAGCTAGTGTCAATCATTTCCCCATTGTCTTTTTTCTTTGTTAAGGCTTTCTAACAAAATTTTGAGGACAATAGTTTCAGTTCATTTCAATTTACGCTCAAATTAAATCTCATTCATTTGATTTTTCAATTAATTATACATACCCACTTACCAAAACTAATACCATAACTATGTCAGACCGTGAAGTTCTCAAGATCTTTGCAAGACAACCAGTTACTCAAGAAATGGTCTCATTTCTTGTAAGTACTACCAATTCGATCATTCAGGTCAAAAATGACCCCAAAATCAATACTACTCTTTGCGCTGGAAGCAATTTTGTGGTAACCCCCAAACCAATAATTTCACTCACTTCATTCATTAACAATCTTATTAAATATTCGAACGTTCAAACTCCAACTTTAATGGCTTCTTTAATATACCTTAACAAGTTGCGTAACATTTTGCCTGCTAATGCAGTTGGTATGCAAACTACTCGTCATAGAATTTTTCTTGCTGCTCTTATACTTAGTGCCAAAACTCTTAACGATTCATCACCATTGAATAAGCATTGGACAAAGTATACCGATGGATTATTGTCTCTTCACGAAGTTAACATGGCAGAGAAGGAACTAATTGGTTTGCTTAAATGGAATATTAATGTTAAGCAAGAAGATCTTATAATAGTACTTCAACCATTCCTCACATCAATAAAGCAATCATTGTTAAGCAAAATTGAATTAGAAAATGCAAAGAAAATTGATTATTATAGAATTTCAAATTCAATTGCGAATAATTTGAGAGTTCCTTCTTCAAATTCTCTTGCATCTTCAAGTTCAAATCTTTCCATTGCTTCGAGCTCAATGTCATTAAAGTCTTCAAGTTCTTCTAGTTATAGCCTTTCAAGTTATAGTAATGTGAGTAATACCAGAGATGAAACTAAGTCTCACCTAAATAGACCACCGTTGAGTTCGATATCTTCAAATTCTTTGAATAGACAATATAACAATGGAAATGGTTATCGCTACAAGCAGCAATATAATACGAATGACGGTTACAACGAATCAAATTCTAATGAGAACCAGTTAATCTCATCAACTCGAATACTAGCATAGTTTATATTTACTTTTCTCACCATGGGTCTTATTGCACCCACAGAGAAGGAGACGATTTAATGGTTTAATAATATATCAATCAAGGCAAAATAACAGTGTAGTTCATGCAGTGAAGAATATACACTGTAGAATATACAATGAGTATATAAATTGACATGTAGAATTTCTAATAAAAGATAGGGAAGTGGTGTATATTGGGTTTATACTGAGTTGTCTCATCTCCTTACTCTACAATATCAAAATTTCAATTACCCAATTATTATATTTTAGACTGTATTAATTCTATATATACACTAATGTTGATGAGGGTCTTCCTTAGGTGGTTCAGGATCAACTGAAATCATGGTATCAATTCTTAAAATTGCAATACATGCCTCTAAAGCTGATTTTAAAGATTTTATCTTAGACACAGTTGGTTCTAAAACCCCATTGTCGACTGAGTCCACAATTTTACCCTTTACTAAATCCAAGCCATAAAATTTATACTTTCTTCTTTTCAAGTCGGTTGGTAAAGCCGATTGCAGCGCTGCGTGATATGTTCTTAATTTTGACACTAAGTCTGACGAGTCCTTTGCTGCATTAACAGCTAAAGTCTTTGGGATAACTAGCAACGCATTTGCAAATTCTGCAATTGCCAATTGTTCACGAGAACCAACAGTAGTTGCAAAGTTTTCCAAATAAATATTAAGAGCAGTTTCAACTGCTCCTCCTCCAGGAACCACATTTCCAGATTCTAAAGTTCTCTTGACTACTGATAAAGAATCATGTAATGAACGTTCCATTTCATCCAATGAATAATCATTTGGTCCTCTTAAGATTATCGAAGATGATGAATGTTGCTTGGTTCCTTTAATTAAAATACATTCATCATCACTAATTCTGGTTTGCACAACTTCTTCGGCATGTCCCAAGTAGGAAGTCTCAAAAGTTTCATCTCCTTCTAAATTAGACATACTACTGATTAATGTAGCTCCGGTTGCTCTTGCGATTCTTCTTAAATCTTCCTTTTTACAACGTCTCACTGCCATTGCACCTGCTTCCACGAATTCTTTTAAACATAAATCATCAATACCCTTAGTAGTCAAAATAACATTTGCACCAGATGCAAGGATTTTACGAATTCTTTCCAATACGATCCCATATTCACGTTTACGAATCTCTTCCAATTGTTCAGGATCTTCAATATTAATTTGAACTCCCATTGCCATCTTTGCCTTTTGTAAATTAATATCAAGACAAGCAATCTTTGCATTTGGAACGGATTTAATCATTGCTTGAGATGCAACGGTACAGTTTAATGCATAACCATTAATTAAAGTAGATTCAAGGGATGATTTACCATGAGCTTTTAAAATATTTACTGCTTTAACAGGATATTTGGTTTCACCTTTACCATTTGTTGTTTTAACTGCTAACATCGCATTAACTACCATTTCTGAAAAGAATTTCAGATCGGGTCCAATTATTTTTGATGACATAGAAGTTTTGGCAATATTGATCATACATTCTTTTCCAAGAATACTGCTTTCCACTGGTTGAGATAACACTTCATTAATATATCTAACAGTTTCTCTTAATGCTAATCTATAGCCAGTGATTATAGTTGTTGGATGGATTTTATTTTTAACTAATTCATTAGCTCTTTTCAACAATTCTGCTGCAATAATTACTACTGAAGTGGTACCATCTCCAACTTCCCTATCTTGCTGCTGAGCTAATTCCACCAATATTTTACCAGCAGGATGCTGAACATCAAGCAAAGAAAGTATAGTGGCTCCATCATTTGTAACTGTGACATCCCCGATATCATCCACTAGCATTTTATCTAAACCAACTGGTCCCAACGATGATTTGACTACATTAGCAACTGATTGAGCAGCCAACACATTTTGATTACGAATATCATCCCCACTGATTCTTTCTCCTCCCAAAAAAAGGGTATCTGAACGCGATGCTGAAAACATAAGGATACGTTTAATGTATAGATATAAAAGTTAGGATTGTTTGATGTGAATTCAATAAAAAAATGGGGGGCGTCCTTCTCTGGATTTGAATCAACTTAATGCTTACAGTGCTGTAGTAAATATCTTTTCAACAACGGTCGTGCACAGCCCCAAGTCGTGCGTAGAGGTGAAAAATTCTTTTTATGTAGCAGATGGAGCAAGTCTTCAGCGGACAAAGTTGACATTTTAGGCTTCTTTTGGATAGTACATTAAGTCAAATACTGATTAAACGGAGATTGTTACGAACATCAATTATACTGGGTGTTGTAAACCAAAAAAATTGAGTGGTTGCTACCATGTTTGCACTGGTAAGGGTGAAACTTCTCTTGAGTTAGATGGCTGCGAAACTACTCAGTAAGCATTCCACGCGTCTTGTCTAAACTTAGAGCTCCTGGATACATTGGCCGTGAGTTATAAACTATGGCATTAAAGAATATTCTTAGTTCAGACTCTTTTGTCACCTCCTGGTAGGTAATTAATAGTTTTTACGTCTTCTTTTAAATATATTTTTGGTAGGTGCATTCCTCGAAAAGAACTGAAATAAAGTAAAACTCATCTTAATCTTAAGTACAGCTAATGATAAACTTAAATGCCTTGATATGTCGCGTGACTTTTACATATCCATTCAATCAGGTAAATTTTGTGACACTACTAAATGAAATAATATCTACATCGATTCAAACAGACTATGCACTAACTGAGGCTTATAGTAATAATAAAAGACTCAATAAATCCTTGACGACTACTAGAGACGAGCCACTTTTTTAACTGTAGATTTTGCCAGTCACGTGATGATAGTAGAGGTGTTAGAATTGTTAAAAACATGGATCTTCACAAGCCTTAAAAGGTTAATTATAAAACCAGGTAGTACAAAAGCATCAAGATTCTTCAATATCCTGCCTTTCATATAAGAACTTGTTTTATTTAGTTTGGTTTATTCACCTTAACTAAGTCCCATATCTCCTCGAAATTGTTCTACTTTGGGACTCCTAATCTAGCAAAGGTCGTGCGCATGAAGTTTCAGTATCGAAGCACAAAACAATACAAAACATAAGGTGTTTATTTGTTTACATAAGACCATTGGCCACCATTATTTCTTTTCTTTATTTAATACAAGGAAAGCATTGATATCCAAATAGTACTTGAAAATGTTCAGACTCACAACCGCTTTTGCAAACATATCAATTCCAGTTTGTAGAACTTTCTCAACTGCAATTATTGCTCAAAACGCAGCTGCAGCCACCACTGTCAAAACTGTCGAGAAGAAGTTAACCCCTTCGCAAAAAGCAAAAGCTCAAGAAAGTGCTGAAAAGAAGAAATTGAAAGCTGCAGATGCAGCATTGAAGAAGAAGGAAAAGAAAGCCCTTGACAAATTACAAGCCAAGGCTAAAGCTGACAAGTTAAAAGCTAAGGAAGAACTCAAACGTGATTTGAAAAAGGCCATTGAAAAGCCACGTAAAATTAGTGGTTACAATTTTTTCATCAAAGAAGCAAGCAAAGACGGTAAGAATTTCGAAGTAGCAGCAGCTGAATGGAGATATTTTGCTGAAGAAGAAAAGGCCAAATACTCGGTTGAAGCTGCCAAATATAATCAAGAAATTGTTTCAAATTGGTCAAGACCAGTTAAACCTACAAACTCTTACGCTAATTTTATTAAGAAGAATTGGGTTAAAGAAGGTGACTTGATAGAGACTTCAAAAAAATTAGCAGCTGAATGGAAAGCATTGACACCTGAACAAAAAGCCGAATATAATCCTGTGGAATCATTTGCTGTATATCGAAAGGCATATAACGATTGGAAAGAAGCTAAACTTGCAGAATACTTAAAGAAGAAAGAGGAAGCTAAATTGGCAAAGAAGGCTTGAATTCTTATTCCAAGACTTAACTAAATGTAACGCCGTCATATGAAAAAAATTGCAATAAAGTCTGATTATATTATATTTGCTGCTACTTTTAACTTGTAATGATATAGATATATATGTATGAAGTATGTATACATTCATTCGGTTTATGTGCAATGTGCACAACCAAATAACATGTTCTATTCCAATAAGCAATTTGTTTCCCAATCATTTTAACAAAGTATGAATTATTGTATTACTATAAGTGTAAGCAAAGGGATGCAGGAGTACGTTTGTTCTGCTCCCATATCACCAATATTGAAACCGATTTGGCTACAATGCTGTTCAGAGAGGCGCGCTATTCTGATTAGATTACTGTAAGATAAGTTTGAATGTAGACCCATACTACCTTCCCTCAATTAAGTCCGAACCAATTCTGAGAGCCCTTTATCAACGAATATAAAGCTATAACTCACTCTCCGCAAAACATGCAACCGAGACTTCAGTTGTCCCTAACCAACCTTTCAGTTAAAAGCGACTGCTCAGTTCATTTGCTCTAAACCCAAAGCCTTCAAATGATATTGAAAAAGTTCGAGATTCATATTGTATATACTATTAAGAATCAAATGCCACTCTTCACGATGGTAACATTATTCTTTGCTCTGATCCACGGTAATTTTTCGCACACTCATCATTCATCGCCCGAGTTTTTCTTTCTTAGTGCATACAAATTCTTGACCCCGGACTTCAAATCAGCACATCCCCCATTTGAGAATAACTTTTACTTCCCCCATTACCTGTTACAGCTTCTAGCCCTCCACTAACCAGATAATTCCATGATTTCGTGCATAGCATTACTCTTTAATAACACATGAAATAATCAAATCGTGCTTAAGCTTAAGCTAACTTCCTCTTTGGTGAATGTAAACCCCCTTGTAGCCTCTGTAAGCCATCACGTGGACAATTCCGTCACCTTATGTCAAAGCTCGGGAGATCGTGCTCCTGATGGAAGGAAAAGTCTCTGGTCCGTGTTGGGGAAATGACACAAAACTGAAAACTTATATAAACTGGGGTGGACGGCAGAATTTCGAATGTAAAATAATAAATTTGGAATCAAGTCTAACATACTTATATTTTACGTTATAAATACATAGACCTTTTTGTTATAATAATAACAGGATAATCTCCAATTGTTTCCCATATAACCGATTAATCAATACTATTAAAAATGGCTCGTCAATTCTTTGTTGGAGGAAACTTCAAAATGAATGGTACCACCGCATCAATTAAGAAGATTGTTGACGATTTAAACAAGGCTGATTTACCAACTAATGTTGAAGTAGTTATTGCTCCTCCAGCTCCTTATATTGCTCTTGCCGTTGCTGAAAACAAGCAAAAAACCGTGAAAGTTGCTGCTCAGAATGTTTTCAGTAAGGCTTCTGGTGCTTACACTGGGGAAATCAGTCCTTCTCAATTGAAAGATATTGGTGTTTTCTGGACTCTTACTGGTCACTCTGAAAGAAGAACCATTATTAAAGAATCTGATGAATTCATTGCAGAAAAGACTAAATTCTCTCTTGATGAAGGTGTTTCCGTCATTCTTTGCATTGGTGAAACTTTAGAAGAAAGAAAAGCCGGAATTACTTTAGAAGTTTGCGCTAGACAATTAGATGCAGTTTCTAAGATTGTATCAGACTGGTCTCACATTGTTGTTGCTTATGAACCAGTCTGGGCTATTGGTACTGGTTTAGCTGCTACTCCAGAAGATGCTCAAGAAACTCATAAAGGTATTAGAGCTCATTTAGCCAAGACCATTGGTGAAAAACAAGCTTCTGATGTTAGAATCTTATATGGAGGTTCTGTTAACGGAAAGAATGCTATCGAATTTAAAGATAAGGTTGACATTGATGGTTTCTTAGTTGGTGGTGCATCATTAAAGCCTGAATTCGTTGATATTATCAAGTCAAGATTGTAGATGAATGTGTTTATATAGCAGGAATATATCAGGAAAGCAATCAACTTTCAAATATCGGACTAGAATAAAGTAGAGACTTGTTGAACTTTGTAGAATGTTTCGTAGACAAGAAATGTGGTTTCTAAAAACGAAAAATTTTTACAAAAAAAAACTATCTATTATCAGAAGTTACGTAGTCAAAGTGATTCATTACCTAAACACTTCTTCCAATTCTCTAGAAGAGTATCTCTTCCATTCTCCATAGACCATCCTTTAGCTATGCAAACTTTGCTATATATTTCCCAAACATGTAAATGATAATCTTCCGTTGGCATACGGTCGGGGCTTAAATCCGTCTCCAACAAGATAGCATGATCTGGGAGTATCAGAAGTAATTGCTTAAAACCCTCTGATTTTTCAGTTGATCCATTTATCCAATTTGAGAGTGAAAAATAAAGAGATTCTTCTGTGGAATTTGAATATCGCTTAAGCCAGATCTTGGCTTGATCTGTTGAACCAGAAAAGGAATGTAGTATTACCGTCGGAACATTATGGGAAGCCACCAAATCATACAATAAACCATGTGCTTTTACACAGTGTATCGAGACAGGAACATGAAGGGCTTTGGCCAATTTCAATTGACTTTCAAAAACTTTCTTTTGATGATCCAATTTGACTCTACATTGAGAGAGTTTCGGTTTATTGGGAGTGTGAGGAATGGATTGATTACCAAAATATCCATTACTGGGTATTCTGAAAGGTTTATCAAGTCCAATCTCTCCAATCCCCCCTAAGAATTTGAATTCTTTCACCAGTTGTTGAATTTTGTCATTGTGTTGATCTAAATTAAATGGATCAGGTAATGCATCCAAAAGCTCACGAGTTGGCTGTGGGTATAGCACTTCTTGATAATGTCGTACTTTAAAGTCTTCTGTGGATTCGTTTTCTTGTTGTGAATCAGACGAGAATAGATGGGAATACCAAGGATGGATTCCAAAAAACGGTATTATTGGAGATTCACCTGATTTGAACGACCGTACCATCAAAGCGACTAGATCAATATTTATGTGATTAGTGGACATAATGGCATAACTTTTTAAAGTCTTGGAGGAACTTTGAAGTTTTTTAGCAAATTGTTCTGCCGAGTCCACTGTACTTTCGGTATCTATATGGCAATGACAGTCAGATAAAGAATGAAGATCCATGGCATTTTTATAAGATTCCGGCATCTCATTCAATGTTGAGAGCAAAGATGAAGATATAAATGGAAATATTATATATATATATATACATGGAAATATCAATGTAGGTCTAAATGTATACCCAATAAATAAAAGTCAATCACAACTTGAACCTAGTTCATTCCTGGTGAATCTGCAGATCTTTTGAGCTTTAGATGACCTTCTGTTACCACTCTCGAATCCACCGCTTCACAATTAAGATGGCCCTTTATCGCATTTCAAATCAGTGGGGCCCTCACAGCGAAAGAATCGAACATATCGCTCTCCGGTATATAGCCCTTAAACCTGCACTCATCGACTTGCTGTGTAGCTTCAAAATGCAGTTCAATCCCTTTATAAATGGAACAATTCCTAAATTGCTACCATATAAATACCTGTATACCATTAGCCTTGAATAATAAACAATATCAATATCATTGCAATGACTATAATTGTCGCTTCTTTGTACGTATTATTACATTGAGTTGTAATCCATAATCCAACATTCAATTGAAGAATACTTGAGGATAGTTGAATACTCCCACACGTTTTCTACGGATAAACGTTAGCAATAAGCTGATTTACTTCGATTTTGTTCAGTTTACAAGTTCATTTGAAATTTTTGTCTAGATTTAGCACTCCAGCCATGATACTAAATTAATTGTTGGTGATATCTCATTAACTTTCTTTAATGTCAATGATTACTTATGCTAGGGACCGTATTCACATTATTCAAGTATCGGACTTCAAGCTCACATCACATCATCTTATATTGAAGATCATAGCTTGAATTTTTATTTTACATTCTTGTATCTTCCATCGGAATAATTTTTTTTTGTTTAAAATTTACTAACTCATTAGATTTCTTCCTTACACTGTCAAATTTGAGGTTGGAGTTCAGGAAATTCTAACTGCTCCTGTACTTTCCAGAAAGTCTACCTCTGGCACTTCAGGAAGTTCAATAATACCTACTTTAAAGTCAAGTGAATCAATTCTGAATACTCCTCCAAAAATTTCAACTCCCTATGACCCCAGAAAACCTTCAATCAGCGATTCCTTTGCTTCACTGGAGATAACTTTAGGAAACTCTGCAGAAGATTTCTTTTATAAGTATCACAAATCTCGAAGAACGGGTCCGACCACCCCGGAATCATCTAGTAGTCCTCACTTTGACAAGAGTGAAAAACTAGGTCACCAATTAATACAACCGAAGCCAAGAATGGTACCTCGCCCAAATTCTTCAGTTGTAGATTTCAAACGGAGAGACGACACCGATTTGGGTTTACCATCGATGGTGATAAGCCGATCCTCAACCAATTTATCAACTTTGAATGCTTCCAGTTCAAGTTCATCTTCTAATTTGTTTGCTTTGAGTGGTGGGGTACCTTCTCAATTGGCAAGAAGTGGTAGTAAATCTGTATCCAAATCCTTTCAAAATTCTGGATTTTTCTTAAATCAGAATCATAGCGTTAGTTCGATTCCAGAAAGCCCCAAAAGTGATGTAACTTTTTTACTTAACGAGGCATCTGAGGATACTGTGCAAGAAATAGATGCTGATGATTGGGGCCAATCTTTTAATGATATGGTTCATGGCAGAACTGCTTCAAGACTTGCACCTTATGGAGGGTTTTCAAACCCCCATATTGAAAGCGAGCTTTTGAATACTGAAAACATCTTTGACACAGCTCCTTGGAAAGTTGTATTCACTGATAAAGGAAATGTCTCTTTGACTAAAGCAGTCAAAAATTCAGTTGAAGGTGGCATTATTAAAAAAAGAAAATGGGTGGGTACTATAGCAATGCCGAGCGATTCGGTATCCACCAAAGTAATTGAGGATATTGGTAAGACTTTAAGCAAAGATTATGATAGCGAAGCTGTGTTTCCTGATGATGAAACATTCCAAGGTCATTATAAATCATTTTGTAAACAAATTTTATGGCCCACACTTCATTATCAAATTCCAGATGATGCCAAATCAAAGGCATTTGAGGCTCATTCTTGGGATCATTACAAATTATTGAATCAAATAATTGCCGATAAGGCTGTTGAAGTTTATTTTAGAGAAAATGGAGACAAAGACTATGATGATCCAGAAAATATTATCTGGGTTCATGATTATCATTTACTTCTTGTTCCAAGAATGATTAGAGAGAAACTTCCAAATGTTAAAATTGGATTCTTTTTACATGTTTCATTCCCATCTTCCGAAATATTTAGAGTATTTGCGGAAAGAAAAGAATTACTCAGAGGTATGCTTGGAGCAAACTGTATTTCTTTTCAAACTGATGAGTACGTGAGACATTTTCTACAAACTTGTCTGAGATTACTATTAACTGACACGAACGATATAGGCATATCTTATGAAGGTAGATATTCAGTAGTTAATACTATTCCAGTTGGCATAGATGTGCCGACTTTGAAAAGATTACTTGCAACTGAAGAAGTTCTTGAATGGAGACAGATGGTAAGAGAACGTTGGGGAGGGCAACGATTAATCGTTAGTAGAGACAAGTTGGATAAATTACGAGGGATCAAGCCAAAATTACTTGCATATGAAAGATTGTTACAAAATCAACCTGAATATGTTGATAATACTGTTTTAATTCAAATCTGCATCGGATCGAGTCAAGACTCTACCTATGAAGCAGAAATAATGCAAATTGTTTCCAGAATCAATTCTCTTCCTGAAAATATATCAGTATCTCAACCAGTTATTTTTTTGCAGCAAGATATTGAATTTGAACAATACATAGCATTAGAGTGTGAAGCAGATGCTTTCGTGGTTTCGTCCATGAGAGAAGGTTTGAACTTGACTAGTCATGAGTTCATCGTTGCAACGAGTGAAAAAAAATCTCCATTGTTACTTTCAGAATTTACTGGTTCTTCTCAATTATTGGATTGTAATGGAGAAGGTTCATTAATGATAAACCCTTGGGATTTGAAGAACATCGAGAATGCCTATATTAAACTGTTAAATATGTCAGAGGAAGAAAAATTGATTAGATGGCAAAATTGCTATAATATTGTGCTTGAGCATGATTCCAAAAATTGGGTATTACATTGTTTAATGAGTATTAATGAAGCATGGCAGTATGATCAGCGAAGATCATCGAACAATATAAAATCATTTACCACTGAGGTGCTCAAAGAATTCTATAGCAAGAATCAAGATTCAAAAAGACTCATATTTTTAAATTTGGAAACTCCTTCTGCAATATCTGCAATATACGATACAAGTTCAAGCTCAGGAAAGACTCCAGCTGCAGGTAAAACTGATAGTTTTTCAGAACCAGCAAGAATCTCACATTTATTGAATGAATTGTTGTTGGATGATTCTAATCATGTTTATTTGATATCGTTCTTAAAACGATCTGATTTAGATATATTGTATAGGACTAGTCCTAATTTAGGGTTAATTGCAGAGAATGGTGGATACATAAAACTTCTTGGATCCAAATCTTGGATATCAATTGGAGATGATTCCGAGCAGGATTCTTGGATGCCTCAAGTTAAGCAGCTTATTGACTCCAAAGTTGAAAGACTACCAGGATCTCATATTGAAATTGAGGATTGCACGATTAGATTTCATCCTGGTAGGGCATTTTTAGAGGACAAAGCTAGAAGCTTGGATGTTATGGGTGATTGCATTCAACATATTAATGAACTTTTCCAGGAACTGGAGGGCATTCATGCGACTTTAATAAGAAATGTTGTTATAGTCCAACAGAACCAATTAACTTTAAAGGCTCTCAAGTTTGTGTTGTGTTATTATAATGAAGAAGTGAAAGGTGTACAATCAGTTGATTCTATTACCGACTTCAAAGTTAAAAAGGTGTCAAGTATTCCCCATAGCATATACAATTTATCACTGGAAGAAGTAAGGGCCCCATTAGGTTCCAGTAAGGATATTGTTAAGTCCCTCTTTATTGCAGGAGGCTCGACACTTATCGATGAACCTGGTTTTGAGTATGCATTAGATCTTCAATCACAAGGTGGAATTGATAACGTTTTAACAGTGGCAGTTATTGGCTCTGATGATAATGTTAGAACATCTGCAGCATATGGTGTTAGAGGTAAGAATGAACTTTTGGGAATATTATCTAGAGTAAAAAGTTAGCATATACGTACATAGATAGATTTTGGGTCATAAAAATGGGTATTAATGATAAATATTCATTATATAAACAAAATCTGGTGAGAAAGAACCACTCCTGGTAACGATTTCAAATAAACAAAAATAAATTACGATTAAATCAACAAAAAATTAAAGATATGTATTAACCATAAAAGAATACTAGAATTGTTTGTCCTTGTAACTAAGAGCCACAAGATTATTAAGTTCATCTAATTCGTTTAATAAGATATTATCTTCTTCATCATTCATGGTCATAAACTTATTCCAATAATTGGTAAGAAATTCATCCTCAGTTATGGCATTAATGTCACGTTGTCTATTCACCATCCATAACGTCTCCTTTGATCTCTTATGTGTTTCCCTATCATCTTCCATTCTTGCTAATATCTGACGTTTGGATAGTAGAAGATTAGTATCAGAAGTAGAAGTAGAAGCAGAAGCAGAAAAAGAAACAGTCTTTCCATCAGCAGGAATTGCTATTTCGTTAGAAACTTTTGAGACATCAAAAGTGGGGCTAACATCAGTACCAGTACCATCAGTAGTAGGAAAATTCACACTTTCAGGTATGGTAGTAGGAGCAGTTTGAGCTCCTGACACAGCAGTTGCTCCTCTTTTATGTCCCACAGAGGATTCATTTTTGTCGCTGGGTTTTATATTGAACATTTCATCTTCCTCAACATATTTCTTATTAACAAAATCTTCGTGCTTTAGTAATCTCAATCTTTCATATTGACTCTGTTTTTTTTTCATGATCAATAGATTCCAAGACGCAATTAAAGGATCAGAAGTTCCTGCTTCATCATCTTCATTTATAACCGGAAATGTAATATTTTGAGCAATGTTCTCTTTATCTTCTATCGTGAAGGCATCAGATTTTGAATTGAATCTCAAATCATACTCTTCATAATCAAATTTGAATGTCTTGGATATATTTTTTAAACTGCAATAAACATTGTATAAACTGGAACTGTTCGAGCCTGGAAGGGTTTGAAGTAAAACCTTTGGCAACACTATTTTAAGGGCATTAACGTATGGATAATTATATAAGCTCTTTGGCTGCTCTGATACATGGAATGATTCATGGATTAAAACCTCTATAAACTGGAATATGGTCGACTTGGTGTTGAGATCGATCTTGGGGTCTTCTATTACTTCTATAATCGAGTGGAATAAGTAATCTTCCGATGCATGATTTTTCAAAGCAAAATGGGCTGCTCTTGTAAGTGATTGAATCGATGGAGTTAGATTTCGAAGGATTTGAGAAAACTGGGTGCTTGCTTCAAAGGAATCCATACTTCCATGTGTCTCCTAAGAATGATCGAGAGAAATGATATCTGAATATGGGTTCAACCTTTCAATTGACTATTCTGACTTGAAAAAATAAAAGCAGAACTAGACTAATGGTTATCTTAAGACTGGGCTTGAATCTTTCTTCTTTTCATATTGTCGTTAAGTAAGTGATTATGTAAGTGAGTCTGTTTGGTGAAAGAGAAGAAAAAAAAATTTTGGTGAGGAAAGATAATGGCAAAGAGTCGCAAAGATGAGCGACAGAAAAGAAAAAAAAAATTGTCAAAAGAATTCTCAATATTGAATACTATTCTAGAAAAAAACATCTTAGATTGTAATTCGAAATGGGTAAATCAGGAAAAGGAAAAGGAGGAAGAAATAGAAGAAGAGGAAAGAATGATAATGGTGGTCAAAAAAGAGAATTAATTTATAAAGAAGATGGACAAGAGTATGCTCAAATCACCAAAATGTTAGGTAATGGTAGAATTGAAGTTTCATGTTTTGATGGAATTAAAAGAATGGGACATATTAGAGGTAAATTAAGAAAGAAGGTTTGGATGGGTCAAGGTGATATTATCTTAGTATCATTAAGAGATTTCCAAGATGAACAATGTGATGTTGTTCACAAATATAATTCTGATGAAGCCAGAACTCTTAAGAATGTTGGTGAATTACCAGAAAATGCTAAAATTAATGAAACTGATACATTTGGTGCAGATGAAGACGAAGATGTTAACTTCGAATTTGGTGCTGAAGATTCAGATGAAGATGATGAAGAAGATGATGATTTAGATATTGATGATATTTAAATCCAGCATAATATATGTATTTTAGCGTTCCGATTATTGAAGAAATGTTGCTAACTTTTGCGATATTGAATATCACCTCTTTAATAGATCTTAATAAAGGTAATCTTCTATAAATAGTAAATCATTGACAACGATTATATTTATTAATCTGTATAAACTCTACGATAAATTGTTGTTTCTATATTAAGTTAGAACATTTAACTGTCTATCTTTAACTAAGGTTGATATCACCTTGTCCTTATTCGTTGAATATAGTAACCCAAATCCCAATATAAAAATCAATCTTATCTAAGTAATAAGTCTTTCTCAACTCTTTCCCGTTTCATAAGCTCGTAGTTTATAGTAATTGTATAGTTTATTTGTCTTGTTTTATTCTATATAACCAGAATGAAAAAGAATGGTATAACTCTTTTCAATCAAATATATGCGTCACCTTCTATGGGAATCAACTTCTTCATCATCACTGGCTAACTCAAAACTATCGAATCTCCTCAAACCAACTGTTTCTTCATCATATTCATTTCTATTAACTTGCATTGATCTTCTCATAGATGAAAATCCTCCAATTCCATTATCTAATGGTGCCATATCTTTACCATTGTGAACACCAAATAATTCCCTGTTTCTTCCCTCATTTTCTTTTCTTGAAATATTCAATAAATAAACTCCACTGAATATAACCAAAAATCCAATTAAAAGTGAAATAATATTGACTGCTGAAGCAGTATTGAATCCTCTGAATAATATAAATGATGCAAGTAATGTGAATGTAGTGAAAGTAACATAGTATAATGGATTAACAATTGATGTGTCAAACTGATCTAATGCCTTGTTAAAATAATTCAACTGAGTTAAAATACAAAGAACAACAACTCCTATAAATAAATAAGTTGACAAATGAGTAAATTGGTTACTACCTCCAAGGGTTAACTTTAAAGCAATTCCAAACGCTTTAATTGACATGACAGAAATTGAACCAACCAGGGAACAGATTGAAATATATATCATTGGGTTAGTATGACCATATTTAGGAACAATTTTGTAAATCATAAATAGTGAATAAATTGCAACCACAAAACAATAAAACAAAAATCCTGGTTTAGTAGCATATCCTAATATTTCATCAACGGTATCAATTTCTTTATCTGGAGGAGCATGAAGAACTATAATAACTGAACCCATGAGACAAATTGCACATCCCATTTTTCCTAATGTACCTAATTCTTCCTTTAAGAAAATAGCTGCAAGTACAGCTCCTATAATAACTGATAAAGCTCCTAATGGAGTAACTAAAACCGCAGGAGCAAATGTATAAGCAGCAAAATTTGCAATTTCACCAATTGCCATAGTTAACATTCCAGCCCACCAAATTGGATTTTGAAGATATTCATGGCCTTGAACTGTGTCACTTCCATTTCTTGCTGATGCATCTATAAGTCCCTTTTTAGTTATAATGAAAGAAGTACCTATCGCTAATGAAGATGACATTGCAAGTGCCAACCCTATATACTTGTCGTCCACTACACTTGAAAGCATATTTGGTTGTGAATACAGCTATTGCGTTGGTATTGTTTTTTATTTTTGTTAAAGTGGTATATTTCGTTACTCAATGTCCAACCAAAATTGAGTCGGTGGGATCTTTCTACTAATTTAGTTAAAAGATACAGAAAGAAAGACAGATGACCAGCTTAGAATTATATTTCCAGTACTATTACTATCGGATTTAAAAAATCAAATCTGTTGAAGAATATTTCACAGATGAAAGGTATAAAGGAAACGACACGTTTTGTTTCAAACTCCATTTCATATTATCAGGAAACTCAAAACAAGACCAGAAATGACTAGCGCGTTGTCAGTCGTGTATGAGGAGATTTGTTCAAGCATTGATGTTTCCAAATCAGGAAATGAGAATTTTAGGTTGCACCTCTTTGGTAGCCTTGAATAACGATTTTCCAATGTGCTAAAAAGACTCCAACAGCTATTTATAGAAAAGAGCAGATGAAATGTATGGCGTAGTTAAAATAGTTATACAAATTTCTGAAGTACAAATGAGGTATTACGATAACAAGATTCCTGGACTACTTGTAGGATATTCGCAGGATTAGAAGTATAAACTAATGGCATCACAATCAATTTTCTGACTTCTAGATGGGCATGTATGAGATTTATAAAGGACAGCGAAAAATAAAAACTGAAGCTAAGAACGCCTGCTAGGTTGAACTGCCCCTCCTAATTTCCTCCTCTAATCAGTCTCCCACACTCACTGCATCTCACACCTCATTGTATAGCACATCTCTAATACATCTCTTTTCTTTTTTCTCATGTGACACAACTTCAGCCACTATTTCGATCGTATCATCTCATTCCTGTAACTTGCAACTTTTTTTTGTGCCAGATCAAAATCATTCGATCTCATATTTGTTCTACTGTTTGTATTTGCGCTTGAAAAGAATGGGTGCAAAAAAGAAGCACCAATGTTCCAAAACTTGAAATGTAGATGTAAATGAATGAGTAATAATTATATAACTTTTAAAAGTCCCATTTATCAATTTATAGCTATTTAGTGTAACCCAGTCCCAATCTCCGGCTAGCTATTCATTTGATATCTTAATTAGCATTGCTACTTAATTTCTTATATTGTTTTCAATTTTTTTTTGATTTGGCTGGACTCTGAATGATTCAAGTTAAACCCATCACATTCAGTGATATATATCACCAGACCTTGAATTCAATACCTGAGCTCAGATTACTTAAAAGCTTGATTTTGAAATATGTCTCAATTAGTGCTTCCAGAATTGATATTTTTCGTACTCTAGAATGGTATCTTAACATCAAGTTTGAATTACCTCCCATGGAAACCATTCTAAAGAATATTTGGCTCCTGTCCCACATTCTAACATTATCAGGAGCATTGGTGTACTTCAAATACTCAAATGGAGAATGTCCTAATTAAGGTTATATGGCAGCATCATATTCTATAATACTAATATATTCCTTGGTGGTATATCGCCATATAGCATTAATATTCAATGATGCAGTGAATGACTTCAACAAGAACCCTTTACTAGCATTGTTTCAATCGGAAAATACTCATTTGTTAATAATGTCATTATTAGTTGCATCAAGCCAAATTAACATGTTAAAGCTTCTCTTGTTTTCAATTTATTCTTATATATAATTATTCGATCGCATTGTGGAACGCTTGTCGTATCACTATAAAGCATTTGGAGTTGCAATGGCCTTGATAGCTGCTTTGGAGAGTCACTTACGTAATATTGCTGCAGATACAGATTTGATCATCGTTATTCTATTTTTTGGTGATGCAATAAGTTCAAAAGATTACAATAAATTGATTCTCTACATTGTCATAAGTTGTTTGAGAATGGAAAGTTCTGAATCCAGTAGGGTTGCATTCCAAAACAGTCTATGGTTAAGTCGTACTATTATGAGTAAACTTAAGCTCACTTCTGGGTTTCTGCACTTATCCGGTCAATACGAAAAAATCTGTAAATATTTTCTCAAGATCACTAAAAAGTATAAAGAGAATGAAGATCCAGAGCAGGTTGGTTATCAATGATGATTTGAGAGATATTCATAATTTCCAGACAGCAAACGAAGAAAATGAATCTATAGACTATATCTTTAAATTCATATCGTGAAGTATAAAGTGATTGTATATGGTAATATAAGACATTCTAAGACATTCTAAGACGTTACAGATTGTGGAATTAAAAGTAGATATGTCGTATATCCATATCCACATTCATATCCCTATCTATATCCCTATCTATATACATATGTATCCATACCTATATTTGTATTGTATATGTATTATATAAATATTCTATCAATTCTTCAATTCCTTTTTCATCTCTTCTAATCTATCCCAACCTTTTGAATCTTCCCACATTTGCTTTCCTTTAGACATAAGTGACCTAATGGTAGATCTGGCTCTATAGCGCCAATCTTTACAAACAACATCACCAGCATTCAATCTACCTGGTAATTCTCCTAACGATTCATAAGCTGCAATCAAGTCTTCACAAGCATCTACTGCATCATTCCAAGAATTTTCATCTGTTTCCAATTCTGGCCTATGTGATAATGCTCTATAAGCTTTTTCTTGACAATCCAAAGCATTCCATGGCTTCTGTCTCCATAATTCAACTCTTGCCACAATCCTCCAACACCTGGCAGATGTGTTTATAACTGTTGGAAGTACATTGCACACAAAGTCAATACACGAGCTTTGGTAATGAGTTAATCTAGTATCTTCCCCTTTTGGAAATTCGGTAGATACAAGAATCTCCACAAGCTTCTCAACAACTGGGATATCAATAGCTTGTTCAGCAAACTCATTTTTCCTTATGTTCACCAATTCTCTTACGGCAATTAAAACATCATTCCATTCATTTAATTTTGCAGCAACAATTAAATAATTTTCGTATATTCTCCATGACTTTTTAGCATCTTCTCCTGATGATAATGCTTTCTTTAAGGCGTTAAAAGCAGGTCTTGTCTTATCTGTCTTCAAAAGAGCTGAAGCCAAATTTGACCACGCATGAGAGTTTGTGTCATCTAGGGCAACACATCTTGTGAACGCTTCTGCTGCCAACTGATACTGTTCACTTTCCAATCCACAACATCCGTAGAAATACCAATTTTCATAACTAAGTGGATTTGATGTTAAGCAAATATTCATATGCTTTATCGCTAAGTCAAGATTTTTGGACACCCCAGAGTCCCTTGGTGGGTTATAGTAATAATGTGATAAAGACGCTTGAGCTTTATAATATCTACCCACTTCCCAGGCTTTGAGCCACAAATTTACGTCCTGCTTAATATCTCCCAATATAGATATTGCCCTAGCGTCATTTGGATGGGTCTTTATTCTTAAATTGATCAACTTGGCAGCTTCAAGTTCTTCACCGACTGCAGCATAGCATATAGCAGCTTCACAAATCATATTTAATCTGGTGTATATCTCAACTGCTGAACGCAAAACCCCTAAACTCATATACTTTTCGGCCAATTTAACATCCATTTGCCATTGTGGAAGCAATGGCAATTGATGTATGAATCTCAACCTTGAAGCTGAAGGTAACACATCATTTTGGGAAGTTTTGTTGTCGTCTTCCATTGCTTGAGGAATGATTCTTGATTTGATCTTGATACCCATTTCTTCAACAAGTGAAGTCATTTGCAAAATACCCCTTTCTATAGTACGTGCTTTACCTGTTTCTAATATAGATCTTTCCCATAAAGCTCTTGAGAATACAGACCAATTTATTTCCTTAGAATCTGTGTATAATACTCTACTAACCAAGGCGAGAAGTTCTTCTTCTACCAACGCATTATTTGAAGGAGAAGTCTGCTTTAAAGTAGTGAGTCTTAAAAGTAACTGCAAATTGTCTAGATCGTTCAAACAAGGTTGATTATTTGGATCCAAATCTTTCAACTGGTCTGGAATGTTTTCTGCCTTAAATGCAATTGGCAATAAGTTCTCATTTTCTTGATCGTTTCCGTTACCATAAGAGGATGAGTCAAAGTTGTCGAGCTTGATTCTTTTAGCATTTGAATCTTCGTCATCAAACTCTATATCTTGGAGTGATTCAAAATGGGGTCTTTCTAGCAATAAATCTGAGTTCAATTCAAAACTTTCGGGATTCTCAAATTCATTACGCTTAACATTATATAGTATTGACTCCTGACTCTTTGCCAAAATGATTAAAGCAGAGTTATGATACTTCTGGAACTTGGTTCTCTTTGCTTTTGCACCAGTCAATATGAAATCAAACTTAGAAAGCTGACGAGCTTTAGTAAGCAAAGGAATACTTAGATTTTCAGTCTTGCCATTGATATTGATTCTTGCACTTTCCAAATAATATATCAACTGAATGTTCTTTTGAATTTCAGAATCTGAATCGTTTGCAGGAGCTAAAGAATTGGCAACAGAAGGATTTAAAAGCAATGATGATAAAGTGGATAAGATACTTGCAGGTTCTGAAAGTACTGATAAGTAGACCTGAAGAGCTCTTGACATCCACCATTGAATAGAAGCCAATATTGGTTGTTCGGGTTTCAAATTTGGTCTTCCAATGAAAAATTCTATTGTAGCTTCAGGATTCAATTCGTTACGCAATAAGGAAACATTTTCGGGTACTCCAATCAATGTTTCAAATGTTATATATGAAAGAATCAAGAAAAGAGGACCTTCCATAAGTTCGTAGGCTTGCTGTCCGGATATATTCAAAAGTTGAATAGATTCTTCATGCAAAACCTTCAGATCCACATTTGGGAACAATTCTTGTACCAAGTTGAATTCGATTGCTGGACCAGTAAAGTTGATTTGAATGAAAATTTGTAAAAGAACGATAGCAAAAATGTGCATGTAGAAGGCAGCAATATCGGTAGGATACTCTTGGTTAGCATTGTTTGAGACATTCTCAACAAATTCATGAAGTACCGTCTGTAAGCTTTCCGAAGGATACTTCAATAAGATCCTTTTGGACTCTTCGGTAAAGATCAATTTTGCAAAAAAATCATTACGAAGTAATTCGATGTACTGACCTTTCAAGAGAAGCAGAATTGGTTCTTGTAAGGTTGAAGAATCGGGAGCAGTGAAATTTTCAAACGGAATGGAAAGCACTAATTGCAAAAGTAACTGTCGCAAGGACTTTTTTGACACTTCCATCTTGAAGAACTATAAGTTATTTACAAGGATGATCAACAGTATGAAGGTACTATGTATTAGTATTGATCTTTAAAGATCGGTCAAAGCTGAAAAAAAAGTAACTCCGATGCGCACTGAGAACGTTTAAAAATTTATGTAATCAGTTGAGATACAAATCATTAGGGAAGCAATCGAATATTTAGAACTATTCGATATCTATAGAAGTCAAGAAAAAGGCATTCAAGGTATACAGCTGGGGGTAGCTACGTTAAACACCATTTTGGGTGTTCCTTTATAGAAAAATGTTTATATCCTTGTTTAATCTATTCATGCTATTATGATCTATGTATTAGAGTGGAATAACGAAAGCCGTTTCTTGGAGTCAGAATGAGTACTTTCAGAACGCTTAAATTCTCCCGAACGTCTGTCAACTGCTCTTCTTGGTTTGGAAGTCTTGAGAGAATTTCTAATAGAAAGTCTATTCATTTTAGAACCATGTTCAGGATTCTCATCATCAGAAGCCCAATCGATTATTTCTTCTTGAAAGCTTAAGTTCGATGGAATTTGATTTCCTGATGGTAATCTTTTCTTAAACCTTGGTTCTCCGGTTTTTCCAACTTTTTCTTCCTCTACATTTAAATCCAAAAGTGATTCTTCTTGTTCTACGGAATAAAGAGTCTTGGGATTTAGTGCTGGAGTTGAAGAAGCCGAAGAAGATTCAAGTCCAATTTCCAAATCGATTAAATTAATCATTCCTCCATCATTTGCAACTTGAGGAGGTTTATCAATAACATTTTTTCTGGTGGTTTTAGCTATTCCATCTTGAAGTTGAGCCTCGTTCGATATTTTGATTTGAGATTGCTGAGAATAAGCAAAATGGGAGTTCAAATTATCTTGAGTGGGTAATTTAATTGCTTCTCCAATTGGTTTCTCTCTATTGAGTGTATCACTCTTGATTGGATTTATGTTGTTTGTCGGATTCAAAGGTACAGGATTGCCCACCTGACCCCTAGACTGCTTTTGAGTAAATTCACCCCATGGGTTGCCATTCTTTCTCTCTAATAAATTCGGCTTCACTTCTAGAGATTCATTTGACATGTTTTCCTCTTCATTTACAAAACTATTGTCTTTATGATCCTGAGGAAAAGGATTGTTATTTGACAAAAGCTTTGCAATAGAATTTTCTTTCAAAGAAGACTTATTTAGCACTGTATCATTCTTCGCATCAAAGGGTGGAGATGTTTTCACATCCGGGATAATTTTTATATCTTTTATTCTTTCATTCTTATTCCTTGATGGTTCATGAACTGGAAGTGAATCATTTTGAAGTGAAGCTTCAGGAAATTGAGATTCAAAGTCAATCAAGTCCTTATCATCAAGGTACTCGTGACTGTCCAAATCATCAACTTCGTCTTCTTCTTCGTCAGCAAGGTTATCTTCATCTTCTGTTCCTCTTTGTTCTACTTCCCTTTCTTTACTTTCCTCAATTTGGTTGACTTCGTGGTTCGAAACTGTACTCTTTGAAACATCTTCTGCCGATTTGGAAGTTTGTCGAGTAACAGATTTCGAACTTTGATAAGTTTCAGACTTTGTAAGTGGATTCAAATCACTGGTTGTTGAATTAGATGCAGAGACGGCAGTTCCGAAAATGTCACTAACCAATTTCTCAGTATCCTCATGTATTGCAGTTCCCAGTTTTTCCCATGCCTCCTTTTTATCAAATTCCGATGATTCGGATGATTTTCTACGTTGAGATGCAGTACGAGATGGTTGTAATGTATTGGGCTGAGTAGGAAGTACAATGTTCTGTTGAGGCAATTGCTGCTGAGGAATTTGATGTTCTTGATAGTATCTGCGATCGTGAGGTTGGTAAGACTGTTGGAATTGTTGTTGTTGTTGTTGTTGTTGTTGCTGTTGTTGTTGTTGTTGTTGTTGTTGGTATTGCCTCTGGTATTGTTGCTGCTGTTGCTGCTGTTGTTGCTGCTGTTGCTGCTGTTGTTGCTGATATTGAAGGCGACCCATTTCATACTGATAAACTTGATGCTGGTAGTTGTACGTTTGTAATTGTTCCAGAGAGAGATTTTTAACATCTGCCGAGCTTAATATTGTAGGAGGTACAAGTGCTGGTGGAGGAGCTGCTGATTGTGTTGAATAACCAAAAGCAGGGTCTTTGCTCTTAGAAGGTGGAGCAGAAGTAGACTTAGCATGTACTGTAGAACTTTGATCTATGCTCAAATTCTCGAGCGATGGATATCTTTCTTCGGCATTGTCTAACTCCTCTAAGTCAACACCATCGCTATACACTGCACTTGAACGGCTTGAGCGGCCCCTGGAAGTAGTTCTGGAAACTGAGTTATCATCCTTATTACTAGATGAATTTGATAATCTCAGTGCCTGGGGTATTGGTACTTGAAGTTGAGATCCATGCGTGTGTTGAGCAAGACCCTGTGTTGGCACTGCTTGAGGCATGCTGATGTAACTTGTATTTCGAGAAACTCCCGCACTACTGATAAGCATCTGCTGTTGTTGGGTAGCAAGTTGTTGTTGCTTTTCAACCTGATATGCATGAAGCGCCTTGAAATTATACGGACCAGCTTCGTAAATGTCTTTGACTTGAAGCTCTTTAAAATCTATACCCATCATCCTACTGATAAGCATCAACACTTGAACAATGTTTGGTCTAAATAATGGATTTTCTTGAAGCATTATTATAATCAAATTCTTCAAGTCTCCTGAATAAGATGGTGCAGGAGGAAATTGGAAAGATGCGTGCAAGATGGCAATTTCACCATTTGCTTCGAATGGTGTAGTATAATAACAAAGCTTGTATAAAAAACAACCAAGAGCCCAAATATCTGATTTTTCATTGATTGGAAATCCTCTGTATAAGTCAATCATTTCAGGGGATCTGTACTGTGGAGTGGTTTGATACAAAATATCATGACTAATGGATTGAAGTTCTTGAGGATTAGCTGGTGGCATAATTGGTTTCGAAGTAGATCCAAAATCACATAATTTAAATCTATTATGAGCGTCAATTAAAACGTTTTCAATTTTTATATCCCGATGTACTAATTGAAGTTTATGCATTTCAAATATTCCACTTGAAATATCAAGAATTATATTTTCAATTTCCTTTTCAGTGAGTTTGGTCTTAATCTTAGCATTCATATAATCAAGTAATGATTTATTAGGGCACAATTCCATAAGAACTAAAACTTGATAAGTGCCATCTTCTAATCTTGCGGCATGAGAATCATAGTATCTAACAATATATTTACCATATGCCAATGTCTTCATCACATCCACTTCTTTCCTCAATTGATTTAAACCTGCTTTATCGGGGACAATAACTCTTTTCAAACATGCAATATCCGAATCATATTCCAGAGGATCAATATGAACTTTGTAAATATGAGCAAATCCTCCTTCAGAAAGATATTTCAAGATAGTTACCTGATGACTGCCCACCGGTAGCTTCGTACCTTCCGGAAGCTTTGGAAAATTTGCCATTATTCAAATATCGATCAAATTCTGTCAAAGCTGTTCAATTGCCTCTGATATTTGTGTTAATATTGACTTGATCACCTATCATGTCTCAAACGGGGAGGTGTTCCAAATTCAAATTGCCCTTGGATACCACCTTTGTGTAATCTGGTTATATGCAGTATGGGATAACGGATTTGGGTCTAAAAATGGAACTAACAAAACGAGGCAGTTTTGTCACCAATGATTGACCTTATTGATCTTTGTATGGAGTAGTTAGTAATATAATTAATCCAGGTTCTTTAAATGGTATTCGAAATCGAATTGGCTGTAATGGCTGAATGTCTTTGAGTGTATAGTTTTTGCTTTCAGTGTATATTGATATTCTGTCAGTATTAGCTGTGACGCACATGATGACCTTTATAATCTGATTAGTTACTAAGATTAGTCAAGATCGTAGTTAAGATTCATTATGGAAGCGGTTTATGAAGTTTCCATGAACAAAAACTTTTTTTTTCTTTTATTTTACAATTATTGGATTCTGTTTTTTAAGTTGTTGAAAAATCTTTGATTACTATTTGACTCAACCCTAATACTTCTCTTGCAATAATTTTTCCATCTCACAGTAAGTGAAAGGTATGAATACGATTTCAGTACCTGCATCATCTTTAACCAAAGTACACATTCTATGCTCCAGAAATTCTCCCAATATAGTACGGAAACTTATTTCATTTGAAGTTATAAATTCTTCAAGACAAGCGTTATAGAATTGTTTAAATTCAATTCCAAATTTGATATTACCTTTCAAACTATTTCTAGTAGCTACTGATCCTGGAGTTTGCTTTATAATTTCCAACTGTTTAGTGAGTAACACTCGATACAAATTCTTAGCATTCTTTGTTAACGAACTTAAAACGTATTTAGCACCTTTATCTCCATTGTATTTGGTGGATCTGCCCATTGTCAAAATATCTTTGAATGATACCTCGGTAGTGAAAGTATCATAGGTTGTAAGATCGTGAAAGATAAACGAAAAATCCTTTAATTTATGTAAATCCCAAAGTAAAGATACATTGATGTTATCTGATGATGAAATAAGCCAGATTTCTGGCACTGAGCAAAGTTGTGAAAGGAGACTTTGGGACTTTTCGTCACGTAGACCGGGACCATCTATGCTATGAATCACTAAAACAACATTAGGAAAGATTCGATTTGAGTCTGAATCATTTTGTAAGCGTCGTGACTCTATATAATTTATAAGAAATGGCACTGTTTCCATGGCATGTTTGGGGAATTTGATATTATCTTTCTTCTTCTTTTCTTTTGGAATGAAAACTGATACTATATCTCCAAGAATTTGCTTGAATCTAACCTCTGGATTGTATCCATTAACTATGAGAACTTCAGGGATGGTATCAGTTTCGACACCATTGTTATTCCTCCAACACATATCATACCAGGTGAAAAAATAGTTTTTTAGGAAATCTAGTATAACTTCACGTTTAGATCCAGCTCCATAAAAGTTTAAGTTAAATCCTTGGGATAATTCAAAACACCATTGATGGTATATCAATCTATGTAATTTCTTCAAAGCCGATTTTTGTTCATATTGAAACAACTCACCTAATTTGACGTAAGGAATAAATTCTGAGTATTCTAAGCTCGGAGCCAATTGTGAAAGTGAATGGCCACTTGATCTATTTCTCACCGAATGTTGTTCAAAGTATCCCTCCGTTCCCTCTAGAAAGATAGCTCCATCATCTGTCAAACGATATCGATTTGCTTCAGTAGTATGCTTACCAGAAAGATATTTTGAAATGAATTCTTGATCTAAAATGTTTCCGTTTGAATCAAGTTTTGGAATAGGCATCAGCACAAATTTTTTAAAGTCCACTTCGCCATTATTTTGATTTTTATTGACTATTCCACTTATTATTGGTGCCGTAACGTTTCTATCAGTATTACTTGATCCTATAGTTTGGGAAAATAGTTCGAAATCTGCTTCTGATTTATTACTAGAGCTTTTTATAAAAGATGTAGCTTCCAGACCTTTTTTCGGACTTTTATTCTCAAGAAAGAATTCTTCATCATCCATGTGGAAAATACTTTTAATTTTCCCAATCACCTCAGTTGCCTTGCTGGGTCTACCTACTTTACGTTTGGGTGTGACTGTTGGGCTACTAGCTTCAACTGATGGAGATCTGGTATCTTTCTTAAGTGAAGCACTTCTCGCTCTCTTTACTAGGCTGACTATTTCTGAGGTCTGTCTTGATCGCCGCCTGCTCCGTTTTGACTTAACATATTCTTCGTCAGAATCTTCCAGGTCAAGTTCATCCTCCTCTTCAGTATCTTCAAAAATTTCAGGTGCATCATTACTCTTCGAGGTAAGGTCAACTTTTTTTGATGGTTTCTTCCTTCTCCTAGGAGTGAGTTCAGTTAGATCCTCTTCGAATTCAATGTCACTGTCATATGCTCTTCCATTTAGTTGCACGTCATTTCGAGATTCCCTAATTATCGCCTCTGCTAAAATCTCATCTTGCTTATTCAAAAAGTCATCTTCGATATCAGTTTCAGCATGTATTTCATCTTCATCCATTAATTTAGCATAACTTTTCAGTGTTTTCACGGCTCTTTTTCTTGCAGAATTGTTGAGATCCAGGATTGCTCTCTTCTGTGGCGATACTAAACCAGCTCTACCATTTGGAGTTCTTATAGGAGAAGATAGCACTCTCTTTGACTCTTCATTCCAAATAAGTTTTATGATTCCTCGACCACTAGGTAACTTGACAGGTGAACTATCGTTGCTAGAAGGACGTGACGACAAGTTAAGCACTCCAGCTCTCTTCTTAGATGGACTCAAAAAGAGTGGGGAATGTGATGCATTCAACAACTCCTTATTACTCTTAGTTGGAGAACTCATCTCGTTCACAATTGACATCCAAAAATGAAATTCAAACTATTCAAGTTGTAACTCTGCCAAGCTGTAACTCTGCCAAGCTGTTCGATCTTAGCAGCCATATCAGAACTTCAAACTTTCTTGATGCCATTCTCCACGATCTGGTCCTGCATGTATGCTGGTGGTTTGGTTCCATTCAAGCTGAAGCAGCAGGCGATGCCCTTGTCAAGAAAATTGAAACACTGCGAAGAAGCTGACAAAGAACTCAGAATAGGCTTACTGGGGAGAGCCATTTGATCTTGGTACTTTGAGCTTTGTTATTGGTTGATTAAGACTAGCAAAGGAGGTCATTATTGATTGTCCGCCCAATATGTTATCCTTTTGTCCATATTGTGCCAATATGTTGTTGATATCCCAAGCTGATGATGGATGTAACCGATTCTACTGTCCTACTTGTCCCTATGAGTTTAGGATAAATGGATTTCTGATGTTTGATCGAAAGAAACTTTCGAGAAAGGAAGTTGATGATGTTCTAGGAGGGGAAGGAGCTTGGGATCTTGTGGATCAAACTGCAGCCCAATGTCCTATAGATTCATGCGGTGGAGATAAGGCATATTTCTTCCAATTACAAATCAGATCTGCAGATGAGCCTATGACGACGTTTTATAAGTGTGTCAAGTGTGGGCATCAATGGAGAGAAAATTAACGCATTTCAATAGAAATAATTTACTGGAAATAAAGGGAACTGGGAGAGATAGAGAGGGATATCTATTGAGAGAGTTGACACAATACTCAGTCATAATCGATCTAAAACGATCAAATTTCCTTCTAGGAGTGGAACTATGTATTTGGAAATCAGTTTCAAAAATAAGAAAAGAACACAGCACATAGGCATATCATCATATATTTTTATAAGCCATTACCTTCGTAATGCAACCATTTTGTACTATAGAATTCAATATAACAAAAGAATCCACACCAACACCCTTATCCATGTATTCTTGTCATGAGCGATATATATATTGAGGCACTCAGTCCCCTTTTCATTTTCCCGTACCCTGTTTATGATGTCTTTGGGTCACAGATTTCAATTCCATCCCAAATACAAGAAACTGGATTTGCCTGAAGTTTCTCATAGACATTGTATGTGAGGTTTATATCCTCCCCTCTAACCTCCCTTGAAACTGGATCGACTTTGTTTGGTATGATCTTCTCGGGGCTTAGGGATTTCTGGATCCAGATTGTGCCCTTTATTAAACAGAACCAGAATGGTAGCCTCAAATGATCCACAATTTGAAGAGGAACTGTAAAAGCCTTCTAGACCGTCATTCTTGGTTCGTTTGCTCAATGAAAAACTGGAATATGAACAAATACTAGAGGATTTTCTTTTCAACATTGGAGTATCTCCAACTTCTATCGCTTGAGATTGTATTCCAAAAGTACTTGGAGAGTCTGATGTGGTGGGTTCAATTTCACTTTCATCCATATCTGTGTCATCACCTTCTATATCACTACTGGGGTCAAGGAATACTTCCAGCTCTTCATCACTGCTGGCACTGTCTCTAGTACCGTTGTATTCATCAAACCCACCCAATTTTACGATTCTGAATTCTTGTTTGTCATGTAGTTCTTCCTCTGAAAAGTTCTTGTCGTAGGTAAAATGCTTGCCTTTATCCACATTCAAATTCCGATATAGCATCTGAAAATCTTTGATTATTTTGTAATAGGCTTGTTCTCCTCTTCTAATAACTATATTTTGAAGATGCATATCTTTCCTCCTCGCAATATCTATTTGTCTATCATCTTCTGAATAATTCATATTACTAAACTTCGAAGTCCAATTTTGGCCCTTAAAATCTTTTTGGCTTAAAATCCCTCAAATATTTCTTTACAAATTCCATTTCTTTCTTGCAGTCTTCAATATTCCACCGATTGACAACTATTATAGGTCTGTCCTTTACCCAATTTGGCGGAGGTCCCCATTTTTGTAAGCCTGACACACATATGGAAATTGTGACGCTATAGGAGGCTGATCCACTTGACATATGCTTCCAAATACTCTAAACATTTGAAATCCTTGAACCCATGTCTGCTTAGACTCTGTGCAAGGGAACACTTGTAGTGGCTCAAACTTTGAAATAAATACACAACATTCAGAGTCAGAAGAATGTCTTGAAAAAAGCAATTTTATTTCATTTGAAAGGAGTTCGGAGCTTTTTTGACGAAGAATCCATTCTCTATTTCAAAAACGGTAGATCTTATTACCTTTAACTGTGGAACGCAAGAGTTTTAGCTCATTTTCCCGTTCTTCATCAGTTAGATCATCTAAGGGTATAGGTAAAAACACCCCAGTAAAATCCATTACATTGAAGTTGATGCACTGTCGTATCAGAACTGTGAACTCTACCACTTCACTCATGCTGTTTACTCTGTTCGCCTTACCACCGGCATTGAATCTTGAACATTTCTCTCTGTCAATTGACTGCTCATATAAACCCATCAAAGTCCTAAATCTCTTGTTTAAGTCTTTACTCAAATTCAATTTACAGTTAAAACTCAGAACAATTTTTATCCAGGCCTCTTCAAAGCCAAGAATAGTATCCACAAATTGGAATCGAATTTCTGGATCATCCAATGGATATGACTTAAGTAACAGGATGACAATATTGATTCCATCATTATTGCTAGGAGTCTCAATATATGGTTCATCTCTATAGCCAAAAGTAGTATCCAAATATGTAATATCCAATTTTTGCAAGCCAGTTGTAAATGGAAATAAATATAGATTGTTTGATAAAGAATCAATCCATCATTACTCAGCTCTTAGATCGCCAGTACAGGGGATAGATTTGCAATCAGATTGCACTAGAAACATAACGGCACCGAGACAGTGATATGATGGGATTAATACCAATTGTGCCAGTTGATTTCTAACTTGTACTTCATATTGCTGATTTAGTTCAAGTGTTCTTAAATATTTCAAGTTGTGTTCATATGATTTATTAAGTTGCAAAAGCTCGAATGTGATCTTGGAGTAGTAGACAGAACCAGAGAAGAACAGTCGATCCAAACCTACCAAATAATCAGAATGGCAAAAAGTAAGAAGAAAAGTCGATGCTCCATTATTGAACCTGTCTATACCAAGTCCAGGAATTTCGCGGATAAGCCTATCAAAGGGGAGTATCCTGACATTACCTTCTTATTGGATGTAACAAGTAGAACTTGCCATGCTTCAATTTTCTCAGCTCAGCTGATCACACTATCTGAAGAGTATTTTCTGCAGCAGTTGAAGATAGTGAGACTACACTCAGAGAATTGAAGATATCACAAGGTGATTTAAGATAAGAGATTAGATAGAAATTAGATAGAAATTAGATAGAAATTAGCTGAAATGTAGATTGCAGTTAGATTGCAATTACACTTTGGACAAGTTAGGCTCAAAGCAGTGCTTCCGAAGATAAATTCCATAGAATCTATTGTTTGAATCAAAGAAAGTACCACTCAATTCATGAAATTATTTCAATCAAAGATTAATAGTTCGGTAGAATATCAGACATTGGCCATTGGCATTGGCACCATTCAGCTACTCATTGCCCAAACCATTTCCTTTATTCTTTATTCACTAAAGCTCTATACTCTCTATATAAGCACCCCGTAATATTCAGCCCTCTTGTATTTCCTCAGTAATTGTTCCCATTGAACTACAAATCGATCTGAAATTGGAAGGATCAATTTACCAGAAAGACTCAACAGGTTTACCCGTGCCAAACTCTCAATGTAAACAATTCTGGTATTGCAAAGACCAAAATACTTGAAGATAAATAGTATATAAGCTAAAGGAATGCAAGTTCCAGGGCCGTTCAATAATAGTATTGAAGGAAGCTGTGGTAGAGTCCTCAAAGTATTAAAACTCGAGACAAACGATATTATGGTGTTTTTTAAAGACAGAGTTATGCTTTCTCCAACTTTTCTAGCTCTATGAAGTGTAATGAACTCGGCATTATAACGACTATCATTTAAATTTGTTTCTTCGTATTCTTTGCACTTCAATAAAGAACTTGAATCTCCTGAAGACACCACCCACGTACGAGAAAATTGTTCAATATCAACATTATTTAAGATTCTTATCATTTCTCCAGTATGACCCCCTGATCCAAGTAATATCATTATATTAGATCCGTTTTTATCTTGAGGCATAACATCAGCCAATCGAGTTGAGGACCCATCATTGCGCATTACTGGTAAGATGTAGAGTAACCTCAAAAGAACAATGAAACACGGAATTAGTCCAATGGCAACCTGAATAAAGATTTTGGTCTCGCCATCCATTTTGTAACAAAGCAGAGTTCTCGATCTCTATGTAATGGTTTGTGAATGCTGACAAACTACACAGTATTCAATTAAAGAAAAGCGATCAGAGAGTTCCAAAATCTGCGAATTTGAATTCGGTTCATTCTCAGCCTCAACAGTTTAGTGAAGCTGCGAATTTATGCGAACATCAACGATTGGCTCCAAGCACCTACGATTGACTAGTTTGATATTATTTACTCTAGCTCTACTGTATACTGGCTATATTGTCTATTAATAATCCCTTATAGTTCTTAACCGTTGCTTTTTTTTGAAACTTGGAAGGTTGTTGTGTCTTTTTTCTCTGTTCTTATGAAGGTGTGGTGGAGTGGTTTTATGGAGAGATGGATAGAAGTGCAATGACATAATAAATTATAATTCGAAATCTACACTGGCACTCTTATAACCTTGACTTTGGGGAATCTTTTGGCTCTTATTCTTGCCGGTTTTTTCTTTTGTTTTGGTTTTATCATCTTTCTTTTGATTCCCGCGACTTTGACCCTTTTCATAACCCTTATCCTTATCAGCTAATTGCTTGATTACTTTATTCACCACAAGACTCAATTTATGATGTTCCTCTTTAGTTACTCCTAAAGATTTAGGTTTACCCCAACTAATTCTGATAGCATGTCTACCATCAATTATAAATAAACCAGGGGTATGTTTGTTCTTATTAAGACCGTTGGAGTCAATGGCACTTGCAAATTCTTCAGCACTTTTTCTACTCTCAAAGGTGATATAACCTGCTTTAGCCCTGTGTACTATAGTTAAACTTTTCACTTTTCCAAACTTACCGAAATATTCACTGATAACATACTGAGGTATATCTTCGCTTACACCGAAAATGAAAAAAGACGTAATTGTATCATCCTTTGGAGCAGTACTAATGACTCCTCCAAAGGGTAATTTGGTCAATATTTTCGATATATCTATCTTTTTCACGTCTATTATATCTCTATGTTTAGATAAAGGATTAACTTGTTTAGTTTTCAAAAAAGTTGGGGTGGATTCGTGAAGTCGTTTGGAGATTTTGGTAAGAATTTCTTTGGCAAGATTTTGTTGACTTTCATGCGCATCTTTGAGGTTATATTGATCATCTAATTTATCTGCCATTATTGCTCTAACTTCCCGGTTTTTAGATGTAACTTCTGGAGTTAATCCTGTTGTTATACCAGCCATTTTAAGGGCTGCATCTCTTACATCCAACGGTATTCCGTAATTAATATCAAGCATACAGCTTTGACAGCAGTTGCGAGCTCGCGAACAAGTAAAACATATAATAGTCTTGGTTTGTTTCTTGTCTGAATTATTTGATTTCCACATGAATACTGTAAATGGTCTTGTACATATCTTGCATTCTGCTCCAGATTTTAGTTTCATCATTTGAACATTTTGATTAGTCCCAAGACATCGGTCACAAATAGCCGGATATTCATCACTTGAGATGTTAGTAACTGTTTCATTGAGAGTTTTGTTGTTCATCACTTACGATTCAGACATATTTTGACCTTTTCAACGGAATAAGAAATATTCACTAAGAATATCTAATCAAAGATTTATTCCTACAAATCGAAATGACTTCAGAGAAGTGCTATCTACTTCAACTTGTATGCAGTACCAGATATGTAGGAGAGATGGTTTGATCAGAAGGCAGAGAGGAAGAAGAGATGGTGTAGAGATGGTGTAGAGATGTACAGATGTTGCAGGCACAGAATAGATAGAGGGTAAAATTGAATCTCATTCTCCTATAATGATTCTCTTAATATTGTACCACTATTACCAGATTGTTACTTTAGCTAGGAGAATAATTCTGGTCCATGTACAGTCCTGAAATGTTCTTCTAGCCATAGAATAGATTCCAAATTATCACGTTTAATCATAAAATACATTCGAATTACAGTTCATAAGCATCTACGTCAATGTTATTTTCGTAAAGTCATTTATTCATTATTCATTATTCATATTTGGTGATTTATTTGAAATCATTAATCTGTATTGTTAGTTTATGAACATTTTTTTGAAAGTTTATAAAAAAAATTGATTTAAACAATGGTTTTCTCAGGGTTAAAAAGCTCTGATAATTTTTGTTCCACATGGGTATTCAGGTGAAGAAATTCGTTGTATATTGATTATTGGTTCATCAGCGAAAACATTGTTTCATTCCAAGGTAATAATACTTACAATTTGATCATATGGTTGAAAACATTACTAAACTTTACAATTCCCAATAGCGAAGATGTTCCTTTATAACAATCTGAAAAAATTTACCCTGTTACCCGGATTACGACTCTACACGACCGACCATATTAGGGCTGTTCCATTTTGCACCCATTTGAGTTATTGTGTCTTCATTAGCAATAAGTATATATTTCCTTAGTTTTTACTTTCTTTTCTTGAGAAATTATAGTTTACTTTCCAAATATCTTAGGAGAGTTCTAAACTCATAATTTGGTGTCAGCACCAATGGTACTTCAAATAATACTTATTTCATTCGTTCTCAGAGAATCATGGTGCTTCTGAAGATGAAGACATGATATCAGTACATATAACTGATTTAGGTAACATCACCACCGACTCCAATGGTGTTGCTAAGGGTTACAAATAAGTTCTTTGCTTAAATTATTTGGCATTTATTCTGTTGTAGGTAGCACTGTTGTATTTCACAATCATATTGGTAACTTAGGTAAAGTTGGACGTGTTGTTTCTCTTAAGATCAGTAAACTGTTGTTCTACCTATTCTAACTGTTCTTCTATTGTAGTTCTCCAGGGTGCTCCTGCTGGTAGTTTCTTATAACTGGCTTTTATTTAACAAAAAAGAAAAAAGATAGAAAATGCCTGAAATATTCTTCAGTTCATCTTAACTTCTAATGGTGTTTGTAAGTGTCTATCTTTGGTAGCAATATCATCTCATAGATGAGAGAAGAAGCAGATGGTAGTGCAACATCAATAACGAACAATCAACTTGGCATTACAGTCTGATTAACAAACAACATTATTTGAGTTTGATCTTAAGTTCAAAGTTTAAAGTAACTAGTCAGATCTACTCAACTTCATCAATGTTTTGGATGGTAATACACTTCCAATGGAGAAGTGGTGTCGGTAACAGTATCTACTGCTTGAAAATTGCCATTCAACATGCTACCTTTTATACTGTAATAGTAGTGGATTTGCTGAATTTCTCAGTTGGCACATCCAATATAAACTTGGGCTCAAGTGCATGTTGTTAAGTCATCAATCTTTGAGGTAAGTGGGCAAAGTAAGATTACAATTCATGGAAGCAAACTGTAATTAGCTTAAACTAGAATCTCATGTACACATCGGTATTTATGTAAGTATATGATATTCTCTATGATGAAGTCTATTTACACAATGATATAATTTTTTGTAAGATCACGGGATGGTATTTGAGTTTTGTTCCTTCGTCTCTCAATGCAGTCATTTGATTATTCCAACTCGAAAACCCTAACGATTGCATCAATTCAATTTCCAAAAGACATTGATATATCAAACTGAAAGTGATTCTGGACCATCCAACAAACCCATCTAACCCTTGTCTTTTCACGTAAGCAATTACAGAAGATAGGTCTTCGTCAATCTTGTGTTGAATTGATTTTATAGAGTGTGCCAGCAAAGTGCTAATGTCGTTTATCTCTCGTACAATTTTGCAAATATCGTTCATTTGCTTTATTTCATTCCTGTACAAGTTCACACTTTCAATATCAAACAATGAATTGCAATCAAGCTCATTAACCTCAATCTTTTTTAGTAACTCCGGGATCTGTGATCTGCGAGTAAAGAAGTTTTCAATAAGGATAGACTCAACATCAAATTTATCAAAAATTTTGGGATAATTGTTACAGAAAAAGTTCTGAACTGCAATATTATCTGAGTTAAACTTGAACTTGAAGAATTCGGATAAGCTTGATGCTGCAGAGTTTCTGATATCTTCGTCATCATCACTTAAGGCAAGATAAAGTATGAAAGTGGCATTGGCAGTAAAGATGTTGATTTCATTATCTAATTTGGAAACAAACGAAATCACAGAATTAACTGAAGCAAGTCTTATATCTGTTGGTCTTTCGTCTTCTGCAAAATTTGAGACTAAAGCAAAATATTGTTTAATGTAACTTTTTCTATCAACTTGATAGGTTAATAAATCTGCAATCATGGGTCCCAATGCCTCTAAAGCTTTTGCATTTACATCTTCACTGAACTCCTTAGTATTTGCAAATCTGAATAAAGTTTCAATCATGATAACTAATTCAATTGTTTCTACCTTCTTACCGGACACCAATATTTGGGTAATTAATTCTAATGCGGTAGATTTCACTAAACTCCAACTCAGATCTTTGGTGATTATGTACCATAGATCATTGAATAAGTCACTCAAATCTCCAGAATACTGAGCAATTTGAGAGAAATTATCGCTGCAAAAACTCATAGCAACTAACTGTGAATTATATGAGTCTTCAGATCTAACGCATAAACTTACCAAATGTTTCAATTCGGTTATTTGTGATGCTCTTGAATGCTGACTTAATAAAAGCAAAGTTATACTCTCGTTGATGAGTCCCCTTGGATCACAACCACTATTCTGCTTATTTAGTGAACTCACAAGAAATTGGCCGAATGAAGACATGACTGGCTCCGGTAGAATCAATTCTTCATCCTTTTCAACAATCAATGATAAAATATCAACATAAACTTTGGTTGTGGCCCAACTAAAGAGTTTGTCTTGAAGTAAAAAATGGTTTGTGTTTGTTACTAAGAAATCAATTTCTTCCTTTGGAATCTTAATGTCAGGAAGTTTGAGATAAATTCTATTATATATCTCCAAGATAGCCAACAAATTACCTTGGTTTCTATTCAAAGAATTATTTTGCTGAGCACATTCCAAAAGAAGCTTACGAGCCATACTTAAAAGATGGTTTGGATTGATAATTGCAGCGATTGCCCTTGCGGCCATTTCACGGATTTTCCAAATATAATGACCTAAGTATTCCAATAGTAATGGTTCAAATTTGTTCAAATTCTTCGAATCATTTGCAGATTCATGAAGTCTCATTAAAATTGTTAAAATGGGGAAAATTGATTCTAAGTTGGATGTACTACTGTTAGATAATCCTTGACTTAAATTCTTCAATAAGAAGTCTTTAACTTCTTCATGTTGATTGAAGAATAGTTTAGCGCTAACAGTGGGAAGCATTTCCCCTAATTTTTTAGTACCAAATAATCTATTTTGCAAGGCACTAAATAACATAACCGAACAATTCCTTATAGCCCATGTTTCAGAATTGCAGTTTGTTAATGATATATTCAAAGCTTCATTAACATAATGAACACTTTCATCTGATAGCTGCGAATCAATGAATATGTGTTTCATACTATTAAATGCATGGACTTGGGGTATATCCATTTTTTCCTCTGCATTCTTGAAATAAGGAATGCTGGCAATTCGAATCAACTCTTTCATAGCATATTGAAGTAAATCGTTAGCCTTCTTCTTCTTGTTTATATTTTTATTTGCAGTTAGAATTCCAGTAATTAAATAAGGCAAGCCTCCTGATCTTCTACTAATGAGTTGAGTTTTGGATTCTATAAGTGAAATGTTACTTTTCAACCACTTGACTGGTCTAGAAGATAAGGCTTCGTCTGTCTGTATGAAGCAAACCTCACAACAAGTGATAAATGTAGGGTATACGGAAGAGAAGGCACCACGATGGTTTATCGATGCAAGTTGATCCATTACCACCTCCACGATGACTAAAAATTGGTTCTCGTGAATTATATTTAGTTTAGAACTGATTACTAGAACAGACTGCAATAATAGAGTCGATTCCTTTATCAACTTCCAACTATAATTGAGGACTAGTTTGTCCTCCATTTCATTTAAATCCCCATTTCCATTGGACAACACATGCTTCACAGCAATCCAAACTCTTGGAATATGGATGCTAATTATTTCGGAGAATAAGTTATCCCAAAATGAGATATCGCTAGTCAATTTGGAATAAGATAAATGAGATACGATATATCTTAAGGCAGTAAAAATTCCATGTATTCTTACATCTTTGGGTATCTCATCTTGAATTAATTCTTTATCACTGAATGCATGTCTAATCTTCAGAACTAGCAATTCACATAAACTGTTAGTCTTATCAGTTTGATCCACAACCTCATAGGTTTGAGCTAAGAATTGGAAAACTCGAGCACCTCCTTCACTTTTTCTTCCTTTAAGATCGTACAATATATTGAAGCTCTTTTCGATTATTTCATCTTCGGAATTTGCAATTATTCTGGTTAAGGTTCCAGTTGAGCTGGTGAGTAATATATTGACACTATTTTCTCTAATGTCTTCGTAGTTGCTAGTAATATTATCCACTAAAATTCTAGTATTATTATCATTAAATAAATCTATAGAAAATGGGAATGACAGCCCATTGTTTATAGATTTTGAATTTGATCTTGAAACTGCAGAACTTTGAACATTTGATGAAGAATCCAAGCCAAGATTCTTCAACATTTCAAACAACTCGAGAGACAGTGATACTTGAGAGTAACTTGATCCTGGCCTCAGATTTTCCTGTAAGACGTCTACTAAGTGGACTAAGAAGTTATAATTGCAATCAATAAACTTCCTTATTGAGTCCTGTTGTTTCGTATCATGGTGCTTCTTTAATAGCTTCGTTAAGTCTCTATTAAGTGCATATGACGAGTCCCTAATTCTAATTAAAAATTGTCTCATCAAAGACATATATTCATTTCGAATATCGGTGTCATCTTCCATCAAAAACGATTCGATAATATTAAATTCTATCAAGGTGTCAAAAATATATTGTGAAATAGGTTTTGAACCTTTTGGAGATCCCACTAACAATGCAAAGGATCCAAGCCTGTATTTTGGATTTTGATGAATCAAGATATCTTTAAGGTTAGACATTGGTATGATTGAATCTTTGTTTTCCGGCGAAAATGGCTCTGTAACAATTGCTAGGTCTTGTCCAACTTTAGCTATTCCAATAATTAAATCTATATCCTTATCAGTTAACTCTTTTAGTTTATCGGTGTTGCAGAAATTATCAACCATGAATATTGAATACGAGTTTGGTGAAATAGTGAATAATAGCGGAAGGAGATAAAGTTGAATGTGTCTTCTTAAATTTAAATTTTGAAGAGCATTTATAATCAAACCTTGCCAAAGTTGCAACCATTCACGATCACTACCTGTTTTGTAAGCCCTGCGATATATAGAAGCAACGGCTTTACTAATTGAGTTCACTAAAGCTCCAGACCACATCAATGATATGCTATTAGGAATAAAAGTAGAAAAATTATGAAATATGTATTGAGAATCAACATTTTTTGATAACATCTCAATCAAATGGTATATTGTTCTTGAAGTAGAAGACATATTCATAGCAATATTTATCCAGCCTTCTAGTATTTTTTGCGAATTAGTGAACAATAGTTTCAGAATATCAATTAGTTTGGTCAATAATCCAGTTAAAGCATTTGCTAGTGGACCCGAACCTTGGTCTAAGAAATCCGAAATATATTTGAATAATGCATTTACATTTTGTTCTTTAATCAACAAATCTTGAATTTCAGTATTTTCACAATCTGATCTAGTTTTCAAAACTTGAGTATATCTTAGAAGCCAAATAGATAATATATCACAGCAAAGAACTCGTGATCCATTGATACCTTTCACTTCAATAAGAGTATCGAATATTTGTTGGAAGTTTGCAATCTCATTGGACCTGATGCTATCAAGGAAGACTGGGGAAGGTGTCTTTATAAGTTTCTGCTTTAATTCAATTAGTTCGTCTTTCGAGAGACTCATTACTAATCTGCAATGTGTGGATATTGACAACTTAGCTCCTATGTAGTTGTTAGCTCCAACTTACCTGAATGGATCTCTCTGTGTGGTTTGGAGCCGCGTTGAGCTAAAGTTTGATTTTGAGATGAGGATCGACCTTCGACTTTGGGCCAGAGTGAAAAAGTTAGCGACCGGGAAGTTTTGTTTGGGAAGCACTGAGAGGAAGACATATAAGCGTTGCAATTAGACATATTCTTATCAATCAACTGGATGAGGATGGCTTCCCCTAAAATATATCTACTACTAACAGACTGGGTGAGTTCTATACGATAAATAAATACTCTCTACGATACTTGCAACCATCAACTATTCTTGCATTTACAATTGTAATTGATTCCCACTACTTACTGTAAAATCTCTACAACTCTTTGCGACTTACTTAGCGGAGATAACTGAAGCGGTCGCAAACTCTGAGGCGTAGCTCTCGCCAATTGTTCACCCCAACTGAACATTTGACGCCTCACGACCACAAACTTTCCAGTAAACGCGCAAGATCTTCCATTTACATTCTTTTTTGTAAATATTCATTCATTTACGTTATTTAGGCCCTGACTATTATTTGCTATACTTTTCATTGTATATACATCGAATATCTGACCTTTATATTATCATTTTTATAACTTCAAAACTCATATTTACACCGAATTCCAAGTTATTATAGTCTTCAAAAAATGACTAATACTATTCAACATTTATACCTCGCATATTATCACCATTTCCCCTTTTATATGTTGACCAAGAAAGAAGGGTTACTCCTTCGTAAGTATATCAAAGAAAAATACCAACTATTTTTATATCAACATGCTAACATCTAGACTTTTTCGTGCTTTCATTCCTTCTTTTCGTGGGATATGGACTCTTCCATTACTTGCCCGCTCAACTCATGTTTGTGGGTTCAAGAGGTTATTACTACCTTTTTGGAAGTGATTAAATGTGAAGAATTTAAGAATTTGCATATTACATTTTTATTGCATATTCAATTTTTCTTTTTCTTTTTGGTTTCTACATATCATAAAGATGTCAACTCCCGATTTTACAAACTTTCTTCTAATCGATAATTTTTCAACACCCTCAACACGTTTTGGTTTAATGAGGTAATAAAGTATGGATTTTTTTTATTCTCAAACCACTCCAAATCACCATGACTCTAATTCCGGCTTATTTCCAGTACCTGTCAGCTCTAATAATATAACTTAATAAATATAATTTGAAAAAAGACCGATCACAGTTCCCTTTCCTCTGGGAACCATTTGTTTGTAAACAAATCTTGTAAGCGCGTAACGTGCTCACCAATATAAAAATGGTGATAATCCCACTATCTAAATATATCATATAAATTATAGATTCATTCTAAAGTCGTTACTACATATGTACAGGAGTGGACTTCGTGCTCCATTCAAGCCACCACGTCCTATTCTGAATGAAGCTATAGAATCTAAAGATGAACTCATTTCAATATCCCAGACTGAGCTGCACGTGTTGGTTCCATCATTTAAAGATAACTCGCATCCAGGTCAAGGTAACAAGAGAAGAGACTCGAAAGAGCTGAGCGTTTCACCTAAGAAAAGAAACCTCGGACTGAAGTTGTATATAGTCCAATGGAGAAAGAAAAGTAATAAGAAAATCAAAACTTGGGATGGAGACGGTTTGATCTTATTCGATGGCACTAGTATTACTTTCAAATGTGACGTCAACGGAAATCAAAAATATAAGGTAATATCTACTATTCCTCGCAAAAACATCGACGGACTTATATCGATAGGATCATATGAAATAGAAGTGGACTGTGAAGTAGAGAATGAGAACGAAATCAAAGAATTATCGGAGGTCTCTCGTCTGCAAGAACTACTGCTGCTGCTGCCACCCATTCTGCAAGAACTGACAACGGTTTCTGTGGCCTTGCAGCAACGTAGTCAGCCAAAAGGCAAACATCCAGAAGATAATCTGAAAGTCACCCCTTTGGTCCAGAAAAGATTCAAGAAGGTCATACCGACTTCAAGAAATACCAATAGTTTACAAGCTCTGTCCTCTAAGTCACCACTACATGATCCAGAAGCAGAAGACGCTTTAGTGATGAAACGAATATCTGAATCTTCCATTGATGTTGTCGTTGATCCAATTCTTTCCAAAGCTCTTAGACCTCATCAAAGGGAAGGGGTGTCATTTTTGTATGAGTGCTTAATGGGACTTCGAAATTTTAAAGGGTACGGAGCACTTTTAGCAGACGAAATGGGTCTTGGGAAAACCCTTATTACCATAACTTTGATATGGACATTATTACGTCAAAATCCTATGGAAACTGCAAAATCTCCAGTTTGTAAGAAAATTCTAATTTCTTGTCCAGTAACTTTAATTGGAAATTGGAAAAAAGAATTCAAAAAATGGTTAGGATCAAATCGAATTAGCATTCTTACCATCAATAGTAAACAGAATGTTTCAAAGGATAAACAAGATATAAGAAATTTTGGGAAAACCAAAGTTTATCAAGTATTGATCATGAGTTATGAGAAGATCCTCAGTTGTCAAGATGAATTTAAAGATATTGAATTTGACATGTTAATATGTGATGAAGGTCATCGTCTAAAGAACAGTACTAATAAAGTTGTGAAAGTATTCAATGAATTGAATATCAAAAGAAAGATATTACTTTCAGGAACTCCCATTCAAAATGATCTTATTGAATATTACAATATCATTAATTTTGTGAATCCTGGGATATTAGGATCATTAGCATCCTTCCAAAAAACTTATTTAAAGCCAATTTTGCGGTCAAGGGAAGTCAATTGTATAAACAAGGACACTATACTAAGAGGTCAATTACTTTCAACACAATTGATGGAATTGACTAAAGAGTTTACGCTAAGAAGGACCAGTGCTATTCTTTCAAGTTATTTAACTTCAAGGACAGATCTTATTCTATTTTGTCCTCCTACCGATCAGCAAGTATCAATTTTCAAACAGATTTCTAACACTCAAAAGTTTAGAAGATTAATGGCTGATAGTAAAAATACAAATGACTCCTTAGCTATGATTACATTATTCAAGAAGATTTGTAATTCTCCTTATTTATTAAAACAAGATAAGATCTACCAAACAATAAGTGATTCAAATTTAGAGTTGGAAAAAAATAGTGGGAAGTTGAATGTGCTAATTCCTTTACTTTTGGAGATCAAAAAAGTCAATGAAAAGACTGCACTAATTTCAAATTATACTCAAACTCTTGATTTATTTGAGGAAGTTTTAAGTAAACTCAATATTTCCTTTCTCAGATTAGATGGTTCAACTCCAAATAATCTAAGAGACAAATTGGTGTCAGATTTTAACAATCTTCCAGTTTCTAGTAATTCAGTTTTTTTGCTTTCTGCGAAATCTGGGGGAGTTGGTCTAAATCTCATTGGAGCTTCTAGATTGGTCCTTTTCGATAATGACTGGAATCCTTCTGTTGATTTACAGGCCATGGCTAGAATCCATAGGGATGGACAAAAGAAGCCAGTATTTATCTATAGATTAATGACTACTGGATGTATAGATGAGAAGATATTTCAGCGGCAATTGATGAAAAACAGTCTTAGTGATAAGTTTATGGATAACAAGACAGATTCCAAAACCGATGTTTTTGACTTTGACGATTTGAAGGATCTATTTACCATAAATCGAGAGACTAAAAGTAATACTCATGATTTACTTGAATGTGAATGCTCTGGAATAGGTGAGGACTTAACTGGAGAGTTTGAGAGTCAAGAAGGCAGTACTTCGGAGGAGATAGAAGATGATGATGCTTTTAATAAATTGTCTCAGTCTGGGTGGATAACAGCATTGGATTATAAGCAAGTAAACAAGAAGAAAATCAAAAATAGAGCCACCATTAGACGGGCCTTACTGGAATTCATGCATTATGACCCTGAGAATATAACTCATGACTGCGGTGATACGATAACACAGAATATAATTCAAAATTCTACAACATGTCCAATAACATATCTACTTGCAAAGTACACGAGCAATAATATAAGTGAATGAAAAAGTTGATTTCCTATATAGAATGTATATTATCTCGGAATTAAATAAATATTTTAAGAACACTTTTTCATTCTTGCTTCGGCTGCTCTAGCCCTCTGTTCTCTCAATAATCTCATCTTTTGTTGATCTGAAAGTCCACTCAATGCTGAGATTGAAGTATCTGCCCCTCCTGTTCTTGCATTGTTGCTTCCAGAGAATCTTGGAGTCTTCAATTCCAATTCAGTCTTTTCAGCCAAAGCTTGCTCAATTAATCTTTTCTTTTCTTTGGCAATCTGGTCCTGTTCAGCCTTTTCTTCATTTAAAACTTCTTCTTTAGATTTTGGAGCTCCAACTTTAGATATACTCCAATCAAATTGGTCTTCTCCTAATATATATCTTGCGATCTGGAATGCCTTACGGGTGGCAGGGTTTGCTGATAACTCCACTGGAGTCTTATAAAATTCATTTTTAATGGTAGGGTCGGCTTTTAAGTTAACAAGAAGAATATGAACCATATGAGTTAATCCCTGGGACGATGCGTAGTGTAACATGGTAGGATGATGTAAATATTGATTCTTTGGTTCAAGACGCATATTAACAGAAATATTATGCTTTTTAATGTAGGCAATCAACATTGGGGCTTTGGATTTTTTCAATAAGTTGACTAACTCAGAAGAATGTTGTTCTTCCGGTGATATTGTCAGAATTTTTGCATTTTTGGATTCATTTGTTTGAGTTGACTTCATGAGTAAATCTTTTTGTTGTTGAAGTTTTTTCTTCTGTTTACTGTCTTGTTTCGGGATGTCTAAAACTTTGAAATAAGAAAGTTCGGTCCATGCTCTCTTCAATTCTGAAGTGGTAGCTCTTTTGGTAGTAAATGGGAATGTTCTTAGCCTTGAGTCATCAGACTTCAATTCACAGTTCTCATATCCTAGCAATATCTTTCTATTGGATGCTCCATTAGCACGAATGAAAATATACTGACAATCTTTCAAATGATCTCTCCAGGAAGTAAGTAATTCCCTAACTTCTTTAATGAGAGCCTGTTCATTATAACGACGAATAGATGAACCTGCAGAATTTGCTTTCCCATTGGCATTATCACTTGCACTTTGAGAACCTCCTTGTTTCCTTCTAACCGTGTATCTATGGAAAGTTTTAGAGGTTATTATATTCACAGCTTGTTCTGATTTAGTTTCCTTTGCGTGTTTGGGGTTTCCCTTGATGTATTTTGCTTCATGAGAGATTATCGCCCCGGCAAAATGGCCCCCTCCAATCATAAATAGTGCTGAATGTTTGGATTTTATTGGATCTTTTGACATCGCTTTAATCACTTCAAGTGGATCCATCGAATTCTTGCTCTCTTCAAATAAACACTTGTAAGCACCAAAAACTCTATTGGAAGGTAACAAAGATGACTTCAAGTAAATAAATGCAGATTTAGTATTCAAATAACTAACTGTTTCCTCATAATCATGTTCTTGATCTTTGGCTCCGTTTGATAGTGATAAACTCTCTACAACTGTTTCTAGTTTTCTTTCTTGTTCATCCTCATACTCACTGTCTGATCCCGATAAACTTTCTATAGATTGCTGATCAATAAGCTTATCGAAATCTTCTTCTGATACTGGCGGCAAATTTTGAACTGATCTCTTTATGTTGAAGCGATGTAAATCTGATTTGTAGTGTGTGTGTCTATCACTTGAATTGGTGAAGTTGAGTTCAATCTTATTGAGTGGGTTACATGTAGTACAGGTATTAGATGCGGCGGTGGATATTATTGGACTTGGGGACCTGGTGGTGTCTAATTGTAGTGATATGTGATCCTTTTTTGGTTGTTCAACTTCAGTTATTGATGAGTCAAAATAGACCAAACTCAAGGATTCGCTAATCTGAGAAGGTAAGTTGTATAAATACAATGACTCTGGAGATGGATCTTTTACCTCTATTGTAGCCATTGGATGTGTATGATATGAATATGAGTGGATGAACAAGAGAAGAATGAGTTGGTAATTCAAAAAAGTTGCTGATGTAGATCTATATATATCCAAAGAATTTTTCGCTACTCAATTATGACTAAGACCATCAATTATGACTAAAAAATGAAAATTCGATTATGGCTGAAACTAAAGACACACCAAGAACCGAAAATTTAGTATTGTAAGTGGCTAGTTTGTTAATTGCTACTATAACTATCTCTTTTTGTACCCATGTTTCTTGCATTATAACCGTCATATAATCTTCTATTTCTTATTTACAAAAGTATCTATTTAAAGGCATTTCATTCTTTATTGAGAACCAAATCTGTGGCACTCTTTCAAAAAGTGTTCAATTTTTTCAGGCTTCATAAATGGATGAGTTCCATGACCAAAATTGACAATATAGTTTTGCTTACCACCGCCAAAACCTTTGATCATTTGTTCAACTTTCGAACTGATAACTTCATCTGATCCATAAATAACACCAGGATCCAAGTTTCCTTGTAAAGTAATTCTTCTTCCATTGACAACCTTCACTGCTTCTGAAGGTGGATAGAGCCAATCCAATGAGACCACATCATATCCAGAATCACATAATTTATCTAATGCATACCATGAACCTTTAGCAAAGACTGTGATTGGGATTCTTTCCTTGACACCTAATTCCTTCAATCTTTTTGGCAATTTTTCGGCAATTTGTCTTAAATATGGTAAACAAAACTCATCAAATTCTAATGGTCCAAGTTCTCCAGCCCAAGATTCAAATATCTGTAACATTTGAGCACCAGCAAGAACTTGTTGTGATAAAAACTCTATACATGCATCAGTGGTTGCTTGCAAAAGCTGATGAGCTTCTTTAGTAAACTCATAAATCCACTGTTTAGCAAATCTAAACATTTTAGAACCTTGACCTTCAGTCATATAAACTAAAAGAGTCCATGGGGCACCAACAAACCCAAGAAGTGGAACACGGCCATTCAATTTGGTTCTAGTAAGGGTAATGGCTTTAAAAGCCCAAGCCAACTCTTTTGAAATATCTGGTTGTAAATTGATTCTATTAAGATCAGAAGGACTTCTTAAAGGATCTTTGAACACTGGTCCTTTTCCATCAATCATATCGATTTCAAATCCCATAGCCTGAGGAATCACTAAAATATCACTGAATATAATAGCAGCATCAATCAAGCCATTAAAATGCTCAATTGGTTGAATTGTGATTTCTGAAGCAATTTCGGCATCTCTGCAAGTTTCAAAAAAGTCTCTTCCGCCTTTGACTTCGTGATATTCAGGAAGATAACGTCCTGCTTGTCTCTTTAAAGAAAATTCAGTTAGTACTTGTTATAAAAAATTTAAAATATCCAATGGAAAATGTTCATCAGATACCAATACTTACCATAATCCAAATTGGAGGTCTTTCGACTTTTTCTCCAAGAGCAGCTCTAATGATCAAATCATTTTTCAACTCAGCAAATTCAGGCATATTTTCAAACTATTGAGCTACAAAACTGAATCACTATATATACAAAACTAATAGTTGGTTGTTAGTTAAAGAAATATTTTATGTGATCTCAATCGAATAGTCTTTTGGGTAGGTTTTACCTCGAGCTCAGTTTTGGGTGTTCCTCAGCCTAATTTTGGATGCCCAGTTTCTCAGCTGTCAGCCAGAAATAAACGACCATAATCTGCAATTGTATGCAGGCAGCGGTAATGGTTGCTATCTCAAATCTATATCTAATACGATGGGCACGAGGATAAAGATAGTATTCGTTTTCTCTTTTTCTGTGTTGTCTAAGTTAAATTAATAGGGATATTATTTGAAATTTGGGCCGAATTGGTTTAGTTCAACGATTTAATTGCAATTTTGTTATCAGGAAACAATAAAATTAATAGTAAACTTCTAGATTGGGGCACAGACTTGGTAAGAGGATAGTATAATAATGTCTAATAACGAGGGAGCTTCAAGCTCATCCAATATAAAAGTTGGCTCACCAAAGAAGAAGCAACATAGTACATTTAATAATAATAATAATTTAATTGGCAGTCATGCAGTTTTGAAAACAAACAACTTGGAGTCAGAATCAAATTCAACATCTTCGATTGTGAAATTATTCCGTTCAATCTTTGGTTATAGGAAGACTTCATTGACCCTTTTCACATTTTTTACAGTATTAATTACTTATATTTTGGTGGTATTAGATTCCAGTTTGAATTATTCGATATTTCTACCATCTGATAAGTTAGAGATTGAGGTTCTTGACAAGTCTTGGTTGGATTTACAAATAATAGGTAAACATGAACATCCTTATAATTCTCAATATAACGATTTTGTTTATAAATATTTACAATCAAGAATTATTGAAGCTATTTCCTCAAAATCAAGCTATATTGAATTTGATAATGATGGAAATTTCACAAACAATTTCATGGGTACTAACTATAAAAGTAGTGTATATTACTATGAAAGTAATAATTTATTGGTTAAAATCAAGGGCTCCAATTCTACTCTACCAGCTTTACTTGTTAGTGCTCATTATGATTCAGTTCCAACTGCTTTTGGAATAACTGATGATGGTATGGGAATTTCCTCTTTGCTAGGTATTCTAGACTATTTCAGTTCAGAAGATGTTAAGCAACCGGAAAGATCAATCATATTGAACTTCAATAATAATGAAGAATTTGGACTCTTTGGAGCTTTAGCGTTATTGAATCATAAGTGGTTCCAAGAAATAAAATATTTCCTTAACTTGGAAGGGACTGGTGCTGGAGGAAAATGTATTTTGTTTAGAGGAACCGATTACGGTATTACCAAATTTTACAAAAACGTTAGATATCCTTATGGAAATTCTATCTTTCAACAAGGTTTTAATAACAGATTGATTCATTCGGAAACTGATTACAAAGTTTATAAAGAAAATAATCTTAGAGGCATTGATTTAGCATTTTACAAACCAAGAGATATTTACCATACCTCTTGCGACAACATCAAAAATATTGATATAAAATCGTTGTGGCACATGTTATCTAATTCTATAGATTTTGTGAATTACATCTCATCCAATGAAATTGATTTGGATACAGATATTACCGACAAATCACTTGAAGATTATGATTCTAATCATAATTTCAATTATGCATCCTTTTCAAGTTTTTTCAATAACTTTTTTGTGGCCCCAATTTCAATTTTATTGATTTTGAATATCATCTTGTTAATTGTTGTTCCATTAATATCTTTGGTATTCTTGTTGATAATTTTTAATTACAAGAAAAATTGGACTATAAATTTTATTAATTTCATCAAATTCCCAATATCAGTCACTGCCTCCATTTTTGCTTTAAATTTGTTAACCAAACAAATCGTCACTTTTAATGAATTCTTACCTAATTCAAACTACACTTTGATTGTTACCACATTGTTCAGTACCTTTTTATTATTGAATTATCTTATATTAAATTTAGTTAACTTCATTTTTTACAATTTTAAGGTTCAAGATCATGATGAGAAGTTGATTGTCATTTTGCAGATATCCTTCGTTTACTGGGTTATTTTAATCGTTTCAACTGTTAATTTATCCAATAACGTACTTGGTGACGATCACACCGGAGAATATCCCTTGGCAATTCTATTCACATTACAAGGATTAGGTGGTTTAGTTGGATTGATTTCCTGGACTTTTTTCAAAAAGAGTAACAATAGAAAGAAGTATTCGATTGAAGTCATAAATGAAGATTCTACCGACCAACAACAACCATTATTATCTGAAGAATCAGATCGCAACTATCACTCGGTTAATGTCAACGAACCGGACCAACAAAATATTGGCTCTTCTTCATCTTCTTTACTGTTAAGCTCATCTTATTTAGATCCTTCAGAGGAACTTTCAAATGGTAAAAAACAGAAAAAGAAAACTTTTAGCTATGGCTGGTCAATTCAATTTCTTATTTTTGTCCCATTGTCATCTATATTGATTTACTCAAGTGGTAATTTAATTCTTGATGGTATCAACAAATCCATTCAAGAATCTTTAATTTCAGAAGTTTTAATTTATAATTTTATTAAACTTTTTGCCATAGTTTGGGCCTTACCATTCCTTGCGTTTATTTTCAAGATTAATAAATTTGCCGTGTTGGCATTAGCATTATTCATTGTTCAGGGTATATTCCGTATATATATAACTGAACCATTTGATCAACTCAACCCATTGAAATTAAGATTTCTTCAGAATATTAATTTAGACTCTGCTTCTACTACTAACATTGTAAATGTTTATGGAAGGATCGATAGTCCAATCAAAGATATTTTGACTGATCTACCATCGGTTAAACAATCTAGTGAAAAGATATATTGTAACCCACTTTCTGATGGTATGGAGGTTTGTTCTTATAATACAACTTTGAGCCCAAATATCATTTCAGACGCAAAGAATTTAGATGATTACCTTAGTGTTGAGATCTTAAAAAATTCCCTGAATGGTGATGGGTTTGGCATCTTTTCTGGAGAAATAAAAATCGATGCTCCAAAGAACAGAATGTGTACTTTGAAGTTTAACTTTCTTGATTCTTTAAAGATTGAAAAAAGCGAGTCCCCATTAATTACTGTTATTGTTTACAAGCTGAATACCGCCATACTTGACTCAAACTTCATGTCTGCAGCTTCGTTTCCAAACGGATTTTCGAGAGACAAATCAGGCAATTATATTTATAAGGATCTTGATGGTATTAAAGAACTTCAATTGAACAAGTTAGATTGGGACTCTTCTTATCACATAGGATTTCAATGGGTGCCAACATTTAGCTTAAGTTCGGAAGATAGCCAAGAAGATGCTATGGCAATGGGTTCTGCACTTGGAGTTGATATTGAATGCTTCTGGGGAGACTTGGGCTATACATCAAATACCAGTACTAATAAGACAGTTGTGAGCGAGAAGATTCCTGTTTATGGAGAATTGTTGCATTACAGTCCCAATTATGTTAGCTGGGCTAATAGAGAAAAGGGTCTTGTTTCAGTGTCTAAATCTATTCATCTCTGATTCTATAGATTCTCATTTTTCAATTCATTGACATATTGGTTCCAATTATTTTTTACTTCTATTTACATGTAATATTATTTTTATTTTGTTTTCATGAGTCTCTCGATTCTTATGTAATTGGTGACTAATCAATATATATTAATAGGATACTATAGTTTTAAAAATATGGGAAAGCATATCAGAGAGAAGAGCAACAAAAAAAATTTTTAACCCACGCCGGGAGTCGAACCCGGAATCTTTTGATTAGAAGTCAAACGCGTTAACCATTACGCTACGCAGGCATTTTTTTGAACAACAAAATCCTGTACTCTTACACATTGTATAGTGTATAGCTTTACGAGATTAGCCAAGACTTGTTAAAAAAGCTAACCAATTGATATCTAGTCGAATAGTTTTCACCTTTCGAAGTTTTTATAAACTTTTTCATTAAATAATAAGGTCACGGTAGATAATACTATTCCTCTTTTGAGATTCAATTTTGCATCAGTTTGCGACAAATCAATGGTACAAACAATTAATTCGCAGCCATATAAAATACTCTGCAGAGTCTGACTATTTCACTACTTACTCTTTTATGCTGTTAACCATACAAGAGAAAGAGCACTTATAAGTCTAACATGACTTTAAAGATAATAATTCTTTTATTATTCTTTCTCAATGAATGCTTGGGGTACATACATCCTATAAGTATAAGCGGAAACTTTTTTATTGACAGTGTTACAAATGAACCAGTATGTTGCAACAAGTACGCAAAATTCTTTTCTTTTTCAGCAGATTTCGATACTAATATATTTCTATAGTTCTACATAAAAGGAGTGGATTATCAACCTGGAGGATCCTCAAAAGTATCTGAGTACAGCGATCCTCTATCTGATCCTGAAATATGTTCAAGAGATATTAGATTGTTCCAAGATCTCGGAATCAACGTACGTATTATTCGACAAAGAAAACTTAAAGCTCAAAGTCATTGATAGCACAAACTAACAAATTCAGACTATCCGTGTCTACTCGATTAATCCAAATCTTGATCACAATATTTGTATGACACTTTTAGCTACTTCAGGAATTTACTTAGTTTTAGACGTAAATTCGCCCAAGATTAATCAGCATTTGAATAGATATGAACCATGGACAACTTATAATATGATATATTTAGATCATATTTTCAAAGTGATTGAACAATTTTCATATTACAACAATACCCTTGGTTTCTTCGCTGGAAATGAAATTGTGAATGATAATGTATCAGCAACAGTAAGTAAAGATTTTCGATATCCTTGTTGGAAGACATTCTATACTAACATTCAGAATTCTCCTGTTTACGTGAAGGCTGTTATTAGAGATATGAAGAATTATATCGCAAACAATTCTCCTCGCCCTATTCCGGTGGGATATTCAGCAGCTGATGATTTGAACTATAGAATTTCACTATCTAATTACCTCAAATGCATTGATGAAAGTGTAGCAGAGTCCGTTGATTTCTATGGAGTCAATTCCTACCAATGGTGTGGTGAGCAAACATTTTATACCAGTGGTTATAACATACTAGTTGATGATTATAGCACTTATACCAAGCCAGTTTTTTTCTCGGAGTATGTATTCGCTATTGTAATTCTCAATTTATCGACTTTGAGAGATTTGAAAACAACAAAAAGAACAAATGTACTAACCACTTAACATTAGGTATGGATGTAACGAAGTAACACCAAGGAAATTTGAAGAAGTTGAAACGTTGTACTCAAATGAAATGATTGACGTTTTCAGTGGTGGACTTGTATATGAATTCACCCAAGAGCCCAATAATTATGGCTTAGTTCAAATTGGTAATGATGGAAAAGAAATTAAGCTCTTGCCAGACTATTTTGCCTTAAAATCACAATTTGAAATAATTCCAAATCTTGGTGACCACCAAATAAATTCACTTAGGAAGATAAAAAACAAAGAACTGCAAGCAAAACTGAAATTTCGTCAATTTCCTGAATCAAAATGTTTGGAAAACTATGAAAACTTAGACATTTCTAATGGAATGCCAATCAGTATAGGTGGTGAAATGATTAAGAAGGGTGTAGCTGATGTTGATATTGGAAGATATGTCGAACTTTCAGATTACCAATTGCAATCAAAAATCTCGTATACTGTAGATTCAACTGGAGAAATATATTCGATCCTGCCATTTATCGAAAGAATTTTTGATCCATTCCGTAGCTCCGAGAGTAAAAGAAGAACCCACTCGAATGACTTTGGAAATTGTACGTATACAGCATCACCTAATTCTGAATCTGATGATGAGACGGAGTCTGAATTTCATTATAAGTCTGAATCTGAATACGAAACTGAATCTGAACTTGAGCAAGGTTTAGAACTTGAAAGTGAGTTTCAATCCAAGTCTTTATCAGAGGAAAAAAAATCAAATGATAAGAACTCCCTTAAAAGATCAATTTTGAATTTCTTTGAAAAGATATTAAGAATTTTTAAGAGCGATTCGTAGACCTAAGCTATTGGCTACAAGAATCAAAAAATTTCAGGTTGTTTAATCTATTATACTAACAATTAATAGCCAGCAATCGCAACAAGTCAAATTTTAGGGGAGTTCTTTTCACAATATTATTTTTCATGATATTTTGAAGGAGATCGAAGCTCATTGAATTATTGAACGGATCAGGTTCAGAAAACTAAACTTAATTAGTCGCTGCTATTCTTCCTATTTCAACTCTCTTGCAAATATTTCCCTTCCCTTGAAATCGAATACTTTCACTTCACATTTCTCGTTATCCAATATGGGTTTTAGGATCGTCCTCCAATTATATTCTTTTAACTTCCTCTTAGCATTCAATTCTATAGTGACTCCACATCTAATACATGTTACGTTGCCATCAGATTTTTCGCTCAAATGTATTGATAGTTTTGGAATTGAAGATAAAAAAGATAATAAAGCATCCAAAGTATCAGTCAGAGGGGCTATCCACTCATCGACTTCCTCTGGCTTAGTTTCGTGACTATGATTATAAATATCAAGTAAACTAAAATTCACTAATTCCAACTCTTTCAAGTTGGCATATGCTCCTTGGCCAGAGCAAAGTAGTTTAAAGAAAAGGTTATATCTTTCGAAATTGAATCCAACATTGGCATTTAGGTTACTTGGTAAGAAAACGGGAGAACTTAAATCCAAAGACAACTTGTTGAGATTGTAATTTGATTTTATAAAATCAATTACTGAAAGGTCTTTACCTGTAGGAATATTATACAATTTCAAATGGTTAACTTCTTCAAATATAGCAGAAGGTTTCCGCTTTGACGGCCGATTCAATAAAAGTTTGAATGTACATGAATGAAGAGTTAAAGTTTTGATGACAATCTTTTTTGAAATTTGTAATTCATTCAATTTTGATTCTTCAATAATGAAATTGTGTAGTATTAACTCATTTATGGTATCATAGATTTTGAAAAATGAAGATATATTTGAAAACTTGAACGGAACGGACCAGCCACTCTCAACTTTTAAAACAAGACTATCAAGGAATCTTTTTGGTTTTTCTCTTTTCCAATTCAGTAATACTGAAAATGAAGGAGTATTATGATTACTATTATTATACTCTATGGAAGTTGATAAATCGGGGAAACAAAATAATGGAGGAATATCACTCAATATGACACATTTTAATGAATAAGAATTGTTTAATATGCTCAAGAAATCTGTAATGAATGATTGGTATTCTGTCTGCTGACCTCTAAGAGAGATGATTTCAATATCGTAGGAACCAGCAATTTTTGTTTTATTATTCTCAGAATCTCGTACCGGAGGATGCTTTACATTTAGCGTTTGAATTAAGTTAATTTTGGAACTTGTTTCTGGTGGTTGAGATATCGAGAATTTTTTAGTTAGACTTCTTTGATTGGGGACATGAACAGAAGTGAATTTGAAGAAATTTCGAGTTCCATTTAATGTGACAAATTTATATAGATAATTTTTATTTATTATTGAGTTAAACTTTGAACATAAACATGAAATTTTCAATAATGTATCATAATCTTCTATAAGATTGTTAAAAATTTCGAGTAATATTTCATATGGCAAAGAGCATATATGAGCCGATGGATATCGTACTTGTTTGGTTTTCTTCATTAATTCTTTCTTCCTTCCGATTAGTTGATATTTTCTCATGGTGTAAAGTTTATTTATACACGTTCTCACTCTATATAAATAATCTTGGCGATTATTCAATCTATGGCGTAATCTATTAGTGTGTGGGGAAAAACTTAATCGATACCTACAATTCAGATTAAGATATGTGGCTTTCTATCTCATTTTAAATCTTTCTCTTTTCAATTAATGGACGATATGAGATTACTACATTTGGTTGGATAAAAAATCCAAATGAGGAAATTTGGCGGCCTAAGTGACAGAGGGACGCAAGGCTGAAGAATGTCTTGAAATAAATTCCAAGAAATATACACTTTCCACACGATTGAGGTGATCCAGTTCAATTAAATGAAAACTACTGGAATGTTTTGTAGTTTTATTGTCAGCTCATTGTAATTTTTTTTTTTTTCTATTTTTAAAATTTAATTAAAGTTAGAATAATACTAAATATATACCCTTGAATTAGTTCTCTGCTCTTTCAAAATCATTTTTTCTATTTAGTCGCATCATGCGAGTAATTCTTTGCAATATTATAAATTACTTGCTAACTCTACTCTTTTCTTCACTACAAATTTTTTAAATTAACTATTCAAATAAAATTTAAATCTTTACAGTCCAAACAGAGTGAAGAAACAAGTATTTCAGCTAAAATTCTATATTTTTCAAATGTGGATATTCTGGTTAACTTGAATACAGATTTAGATCCAATAGTGATTCTTAGGCAATCCATGCTTACACTAACTCGATAATCGCATCTTTTTTAACTTTTCTGTAGTGAAACCACACCCTTACACCCATACTTTGATCAAATAATCTTCCCTTCTGATTAAGAACTGAAATTTCGAATTTGCAAACTATTGGAAGTTGCAATTTAAGACACTATCAATATTGAAATGGCTGAATATCAAAGAAAGCTCTTGGAGCAGCTTATGGGAAAGGATGCATTGATATCTCCTGTTATTAAACGTAGAGATCCTTTAATGTCGGATCATAGGGTTTGCAAAAGTTTCTTGGTTGGAACTTGCCCTCATGATTTGTTCATTGGAACTAAACAAGATATAGGCAAATGCCCTTTACTTCATTTGGAAAAACACAAGCTTGAATACGAGTATTTAACCAAGAACAAGGGAGAAAAATTTCCAGAATTTGAACGTGAATATTACTTGACCCTTTCGAAATATATAAAGGAAATCGACAGAACTATAGAAACCGCTTTAAGAAGATTAGAGCATACCCCAGAAGAAAAAGCCAAAATTGCCACTGTGACAAAAGAATTAGATAATATTGATAATAAAATTGGTTTAATGACCCAAGAAATAGATTGTTTGGTAGAGGCAAACGAAAATCTTAAAGCACTCGATCAAAGTGTTCAGCTAAACGAGCTTTGCAAAGAAAGAGAAACAGTTGCGGAACAGGCAAGAAATATTGTTGAAAACGTTGGACAATCCTCTCAACAGAAACTTCAAGTTTGTGAACAATGTGGAGCTTATTTGTCTCGTTTGGATAGTGATAGACGTCTTGCAGATCATTTTATAGGGAAAATTCACTTAGGATACGTTCAAATGAGAAATGCTTATGAAGAATTACGTCCCAAATACAAAAATAGCTACTGAATTCAATAGCAATAATACTCTACAGCACAATTCAAGAAGTTTCATCTATTTTCATGAAGGTAACGTGAAGACTCATGATCGACTTAGTTTGCCAACATAGGCTCCAAGACATAGCATTACGATCCAAATCATATTTGATGGATCATTTCAAAAGACAATCACCCAATTTTGATTATATATATATATATATAGTTATTCATAGCATAGGTGGAAAGTACCAAAAACTTTCCATTTTCATATAATATTCGAAATATTACTTAATCTTGTTTATCTTCCTTTTCTTCATTGATTTTGATTTCAGTTCCAATTTTTTCTTTTGAAATATAATCAATTGCTTCTAATCTTTCAGATAAAATAGGGTGAGAATAATGGTAAGATGAATATAACCAATCTGCGTCCATTGTAGATAAATTTTCACTTAAAAGTTTAATCAAGGCTTTAGCTAAGTCATCAGCATAGCCACATTTTTTGGCATAAGCATCTGCTTCAAATTCATGTTTTCTTGAAAGTAAATTAAGACCGAATTGAGAAACAGATTCAAAAGGTTGAAAAATATCATTGAATAACATAAATCCAATCATAACTGGTTGAACGGTAGTAAATCCAAAAGAGTTGTATAATGAATTGTTATGGAGGAAAGCTGAAAACATCGAAAAACAAGCAAATAAATGTAATTGAGTAACAATCAAAGTCTTTGGCAAGTGAGACAATTTCCAATGGCCAATTTCATGAGCTAAAACAGCAACAGTTTCTTCAATTGATGAATGTTTAATCAATGTATCATACAAGACAATTTGTTTACTCCATGGTAAACCAGTGAAGTAAGCATTTGAATGAGAGGATCTTTTGGAACCATCAATGACAAATAATTTTGCTAATGGGAAATTTTGTTCAACTGCCAAATTTTCAATTGAGGTTTTCAAATCACCACTTTCAAGAGGAGTGAATTTGTTGAAAAGTGGTTGAATTAAAGTAGGGAAAATAGTCATTGCAACCAATTGAATGAATAAAACAAATGCACAAGTGTATAAGATGAAAGAATCACCAAAATGATCAATAATTTTCAAGAATGCAGCGATAACTGGAGATCCTAATAAGGTTCCTAAAAGTAAATATTTGAATTTATCAGTAATCCATAACTTGATTGTTAATTTATTGAAACCATAATGCTCTTCCAATACAAAATTGGAATAGTAAGACAAAGGAAACGAAATAATAAGCGAAAGAATTTGAGTAACGGTGAAAAAGATCAAAGATTGAGTAATAACTCCACCCATAAATCTTGGTAAAATTGGTGCAATCTTGGACAAGACCACTCCACTGAAATTCCAAAACTTTGGTAAAATATCATATTTAATGATAGCTAAGTTTTGAATTAAATTGAATGCATCAGAAAAGAATCCAAACTTTGATTTGGCTCTGGAATAGTCTTGAGATTTTTCAAATGTTTCTTGACTGATTTCCTTTTTCAAAGTAATCGGAGGAGTTTTTCTTTTCAATACTTGATATTGGCGGTAGTCAAGGTATTTTTCAAATAAAAATTGACCAACTGTAAACCCAACAATAATTGTTTTCCAATGTAACTTGGGATTATCAAGAAATGACAATGTCTTCAAAAGAGAGAATGTTAGTAAATGCAACAAAAAAAAGATTGAGTACGAACTATTGCTCAATTATATAATACTTCAAAGGTTATATTAAAGGGCCATATCACTAGTCATACTACTAAACATACTACCATACTTACATTTGCTAAGGATACCATTGTAATTGTATGTCAATTGAAAGAAGTATGATATCAAAGTACACGTACCTTCCATTCTTTTCAGTTTCCAGTTCGAGTTTCTCGCATTTGAAATTTGCCACTGCAAGAAACTCCGCGCCAGTACAGTCAAGAACTTTCATTTCAGATGAATTTGAGAAAGTCTTGAAATGATGAAAGAATAACTTGTACTAACTTGTACTAAATTGAACTAAAAACACAATCGAAAAAATTCTACATCCTTCTCAACAGACTCTACAAAATGACTATGGTTTAAATTCTAGTAACGTAAATTTTAATAAAGAAGACTAATTCAATTCTAAATTAGCTCATATCGTTTCTGTATGATGCGAAATAGTCAAACTTAATTAGCTTCAGTAGCTAATTTTTCGGCCTTGGCAATAACATCTTCGATACCACCAACCATATAGAAAGCATTTTCTGGTAAGTGATCGTATTTACCTTCTAAAACTTCCTTGAAAGATCTGACAGTGTCTTGTAATCTAACCAATCTACCGGAAATACCAGTGAAAACTTCAGCAACTGCGAATGGTTGAGATAAGAATCTTTGAATCTTACGAGCTCTTTCAACAGTCAACTTATCAGCTTCAGACAATTCATCCATACCTAAAATGGCAATGATATCTTGCAAGGATTTGTAAGCTTGTAAAGTTTGTTGAACATTGGTAGCAACATCATAATGTTCTTGACCAACAACAGCAACATCTAACAATCTAGATTTAGAATCTAATGGATCGACAGCTGGGTAAATACCTAATTCAGAAATACCTCTAGACAAGACAGTGGTAGCATCCAAATGGGCGAAAGTAGTAGCTGGGGCAGGATCAGTTAAATCATCAGCTGGGACATAGACAGCTTGAACAGAAGTGACGGAACCTTTTTTGGTGGTAGTAATACGTTCTTGTAACAAACCCATATCAGTAGCTAAGGTTGGTTGATAACCGACTGCAGAAGGAATACGACCTAATAAAGCAGAAACTTCAGAACCAGCTTGGGTAAATCTGAAAATGTTATCGACGAATAATAAGACATCTTGACCTTCTTCATCTCTGAAGTATTCAGCGATGGTTAAACCGGTTAAAGCAACTCTAGCTCTAGCTCCAGGTGGTTCGTTCATTTGACCGAAAACTAAGGCGACCTTGGATTCACCTTCTAAGTTAATGACACCGGTTTCTTTCATTTCACGGTATAAATCATTACCTTCTCTGGTACGTTCACCGACACCAGTGAAAACTGAGAAACCACCATGAGCCTTAGCAATGTTGTTAATCAATTCTTGGATGAAAACGGTTTTACCGACACCGGCACCACCGAATAAACCAATCTTACCACCTCTAGCATAAGGAGCAAGTAAATCGACAACCTTAATACCAGTTTCTAAGACTTCAGCGGCAGTAGATTGTTCAACGAAAGTTGGTGGATCAGCGTGAATTGGGTTTCTTTGAGTACATTCAATTGGACCTCTTTCATCAATTGGATCACCAGTAACGTTGATAATACGACCTAAAGTACCACGACCGACTGGAACGGAAATTGGAGCACCAGTATCAGTAACTGGGGCACCTCTAACTAAACCTTCAGTACCATCCATAGCAATAGCTCTGACGGTGTTTTCACCTAAATGTTGAGCAACTTCTAAAACTAAAGTAGTATCACCATTCTTTAAGGTTAAAGCGTTTAAAATAGCTGGAAGATTACCTTGTTCGAATTGAACATCGACGACGGCACCAATAACGGCTCTAAAAATTTGTTAGTATATGCAATAAATTAATTTGAAGTCCAGTAGATGAAAGAAAAAGAAAAGAGCAAGGATCACATAAGAAACTCAAAGTCTAATTTAGAAAGTGATAATAGTAACAGAAACATTAAATTATTATATTACTTGAAGGTATTGATGAACAGGGTTGGTAACAGCCTTCATAGCCAACGAGCGACTTTCTCGAAATCTGAAAAATTTCATTGGACGAATTGACAATGTGCCGGAACAAACTGGAAAATGTACCCAATTGTAAGATAGTCAAATAGAAAATGAACAAATCAAAGTACTTCGAAATTGAATTAAATGAATATCAAGAAAGACATTTCGCTAACTGCTTATAATATAGTGATTCCATTGCAAGTCAGAAGGTGGATCAATCCATTTCTGATAATTTTTCAGTGCTCAAATTATATCCATACGATCAAATTGGAAACATATATATACTCCAAGCAATTGATCAATTCTTACCAATCATCAATACCTATCACTTGTATCGGAATTACAAGTCTTGATATTCTTTGCTGTGAAGAATTCTTTTTCATCAAGGTAAATTCTTTTCAAATCAATTAACTTTTGTCTAAAGTAAAACTTCTTTTTTTACATACCTGACTTTACCTGGGACAGCAGTGGCAGAAGCTAAACTTCTGTTGCTGTTAAGAAGAACATTGCGCTTAGCGGCAGTGAAAGCACTACGCGAGGCGGTGTTAAACAATCTAGGAAGAACCATAATGACTCCAACACTAAAGTATTTGTAACTAACTAAAGCAGTTGTAAATATGACTTCTGTAGATTTATGCTCTTATTGTATGTTGAAAGTCGCATTCAAAGGAAATGGTGCAAACACGCAAAATTGTCAATTCGCCAATTAGAGAGCGCAATTCAATTAGCGCTAGACCCCGGGTGGAGGTCGAAGTTCTATTGGGCAAAAAAGCTATCTTACCCGGACATTGGTTCTAAAATCAATTCCGGAGATACCACCGTAAATATGAAGTAAAAGAAATTGGAAATGGTGAGCCAAAATCGTGGACAGGACAGTTAGACCAGCCAATTATGGGGTCTGCGACTGTGGTTCCGATTGAATGAATGGACCTTTGTACTGCAAGGACAAGTTTGCAACAAGTTGAATAACGAGGTCAATTAAGTTTCTCTGTCTATAACCTGATTGATTTAGAAAGGCAATTAATTGATGAAATCACCCTGTATCAGCCTGCGCACTAATTGTAATCAGTATTTGTTTAATTGTGAAGATTGTATTTGACGATTAATTACTGGGGTACGGTAGCTACTTAGAATTTTTTCGCCGGCAAGTTTGTTTTCCTTTATTACGTGACAAATGTGCCTTGAGGGTTCCACAACAAATTCAAATTCGAGGCTCGTAAATTGGATATTCTTGCATTTAGATTGTTCTAATCTTCAATAATTGGCATTGGTGAGTATATATCTGGAACTGAATTGAGCACTACATTTCACGTATTAGGAGTCACATACTATTATACCATTACGTACATTTTTAAGTGCAATAGAGTGCAATAGACCTAGATCAAAGTAGTTAATCTAGAGTAGGTGCGGAGTTCTGATCTATGAATGACGAAAACCTACATTTGGACCAAAAGAAATAGATGCAAATTCAAATTGATTTTATATATCAACTCATATAATATATATCACAGTTTGTGTAGTGTATGAATCTCAACACTCTACCATTGATAAACTTTATCTACTCTTTAACAAATCTCTAACGCTGGCCAACAAATTCTTGATGTGTTCAGGATGTACTTCATTTATCAATGAAGTTCCTTCTGGTAAATCGCTCTCATATATCTGCACACACTCAGCACATAGATTGAGCTCTAATTTTTCTTGATTTATCACCAGTTTTCTCTTTGCAGTGCTAATAGATTCAATCTGAGACCTTTCTTGTTTTTGAATCCTACTAGATCTGCGTCTTTTATTGGTTTGCGCTTCCGCAACTTCACCATGGGTTTCAGTGGAGATTCTCTTTTTCGAACTATCCACAAGTGCTCTGAATTCATCCTCTTCACTCAGTTTCAATGGTTCTTCATTCTTAATATCGTTGGTTAATTCTGAAATTCTCATTGAAGACTTTGAATCTCTTATCTTTACTGCATCCACTTGTTGCATCCTTCCATTAAGTGCTTCCGTATTACTTCTGTCTTGTGGTGAAGCTTTAGGAGTAGGTAATTCCCAGGTTGTCTTCTTCTTGCTATTGTCTTTTGTTTTGTTCAAAAAGCTCCTTCTTTTGGCTAAATATTGCTGGTCTTTGTTGGGTACATAAAAGTAATGGTAAGCCATATGAGTCTTGCAATAATCACATAAATTCTCACTTTCTTCATTTGAATCGTCTTTAGAAAATAATCCTAATTGTTCATCTTCAAGGATTCTCTTACTAAAATCTTGTAACCTGTATTCAACTTTATACTTCATAGGTTTTATTCTACTCACCAAACTCAATTGGCCATAGTAATAAGTTTCAAAACTAGTCAAGCAATCTTTAACAAATTGAAAAGAAAAGTTGTTCCTTTTATGGGAATTAAGGTCACCATTAAATGCAGTTTTACATTCGATAACAAAACTTCTTAAAATATTTTCAATTAATTTATAGTGGTTGAATACATTTTCTTTTTTAATCTTCTTATAATCAAAGATTGATCTTTCACCAAACTCAAGCCACGGTTCAATTATAAAATTAACAGCTTCATTGAAGTTAAACCCACAGTTAAATCCTGAATGATACACCCTGGGATAAGTAATTATGAATTCATTGGGGTTCTGGTCGGCATAAACACATTTAATCTTATTCTTAACTAAAGCCATTGGGGACAATAAAGTGACTAATTGTGTAAGTAGATCAGGTTGTTTTTCAAACAAATCAGGAGAAGAATTCTTCATTAATTCTTCAAAGTTATCGGCATCGTAGGAAGGAATTCCGTACCATTTCTTGGTAGCACCAAAATGGCAATAATTTATAGATAAAGAATAATGATCTTCAACATGCCAACAAAAAGTTGAAAGTAATGAACCTATATAAATCCAAGGAATCGTCATTCCAGAAATGGACGTGTTTATGAATTTCATCAACGAACCATTTATAAATGGCAATTTTGTTAAATTGAAGCCATGATTAATATACTTATCATAATAGTCATTGTTTGGTAAATTTAACGAATTCTTCATGGGAAATCCACTAATTTCACCGGGAACTAAATTGTGGATATCTGCTCCATATTGAACTTGAAACTTCGATTTTTCTTCTTCATTAACAAAGTCCCAAAACTTATCCTCTATAAAATCATTTGTCATGAATTCTCCATTATTGTAAAATTGTTTAAAATTGTTCTCGAATTCCTGACAAACTTTGAAAAATTGAGGTAGAGAATATAACTTATCCGTATCTTCTTGGAACCCGTATTCTCCAGTACCTATCAAGCACTTATTACAGTACCAATTTCCGGGGGGTATTTCTTTTATTACTGGCTCCAAGCAATCCATGTGATACGAATCATCACAATTATCACACAATAATGTCTCCGCAGGTCTGTCATTTTTACCACAAATATTGCAATTGTCGTCCTCTTCATCTTCTTCATCAGTAACAACTTGCTCTTCACCCTCTCCATCTACTTTAAACGGGTTGCTGATCGATCCTTGCAGTTGATCTTGTATCTGGTGTTTTCTTTCATGAGCAAGCTGTTCTTGAACCTGAACCTGTTGAACTTGTTTTGTTTCAGCACAATTTTGCCCTTGTCCCAGACCATGCAGCTCCTGCGCTTCTTTATCCACTGCTTTATGAACTCTCTGAGTTTTAATCTTATTCATGGGATCTCTCTTTATTGGCAGTGGTGATAATGTTTTATTAATGCTGTCAAGTAATGTGGTGCTGTTACTTAACAAAAATATAGAATATGCTTTGATATTGGTATTAAATTGATTTTCTAATTCTTCAGAATCCAAAGGAATCTCAAACTTGGCATTCAAATGCCTCCATGCTTCCTGATTCATATTTTCAATTCCTCCTAATTTATGAACTTCAATGTAAAGATCGTAGTAATATATTTTCTTAATTTCATGATTGAGTTGTTCAAGTTTTACCTGTCTTCTATTATTCACTATAAAGTAGGATTTTAATATACTCTTATTTCTCATTTTGTTAAAACGATTAATATTATTTTTAAAAAATGTTCTGCTTCTTGTAATTAGACCTAAGTCATTCAATTTTTGTAATCTCGTATGAAACTTGAAGTTTAAAGATATCAGAAAGGGAGGCTTCCAATCAGCAGGAGGGATGATTTTAATTATTCCAAAATCTGAGCCCAATTTACTTATATCAGGTCTTGATAAATACTTCATAGGGTCTTGGAATTCTTTATTTGTAGGGTATAGGACTGGACATGGTGTAAGTAACGATTTATTAAAAGTCATGATTTGCAAAGTTGATCACTGTTAAAGAAAAACCAGTTAAAATTTGGATCCTTGTGTAGGTATGGGTAAATATATATGTAAATATATGGCAGCCGTAAAAATGTCAGGGTGAATTCCGGAATGTACACCAGAAAGAATAACAATATGTATGGGTGTATATGCAGCTACTGCTTTTGAGAGTCTTAGTCTTCAACTATAAATGCTTATTTGATTTGATAAAGTGTAAGACTCAAAGGAGGTCCCAATCCCGGCTTATTATGTGAAGCTACTATGGTTGTTAATGAACTAAAATATTATCTCCAAATTCAAAGAACAGTGCTTTAATACAGTTCTGAAAATTGGCGCAATTTAATTCCAAAAAAAATAATCGTGTCAGAGAATTGAATGAAATTGTACGATTTTTACAGATAATCTCTAACAAAATGATAAGAGAAAACCAAAAATATAGGTAAATCCTTTTTTCGGTCATATTTTGTACAGATAGTCTTAAATGAATACCGATAAAAAGCAACTACGAAGTTTTGAGATTTATTTTCTATATCGCTATTGCAACTGAAATGGTCCAGCAAGAAGCTATCAGACTTTTACTTTGTTTTTCAAATTTAATCAATGATAGATAAAATGCCAGATTGCTTGCATGGCGGGCGGACTTAAAAGATTAGAGTGCAGGGGAGATGTTCATCGCCCGAGGTGATATACCTAGTTAGGAAGTGTAAGAGGTAATGTTGTACATGGAGAAAACTGGAGAAAAAAAAGGCGAGGGAATAGAACAACTAAAAATTCAGAGGTTGGAGTTGAGAGTGAGATACAAAGAGTAGACTCTTGGCAAAGATTAGAGATTAATATAAGAAGTGGATCATATAGCTGAATATTGAATTGGTCTAGAATTGGGGGTAACTTATTGAAGATTTTGTTTTGCTAATAGTGATATAACCAATATGATGGCAATCACTAGCAGAACCTGAAAATTTATGCCCCGATTGCGCTGAGATGGAACAAACTTATCGGTGGGCACACGAAGTTCGAGCGACTCTCAATTTGAAGATATCAACCTCGTAGACAGATGCGTTGAATCATAACCTGACTTTAATTGTTGAATTTCTAGTCCATTGAACATACAACAGCAAAGTATTTTATGATATTTTTTGAGGTACTAGAATTCAGTGATTGGACTATATTTTAATTAGATATTTATAATTGCAAAAATCAAAGGGTACAAGTAGAGATATGAAGGATTATACAATTACAGTATTGGGATGTGGAGTCATGGGAACTGCCGTTGTGTCTGCAATTCTTAAAACGAAATTGGAACCTTGTCCAGCAAAAATCATTTGCTGCACTGGAACATCCAACCTGGCAAACAAATTGAAGTCTAAATTAAATAGCGACTTAATTGAAGTTTCATCTGGTAAAGAATCCAATAATATAGCAATTTCCAAAGCAGACGTGATCATATTAGGTTGTAAGCCTTTCTTGTGTCAACAAGTTTATGAAGAAGTTAAACATTCTTTGACAGGTAATCAATTGGTGATTTCTTTGGTTGCCGGTTGGACCATCGATCAATTACAAATATTCTCTAAATACATTGCAAGAGTTATGACTAATACTCCAGCTCAATATGGATGTGGTATGGCGGCAGTTGCATTTTCTGAAGCTGCTGAAGACAAGTATGAAGATTTGGTCATGAAATTAACAAATCCTGTTGGTAAGGCAGTTAAACTCCCAGAGAAAAATATGGATGCTGCTACTTCCTTGATTGGTTCAGGACCTGCTTTCTGTTTACTTATGATGGAATCATTGATTGACGGAGGTGTTAGAATGGGGATTCCTTATGCAATTGCTAGAGAATCTGCTGCTAGAGTTATGGAAGGTACTGCTAAGATGGTGTTAGAAACAGGTGAACATCCCGCTGTTTTGAAAAGTAAAGTATGTACTCCAGGTGGAACTACTATAGGAGGATTGTTAAAAATGGAAGATGCTGGAGTTAGAAGTGGAATTGCAAGAGGAGTGGAAGAAGCTGCCAATATTGCCACATCTTTAGGTAAAAAGAAATAGGCATTTCATCGTTCAAGTTGTTGAAGTTGTTACACGTATACATCATTATGGTGATTAGATCTTTTGATTTTTTTTCTTATTTTTATTTGGTATATACAATAAAAAGAGTACCTATTTACATTAAGATATATATATTCCGATAGCTCTTATTTCAGACTGAAGCCAAATAATTTCATGAATGTATCAACATCTTTTTGAGAAAATGAAATTTTGGCTTCTTCTAATTGAGACTTTAAGTTGACTAAAGAGGTTTTGATCTCTTTATCCATTAATATCAGCATCATTTGCATCATGGAAGGCTTCTTGTTAGGTTCAAATCCTTTAGCATGAAGTAAATTTTGAAATTCCTGGATAGAGTTAGAAATCTCTGGATGACTTCTTAAATCGGACATGAGTTTATTGAGTCTTTCGGTTTCATCATCATTAGGTTTAAACTCTGTAGAATATGATCTGGTATTAGCTGAAACAGTTACTCTATTAAACAATGTGTGCTTTCCAACAGCCGATGTCCTTGCTCTTGAAGATATTTTGATACTATTCGATAAGACTCTGAACTTAAACATGGCTACTATTCTATAACTCTATGGCTTTCTAATATACTTTTGTATGATATATTCGACTAGTAACTTTCCAACTCTTTGTTTGAAGATTGGAGCAACCAAAAGGCCGCGCCCTACACTCTTGGAGAAGCCATCGAGTGCGCAAGTTGGCAGCAGAACCGATAGAAGCAATTGTCGGTGAGTACACGAAATTGTTATTGGCAAGAAGGAAGAGCAGGGCGTGTCCCGTGTCCAACAAAGTTGCAAAGGTGTCGAGACTTCAACTTTTGGAGTTGTTTGAATAATTGACGTAACATATAGAACTCGTTAAGGGATTTTGAAAACCATATTTAATTTTCTTTTTTTTAAAATATCTCTAAATTACCAAATAATATGTCAAACGAAGGTCAAGAAGAATTATTGGACTACTCCGATTCCGAAGAAATCGCCGTTCCAACCACAACTGCTCCATCTGCTACTGCTGATGGAGAAGCCAGTAATGACAAAGAAGCAGATAAAAAAGGTTCTTATGTTGGTATTCATGCCACTGGTTTCAGAGATTTTCTTTTAAAGCCAGAATTATTAAGAGCTATTGGTGATTGTGGTTTTGAACATCCTTCAGAAGGTTCGTATGCTTTGAACAGAAAATCGTTTCAATTGCAAACTTTGTGTTTATCTTAAACTTTCTATCCAAATGAGCACAATATTCGTTCCAAAACATGGATAAACATAAGCATCAAAAAACAAATCAATAAGTGCTAGATCATATCTTTATTTTTTTCTTTGATGAATCTAGAGCCAAATATTGAAAATCGATTTTCAAAGCCAACCTTCCCCCCTTGGAATGGTGGATTACATGATATCTTATCATAGAATGACTTTGAAAGTAATGATTTGTAACGAGCCTTTGTTGAAATGTAGCACTTGTTGTTATTGAAGTGCAACTTATTGAATTCAATTGTTTTGAATATACCTCCTACAATGAAAGTAATATCAAGTTTACTATCGATGTGTATATTCTATTGAGTATCTTGTTTGAGGATTCTTTTTCAGTTTTGCAATTTGAAAACTCCTTAAAAACATTTTTTGGGGACCCTCTTCAAAGAAAGTCCAATCAATTAGAAATAGTAAATTGATTTATGGTATACTTTTGTGTTTAATGAAGTGAAAGAATTGAGAAACGCAACTCCAACCTCACTTCAAGATATTAACTATTATATGTTATCCTGAGTTCAGTATTTGCTCTAAATATAAAAGAAAGTTAAGATAATGTTCAACAAAAGTTTCCCAATTGAATCTCTTTTAAGCAGTATACTCTGCTTACAAAGTTTATTCCATTTCTCTTACTAACAATTTTTAGTCCAACAAGTTTGTATTCCTCAATCAATCTTAGGAACAGATGTATTATGTCAAGCCAAATCAGGTTTAGGTAAGACTGCAGTTTTTGTTTTATCTACATTACAACAATTGGATCCAGTCCCTGGTGAAATTTCTACTTTGGTCATCTGTCATACTCGTGAATTAGCTTATCAAATTCGTAACGAATATTCACGTTTTTCTAAATATATGCCTGATGTGAAGACCGAAGTTTTCTATGGGGGTATTCCAATTGCTAAAGATTTAGAAAAATTGAAGAATAAAGATACTTGTCCTCATATTGTTGTTGCTACTCCAGGTAGATTACATGCCTTAGTTAAAGAAAAAGCAATTCGTTTAAACAACTTGAAGTCCTTTGTTATTGATGAATGTGACAAAGTCTTAGAATCAATTGACATGAGAAGGGATGTTCAAGATGTTTTCAGAGCCACTCCTTTACAAAAACAAGTTATGATGTTTTCAGCTACCTTGTCTCAAGAAATCCGTCCTGTTTGTAAGAAGTTTATGCAAAATCCTTTAGAGATCTATGTTGATGATGAAGCAAAATTAACTTTACACGGTTTACAACAATATTACATCAAATTGGAAGAAAAGGAAAAGAACAGAAAATTATCAGATTTATTAGATTCCTTAGAATTCAACCAAGTTATTATTTTCGTTAAATCTACTCAAAGAGCCAACGAATTAAATAAATTATTGTGTGCTTGCAATTTCCCATCTATTGCAGTTCATTCTGGTTTGAACCAAGAAGAAAGAATTGAAAGATATAAATCTTTCAAGGAATTTAACAAGAGAATCTGTGTTTCAACCGATGTATTTGGTAGAGGTATTGATATTGAAAGAATCAATTTAGCAATTAATTATGATTTACCAAATGAAGCCGATCAATATTTACATAGAGTTGGTAGAGCTGGTAGATTTGGTACCAAAGGTTTAGCCATTTCTTTAGTTTCTTCAAAAGAAGATGAAGAAGTTTTAGACAAAATCCAATCAAGATTCGATGTTAAGATCGCAGAATTCCCTGAAGAAGGTATTGATCCATCCACCTACATGAACACTTGAGTCATTAAGCTTCTAGTTTGTTTTCTGATTTATCTTAAAATTTCCTTCTACAGTTTTGAAAATTATGGAAGGAAATTTGGACGACTTAGTTTCTAGGTGCGATTTGTATTTATACATAACTGTTATAAATATTTGTTCTAAAAGTTAAATATATATGTATATTAACAATGGCACTGCAGTATCCTGTAGCATTGATTCTACATAGGTTTCTTTTTCTTTCGCAACCTTGCAAACTTCCTTTCTTTTTTTTGTTTTTTTGACTTGAGTCTCCTCCAATCATTTAACACTTTCATTTGAATATTTCATAATTTTCATTAGTCATTTTATTGTATATTTGACACATATTCCATTGATCACTTTGAAAATATCAGAGATATCTTTCTTTGGAACAAGAAACCATTCCACATGTTTCTTATAATATCTTGAGTCATTTTTTCCATCAATGCAACAACCGCAATGAATATCATGTTTTCCATATTTCAGTCTCAAAATAGAATGGATTTCAGATTCTGCTAATACATGATTATGACAGTAAAATCCATTGTCTTCGAAATTGGAATAATTTGTGATCTTTAAATTTCGAAATCTGTCCACGAAATTCATTTTGAAATATTGAACGTTTGGCTGCAAGCATGTCAAGCTATGTTGACATTGCTTCTCCCACTGAGATAATCTTGCAGTAACGGAACCAGTAGTCATTCCAACTTTGATGAAAATGTACTGCGATTTTTTTGAATTGAACGATACCAACTTATCTCTATCCCTGCGAGAAGATTGCGGTAAATTCTTTACTATTAGCCATTCCTTTTCTGATAGGTTAAGTAGATCAGTGATTGTGTAAACGTAAATAAAACCATACTTGCGCGGGGAAATTTGACTCTTGTTATTACTTGAAATCTTTGGATGTATATATATCTCTGTATTAATATCAGACTTTAATCTTGGTTTAGAAGGTAGGGATGGAGAGTTGAAAGTCTTAGAGCTGTTCGGTGTTTTTAGTTCATTTTTTTTTGGTTTATTTGGTATATTTGGTTTGTTTGGTTTGTTTGGTTTGTTTGGTTTATTTGGTATATTTGGTTTAGTAGATGAACTAAATATAGACGGTATATTGTTCCATTGTTTAACTTGTGTACTGATTGATTGTGATTTATGGTAGGAACAGTATCCTGTTTTTGTTAAACGCTTACATCGCTCACCCTTTAAAGTTATCCCGTTACACTGCATACGAAGTAGAAATATTAGTAGACTACTACAAGCAAGTAATTTCTTAATGCACGTAGCAGAATTGATTTGGTGCAATAATTTGGCTCGCACCCAAAATTGATGTCCCAAAAATGCAAAAAATAGTAAGACACAAAATAAAGAAAGGACAATATCGGTAAATTCGAAGAAACTCGTAATTTTGGTCAAATCGGGATTGCATATTCTCGGCCAGATACATTAAGTTTCTGGCAAACAATGAGTTGTAATAAGAATATCTTGTTATTAAAGCCGAGAAGAGGGGCCAATCCAAATCTGTGGATCTTTCGAGGTTTTTCATGAAAAGCCACGGTTTTCAAATTCTTTAGAAAATCTTGGTTTAATCTGACTCTTATTTGATTGTAGCCTGATACGGACCGCCAAAGTATCACGTGTAATTCGCACATTATGATAATAATAAGTCAATTAGTGGACCTATAGGTGGAAAATGGGGTCGATGGTGACAATATATATATAGGCGAATCAATGTTCAAATAAATTAAGGAAAAATTTTTAAGATTCATTATAATTTCCTTTTAAGTAAAAAGTCAATTAATCTTTTAGAATCTTTTGAAAGAATAAGAATATGCCATCTCACTTCGATACTCTTCAGCTTCATGCTGGTCAAACTGCTGAAGCTCCTCATAAGGCTAGAGCTCCACCAATTTATGCTACTACTTCCTACGTTTTCAATGATTCAAAACATGGTGCTCAACTTTTCGGTTTAGAAACTCCAGGTTACATCTACTCTCGTATTATGAACCCTACCAATGATGTTTTCGAACAAAGAATTGCTGCTCTTGAAGGTGGTATTGGTGCAGTTGCAACTTCTTCTGGTCAATCTGCTCAATTACTTGCAATTGCTGGTCTCGCTCATGCTGGTGATAATATTCTTTCAACTTCTTTCCTTTATGGTGGTACTTACAATCAATTCAAAGTTGCTTTCAAAAGATTAGGAATTGAAGCCAGATTTGTTAATGGTGATAAGGCTGAAGATTTCGCAAAACTTATTGATGAAAAGACCAAGGCTATTTATATTGAGAGTATTGGTAACCCAAAATATAACGTTCCAGATTTTGAAAAAATTACTAAATTAGCTCATGAACATGGTATCCCAGTTGTCGTTGATAACACTTTTGGTGCAGGTGGTTTCTTAATCCGTCCATTTGAACATGGTGCTGATATTGTTGTTCATTCTGCTACAAAATGGATCGGTGGACACGGTACCACCATTGCCGGTGTTGTTGTTGATTCAGGTAACTTTGATTGGACTAAATACCCAGAGAAGTACCCACAATTCTCAAAGCCATCTGAAGGTTACCATGGTTTAGTTTTGAGTGAAGCTTTAGGTAAGGCTGCATTCATTGGACACGTAAGAATTGAATTATTAAGAGATTTAGGTCCAGCTTTGAATCCTTTTGGTGCCTTTTTATTATTGCAAGGTTTAGAAACCTTATCATTGAGAGTTGAAAGACAATCTTACAACGCCTTAAAATTAGCTCAATACTTGGAAAAATCTCCTTACGTTTCTTGGGTTTCATACTTAGGTTTACCATCTCATGAAAGCCATGAATTAAGTAAGAAATACTTAAACAATAAGGACATTCATGGTGGTGCCTTAAGTTTTGGTCTTAAACCATTAAAAGAAGCTACCGAAGATCCATTCAAAGAAGCCAGTCCAAGAGTTGTTGACAACTTATTGATCGCTTCTAATTTGGCCAATGTTGGTGACTCAAAGACTTTAGTTATTGCCCCATACTATACTACTCATCAACAATTAAACGAAGAAGAAAAACTTGCTTCTGGTGTTACCAAAGATTTAGTTAGAGTATCTATTGGTACTGAATTTATTGATGATATTATCAATGACTTTGAACAAGCTTTCAAGAAGGTTTATGAAGCTTAGATGAACTCAATTGAGTTGAGATTAATTAGATAAAGTCAAAGGGAATGTTTTTTTTGGTGTTTGTAGAGAATTTATTGATTATATAATTATAAACACATACTTTTCAAGGTATGTTTTATGAATAATATTTTAGAATTATTAAAGTGTTTGAAAAATTCGATGTAGTCTATTAGAACCGTACAAATATCAATAGCCCTAATAAAGTTAGTATTGAAATTACAAAATTGAGAATCGTTAGCTTTAATCCACTACCAACTGTAATCCGTGCAATATCTAGAGAGCCAAATATTTGATTTAATTGCTTGATGAATAAACATATCCCCAAGCAGATCATTAAGTTAACTACTATTTGTATAAATAGAAGTACTTTCACAACTAATAAGATTTGAAATGGAAATTTTACAGTATGTGCATGGGAGCCATAGGAGAATAATGACAACAACCATGATAATACAAGTAATAAGCACAAGATGGCTGATATGCATATTAATGTCATTGATAAACAACCTATTGTAACAGAGTGATAATTGATGAGAGTTAGCTTGTGACAAATCTCCACCAATGAAAAGTTCATTCCATATGAGTCCACTTCATTGGAGTTAATTGTTGAAGAGATTTGCTGAAGTGAATTTAAGACACTTTTGTATGTTATAAATAATGAGTCACTAAGTAATTGTTTATCAGAATGCTTGGAAAGGTACCCAAGTTGATAACCAATATCTTTAATCCAACAAGAAAAAATATCCAAATTGCCATTTAAACAAATTTGATCATCATGATAAGATCTACAAAAGCCATAAATACTGAATTTGAATATGTTCTTGGAGGAAAATGTATCTATTATTACGCCTTCATTAATTAAAGCATCGTTTAATGGCGTGCTCAAATCTTTGATTAAAAATGTTATCATCGATAGAGACTCCTCAATTATCAGAAGAATCTTATTGTTTTTGGAAGCATTATCATTAAATTGAACATTAAATTGCGAGTAACAAAGTCCTGATGAACTTTCCCTGCAAGAACATAAACTAAGGATATATGACATTAACACCAAAATTGATATTAGTATGTTAATCCAAATTCTCAAGCTGAATGAATCCGATAAATTGAACACTTGCTTGGAGGTTCGATTTTCAGGAATTAGGTTTGGACTATCATCTAATCTATTTTTATATGTGTTTTTCTGGATATCCAATAGCTCCAACTCATCGACAATGTTCATCGCACAATTGTTTCCAATATTCATCAGGTTGCTTGTGTTATGGTTCATGGATGGTTTATGAAACTTGATTGTTGTCATTTGCTTTAGTTTGGAGGAAAACTTGATGTTATCCTTCGCAGCCAAATGAGAGCAGCCTGTTTGCGTTCTTGAATCACAGACAATTCATGGCACACCAGATCGAATTTTTTACAAACATGTCGTAATGTATATGCCTATGGGTAGCTAGGGGAATGGGTATGGTTATTCAGAGAACAATATAGATGAGGAAACGTGTTAATGTAGTTTTTTAGGAATAATACACATCCACCTTCTTTTTTTAGAAAACTCTCTGATTGAGATCAATATGCCTATTTCTTAAAACCAGACTCGTTCATTAAATTGTTCAATTCCAAATATTCTAGTTCTTGTTCATTTAAAATCGAATCCGTCGAATCTCTGTTTCGCTGGAAAGAGTGTATTAGACCCCTTTGCGCATCATCATCTCTAGATGATAATATCTGGTTGTTGTTATTATTGTATCCATCGTAAGTCTCCTCTCGATAATGTTGACTGTGTTGACTATTTGAGCGATTAATTTCAGGCTGCACCGTGTTTTCATTAGCTTCTTCTTCTTTAGGAGTAGTTAATGCAGGCGTTAATAACGATTTCTTCCTCAACAACTTTTGGTTGAGATGTCTTACCGAGGATTTTCTTGAAAGTGAATGGCCAAGCTTTATCAATTCTGCATTTTCTTCTCCGTAAATATGTTCAAAATTGGTACGGAGCTGACTTTCATCATCAGAAACGGGTGACGAAGAGTTTGTCTCTAATTCTTTACTATATTCATTTTCATGAAGTAGTATTCCATTCTTTTTGTTAACTTTATTATTTGAAAATTTATGTAAGAATCCATTGAATTTATTAGGATTCTTTTTATCATCATTACCAAATCCTTGGGAAACTGATTGATATTTTTTATTTTTCTTATTGGTGTCACTACCATTGATGTTTTCCATTGAAAATGTAAACATGACATCAGCATTATTATCATCCGAATCATCATATTGATCGGTAACATTCAAAGGATTTCCACACCATAATGGAATAATCCATGAAATCATGTTAATAAATGCAAAGGTATAGGCAAACCACATAACAACAAGTAAAGTTTTACCAAATTCAAGATAAATTCCAAAATCGTTTAAGCTTGATTTGATTTCTAGTTGGAGATTTCGAATGATGATAGTCAATGTTACCACCCCAATATTAATACTTATAAATGAAGCAATAGTTATGTAAGATAAGATAATCAAAAGGAATCTTGGAATGTTGTTTAGATTTTTTTTATCTCCTCTTTCCTTATACAAGATATAAGTATAAATAATGATTACAAATTCAGCACAAGTTGCAAATATTAATGCTCCAGGAATCATTTTGAAGTAGGTTTCATTTTGCTTGACTCTTTTCAAGTAAAGAGAATTATTATCTTCACCTTGATACGCATAAGCCAATATACTTTGTAAACCAATCTGTTTTAATTGAGCTCTATAATCAAAGGCATTGATTGCTTTTCTGCATATTAAAGACTGATTTATCTTCCGAGAAATTGGGTTACCTTTCTTATCAAATAGATTTTCAGTATCGTATTTCCCATAACACCATCTCCATAATGTATTCAAGATAAATTGGGGAGCACCAGCAACTTGTGATTCGGCGTATTGTGTTAAGATTAATATTTCAGAATTTGTTAACGATGAATCAACGGGGAAAGCTCCTGCTCCAGAGTTCTGTAATACTGCTGGTGATAATGAAACCGAACTTCTTAGTGAGTTATAAAGTCCATAGGCAACTTCAAGATGTGAACAACTAATTTTGAAGAAATAAAAGTTATTATTGATAGATCCAGCAACGGTACACAATAGAAATGCCAATGAAAAAAAGGCTGACAATAATCTAACAATTTGAAGATTTCTGCTTGCAACTGATAAATTCTTTAGTGGTTTTGTTAGCGATGTTATTACCCTTTTCATATTATTATTTTTCTCTAATGACAAACAAAAAAATGATAATGAAGTTAAGTAAACTTAAACCTTCTTGGATGAATCTGAAAAGGGCTTTTTCAAAAAGTTGATAAAATGGAAATGAACTGAAATGATAGATAATAGTATGTATGTATGTAATTATCTAGTGTGCTTATAGGTTTATAATGGACTCTTAGCCAGTGAAAATAGATAGCAAAAATAGATGATAATAATAGGTATTTGATTGTTAGCAGTAAGAGAATCACCTCCCTTCTTGTAAAGTGAATCTGAAAGAAAATAATTTAAAAGTGGATAATTTCTGGAAATATTACCTTTCTCTCGAAAAAGGATTAAGGACTGAAATTGTTGTCTATAGTCTAGCTCAGATGTGAAAGTTAAAGATAGCCTTAAAGCAGACTAAGGAAGCAAAAAATGTCTCGCGTCAGAAATGGAGTTCTCACGAAACAAAAAGATTTTAAATCACTCCAACCAACTAATGGAGTGGGACTTATCTATGCGTATCGGAGGTAGACATGACTACTTGATCATTTGGCCACTTGACTATTGGATTACTTGACAATTTGACAATTTGACAATTTGACAATTTGACAATTTGTCTATTTGTCTATTTGTCTATTTGTCTACTTGACCACTTGACCACCTCAGATATTTTTAGATTACAGTATCCAATTGACCTAATTCTTGAACTACATTGTTAACGCATTTCATAAGATCAATGCACAAACTTCGATACAATTGACAAGCAATAAATTATGTGTATTTTCATATAATAATAGTAATAAAATTTTTAATGGACTAAATAGCAATTCGTATAGTAAATGAAATGGAAAACCGTGGAGATCCATAAAGAGCTTTAACTCTGAAAGAATTGAAAAGTATTGTTTTTGATCAAAATTCAAAAAAAGGCCAAGCTAGAATTCTTCATTAAACAGAAGATTTCCATATTTTTGATTATAATCAACCTCTTCTCTGAATCGTGAATAACCAGCATCCTCATTACCTTCTAATTTTCTCTTCCCTGAATTCTCATAATTAGGAATATTAACTGGCTTATATGAACTTGACATAGAATCTAGCTCAGATAAATTTGAATATGTACTAGCTGTTGAGCCTGAATTCATTAAAGATGGAGGATTATCCATGCCTGATGGCAAGGGTATTCTTCTAGAATCATTATTCAATCCATAATTTCGGGCATTTGGAGCATTGTATCCTTCAGCCACTGCTTTACGTATTCTCATTCCAAGGGTGCTAAGAGATGCAATGTCTGGGTTTTGTGATTGAATGGTGGCAGGCTCCACCCTATGATTCATTTGCCTTTTATGTTGACTATCAGTCATATTCTTTGAAACTAATTTCTGGAGATTGATTACGTTACAATCCAAGAGAAATCAGGATTTATTTACCGCAATCTATTCGTTCCTTTGTTTGATTTAAGTCAGTTTAGGGAAAATAGAAATATAAAGCTGCTCACGTGCGTAATTCAGCACGTGACATTTGAGACAGAGCATCTTACTCTCAGAACTTTGATAGCGAATATGTAGCTTGGAAATTATCCAACTGAAGTAATGGGCTACAATCAAAGAAATAAAGATTGAAGTGAAAACCCTTTACCAATATGCTTTCTACCTTCTGATTGATCATACATCACTTAAGTGTGCTCTAAGTATATACGTTCCATTGAAATTTATCAATTCTTTGAGTGATTAAGAAATTTCAAGGGCCCGGGCTTCCAGTTCAATCTTCCTAGATATTGTGGATTAGAGAGAATCCGTTGTTCTCCTCCTCCCCCACCAACATACTTAACTCATGTTCAGAGAAAAAGTTGCGATTTTTATAAATCTTAATGATAGCCTAAACCGACAATGAGAATTTATCCAGTAAAATGCCGTGTGAGAATGCGAATTAGCCACTACAATCAAACCCAACATGATTCCCGTTACCAGAGCTAACTTTAAGAAATAAAATATGACTCTCTTCAGCCCCACTGGTTCAATTAAGATCAGCTCTTTTCGCTTACTGTTCCCCGGCCTGAAATTTTCAAACCTCTATCGTTAACTAATAGCGGCTTGTATGCACTCAGCAATACCTAAGACTCGAATTCAGAAGGTGAACGCGGGTCGATCGAGCTTCTATATATATTCAACAGGTTGCATTTTCGTTGATAAAAATTGGCATAAAAAGAAGTTAGATTCATGTAATAATTAAAATTTAGAATTATTATCAGAAAAACAATATCTTATAAGTAACAATGTCTACCGAACCATCATTTTCCATTTCATCTAAAACAGCCGTTGAATATGAAAGTGACTTTTCTGCACACAACTACCATCCACTTCCAGTAGTATTCACAAAGGCACTTGGTGCTCATGTTTGGGATCCCGAAGGTAAAGAATACCTTGATTTCCTTTCTGCATATTCTGCTGTCAATCAGGGACATTGTCACCCAAAGATTGTTGCTGCCCTTGTTGATCAAGCCTCAAAGTTGACTCTTTGTTCTAGGGCTTTCTCATCCGATGTATTTGGTGTTTTTGCCAAGTATGTTACTGAATATTTCAATTATGAAATGGTACTTCCAATGAATACTGGTGCTGAAGCAGTTGAAACTGGTTTAAAACTTGCAAGAAGATGGGGTTATGTTAAAAAGGGAATTCCTCAAGGTGAAGCAATCATCTTATCTGCTGTGGATAACTTCCATGGAAGAACGCTTGGAGTAATCTCCATGTCTACTGATCCAGATGCTACTTCAAATTTTGGTCCCTACCTTGAAGGTGTTGGCCCTCAAATTCCTGGTGAACCAAAGGGCACTCTTTTGAGATATGGTGTAATTGAAGATGTTGAAAAAGCTTTCAATAACGCCGGTGATAAAATTGCAGCAATTCTCTTAGAACCTATCCAAGGTGAAGCTGGTATTGTTGTACCACCAGAAGATTACCTTACAAAAGTACAAGCTCTTTGTAAAAAACACAATGTCTTATTAATTTGTGACGAAATTCAAACTGGTATTGCTAGAACTGGTAAGATGTTGTGTTACGAACATTCAAAGGATGTTAAACCAGACCTCGTCCTTTTAGGTAAGGCTATTTCTGGTGGTGTTTACCCAGTATCAGCCGTACTTTCTTCAAAAGAAATTATGTTATGTCTTGAACCAGGCTCTCATGGTTCTACTTATGGAGGTAATCCATTGGCTTGTAGAGTAGCAGTTGCAGCTCTTGAAGTTGTGAAAGATGAAAAATTGGTTGAAAGAGCCGAAAGATTAGGTCAATTGTTAAGAGGTGAATTGGAAAAATTAAAAGATGAATCTAATGGTATTATCTCAGAAGTCAGAGGAAAAGGTTTATTATGTGCGGTTGTTATCGATGAAACTAAGACCAATGGTAGATCTGCTTGGGACTTGTGTTTGTTAATGAAAGAACATGGTGTTTTAGCTAAACCAACTCATGATCACATTATCAGATTAGCTCCTCCTTTAATTATTTCAGAAGAAGACTTATTAAAGGGAGTCAGTTCTATTAGAGATTCTCTTGTCACTTTACCAAATGTTCCTAAGGCTCACCATTAAATGTTAATTTAATTTATGAAATTTGTATATATACTTATATAAGAATCACACTTTTTTTTTTGTGAAAATGCTTGTAAATTAATGACTTTATGATCTCTTCTTATGATCTATTTGAATTTTTTCTTTCTTCCTTGAGTATTTTGAATCTCTCTTTCAATTTATATTACTCTTCCTCATCATCTTTTCTCTTTTGACTTGGAATATGTCCTAATGCTGCTAATCGTCTTCTTTTCTCAACAGATGTTTCACGAGCACTTCCATCGTCACTGTCTTCAGAGTCTTCAGAGTCTTCAGAGACTTCCGAATCAGCGAGGCTGGAGATCTCAGAGTCTTCATCTTCGTCACTATTATCCAGGCCCTCTGGTACTACCGGCGGCAACCTCTTTAATTTTTGTTGATCTTTCAGTATTATTCCCAATTTGTTAGCAGATAACAATCCAGAAAGCTTCTGCTCAATCTTTCCATTGGGTTTGGATTCAGGAGACGAAGATACAGCTAGCTTTTCATTAGAGTCAGTCGACTTAATATTAGAAATACCATCAGCGGTCGGAGATGAAGCATCATTATTTGCATTTGTCGAGTTTGAACTCTTAATACCAACATAAGAAAGCGCCTTACCCACAATAGAAGAAGATCTTGCTCTACCTTCACCTTTTGGATTTTCATGACGATTGACTTTATATCTTCTTATGATTTCACCATCTGTATTCTCAACCATTATCATATTATCAACTTGATAAGCGTATACTTGACGATGTCTTGATTCGTTCTTGGCTAAAAGCATTTTCTTCTGCTTTTTGATTTTCAGAGGCGATGTAGGTATTGAACCATTGCTATTTGTTGGAGATATTAAATCTGATGCTTCAAATGGTGTAAGTCTACGACGTAAGGATTCTTCTGAATGTATACTTAAGTTTTCGTTGCCAGATTTATCCTCCTCCTTAACATCAGATGGCTCTTTCCCTTGACTTTGAGTATGCTTTAACGATACTGTTTCTAACACCTCACCATGCTGATCCTCAACAATAAGAGTTTCACCTTCTTTGAATGCAGTAGTTGGAACGGGCGATGTCTCGTAATTGTTTCGACTATTGACATGTACTAATTCAGAATTATTTGATTCTACATCAGAATGATGTAAAACAACTTTAGGAACATCTAATCTTGTTGACTTCGAATCTCCATGTGAATTGTATGAGTTTTCAGAGTCCAATGAATCTTCCTTAACGGTTCCAGCTCCACTAGTTTGTCCAAGAGTATCTTGGCCCTCTTCTTCTCCATCTTGAGAGTCATTCTTGCTTATAGTAGCAGTTCTACCACCCAATTGTAAAACTTCAGCCTGGGGTCTTGGGCGATTTTGATAGTTAGATTCTTCTTTTTTATCATCAATTGACCTTGATAAAGTCTTCTTAAGCATCTCTCCTGGAGTCTGATTCTTCTTCTTCTTCGTCTTCTTTCTCCTTGCACCTCCTGCTGGTCTAACTTTAATTCCACTAGTTTCAACTGTACTTACAGGAGCATCAACAGTAGCTTGGTTGACTTCATTGAGACTACTTTTATCAAGTTTTTCATCAGAAATACTATGCGTATCAACTCTATGCAATGAAAAACTCGTTGTTGCACGATCCAAGTTCTGCAAACGTGACATCCAACTTGGTCCTTGTTCTTTAGTATTTGTCGTTGTGAAGGACATCGTAATGGCCATTCTATTGAGTCTTTTACCCAATGTCAACACAGCGACCGATGACCCGTGGATAATAATCGAAGTCAATATGAAAAAGCAAACCATTGGCCAAATGCTTGCTAATAGTTGATAATGAGGAAAATCTTCACTTGGTAATTCATATAATGGCGTCTCTTCTGTGGTGTAATGTGCTTCTAATGCCTTTCTTGCAAGAATAGATGCAAAAATAGCACCAACCCCAATTGGTCCAAAATGTCCACAGAATAATGCTTCTCTCCAAGTTTTGATATCAGGTGTGAATTTTTTGAATGCTAACACAGCAGGAACTCTTCTTAAAAAGATAATCACTATTGCTAAGATAATCAATCTCCAACAATTTAAGCCAATTTCAGCATTGTTAAATTCGGGCCAAGGAATAATAGCTCCAAAATAAACAAAGAATGCCAAATTTAATAACAAGTCGATAACAGTAGAAACATGGGATTCTTCGGTTTTTTTGGCGAAATCTCCGTTCCAACCAAAAGCTGTCCCTGCAGCAAATGAAACTAATAAGTCATCAACACCTAACATAGAACCAATACCTGCTGAATTAAACGCCAAAAATATAAAAATGGCCAAGAAGGATTCTCTATCGATTAAGTTTTTCTTCTCAGCAAGTGCAAGAGCTTTTCTAAGTAGAAACCCTAACACAACTCCTAGTATACAGCCAAATATACATTCGTAAAGAATTGTAATTAAAATCCAATCTTTTACTATTTCACCCCCTTTTCTAGGATATATGATTAAATTCAATGAAAGAAAGATAAAAGGAAAAGCCATACCATCGTTACAACCAGACTCAGCAGATAACAAATTTCTTAAATGACCAGGAACTCTTTCAGCAAATTTACCCTTACCAACAACGGCCGCCGCTAAAATTGGATCTGTAGCGGTAATACAAGCAGATACTAACAAAGAAGAAGGAAAATCAAAATGAGGAATCAAACACCAAATGAAAAGACCAACTATAAGCCAACCACAAGTCATTACCGGAAGTAATAAGATAGCAACCGATAACCAATGCTTTTTCATATATTTTCTAGGTAATTCAACCGCAACAGCAACAATTTGAATACAAAGAACAATTCTTGAAATTTCTAAAGTTATGAAGTCAGTATTCCCCCATGATATAGGATCGAACCAGTTCAAACAATGAGGACCAAAGATAAGTCCTGCAATAGTTGCAACAGTTGCCTCACCAATATAAAGCTTTTCCTTAACGAAAAGTGATACCAATGAAAATATTGTACTAAACATCCCTACACATGCATAAGATATGTGTGCCTGGTTGACCTAAAAAATATTAGTTAGTAAATTGTGATATTGAATAGAAAAATCCTGCAAAGATTGTAGTCAAATTGTGTTGCCCGAAAGGTATGAATGAATGAAAAAAAAAAAATTCAAAAATTTAAAGAAATGACAAATATTCCACTATGGAAAGGATAAAAGATAAGTTGCTTTATAATCATCAAGATGATTAACACAGATATATCATATGTAACATTTATATCTGAAGTTTTTGGCATAATAACTGATAAATCAATTGAAAGACGAAAAAAGTCATTGGAGCTGATCAAATCACAAACTTTGAATTTTGCAGTAATGATATATATTAACAACATAAGATGGCATTTTGGTAAACATACATCTAACTGGGACCACACCATTTTGAACCAAAATAGAAAGGCCTTTTTTCACAATATTTAACAACTATTAAAAGTTCAATGAATTTTTCTTAATTTAATTTTTATTGAAACCCATTTGTTTTAGATAACAAATTCTTAATGCCAAGCAAAGCACAGAACAAGAAAATACCCGACTGCACACAGCCCAATTGACTGATAATAATTCTAAGATTGCATATAAATTGAGATGATATGAATATGCATTTCTTGCTCTTCGATTTTGATTCGAAGAAGGTTCCACACCAAATTTATGTGTAGGAAGTAGCCTTAACGATTTCAAACTGCGGGTGTGTAGAGCGAGATCTCTTGAGTGAGGTAATCAAGAATATACCAACATATACACATATTTATATATATCTATTAGTATACACTTTACATAGATATTATTTTGATATCATACATTTATATATATCTATTAGTATACACTTTACATAGATATTATTTTGATATCATACATTTATATATATATATTATCTGCATATTTATTACTCACTTTCACAATTTCCATCACAAATATACATATTTGATATCAACTATAAATGACTTCAGGGCTTTGGATAATTGGATATGGATCACTTATTTTTAAGCCACCTCCTCATACTGAATTTAAAATCAATGGCTATTTGAAAGGGTTCATTCGAAGATTTTGGCAGAGTTCTTCTGATCATAGAGGCACTCCCGAATCTCCTGGAAGAGTAGTCACGTTGATCTCATTGCAAGATTTGAAAGAGAATAAATTGTTTCACAATGATTTACACATGTTTGAACTTCATCCCAAAAATAAGAATTTACCAGTTCACCACGAAACTGACATTCTTGAACAAAGTATTCCGGACGGCATAGTAACTGAACAAAATTATAGTATAGATAATTTAGTAGAAGATGATTTAAAAGTGTGGGGTTGTGCCTATTACGTAGCTCCAGAACATGCCGAAGAAGTAAGACAATATCTTGATGTTAGAGAGCAGGATGGATATTCTCTTCACAAAATTCCCTTTCACATTACTTACAGTTTGACTGCAGAATCAAAAAATGTATTAGAAACTCTTCCTCGGTCCGAATCCGGCGACTATTATTTGGAGTCTAGCATTTACATTGGAACTGTAAGCAACGAATCTTTCATAGGACCTGAAAGTATTGTGAAGACAGCCAAAACCATTAAGAATAGTAGAGGTCCCAGCGGAGAGAATTCTGAATATTTGTTTAATCTTTGCAAAGCGGTGAGAGAGCTAGATGAGTCTGGTAGGTCAAGAGATTATTATCTTGAGGAATTATCTCAACTCGTTGAAGGAAATGAAGAAGACAAGTTACGAGGTAAAACATATTTATAGAACAATTTTATAGAACAACTGCTATACAGAAAACACATTACCACATCTATTAGTTATAATTGTAAGCTAAGAATAAAACAATCTTTTAATCTTGGCAATCTGTCGTCAAGCTTTGAAATAGAAAATATAAAATATAAGCAAATCTCCCGGGGGTGAGTCGAACACCCGATCTCAAGATAACTTTGAGAAGATCCCATTACAGTCTCGCGCCTTAGCCAGCTTGGCCACCGAGAGGATTTACGAGACTGATCTGGGAACCAATTGTAATATGAACTTTCACCTAAGTTGACTTACTTTGATCTATAGCAAATATATATGTTTTACAAAGATTCAAATCACTCTTCAAAGAACAATTTTATATAGATGTATGTATATGAATATATATTTATATGTGTATTTATATAACCAACCGTTTATTACCAAAATATTTTGAATCTCCCTTGATTCCTGTACAACCAATCATCCAAGATTATACCATCCCATTTATATCTCTTGATACTAAAGGAATCCTTCACTTGACCTTTGTATCATTTCCACTAGTGTATCAATCATCTGCTGTGCTCTTCCATAATCACCGTCTGCCAAATAATCCCTAATTATAGGGAATGTATTCCATTCTCTAGAATCTTCTTTCTCGAATATTGCCGGAGCGGAATAAGGAACTCCCAAGAGAAAATTGACGTATCCAACCCTACGACCGGTTATATCATTAGCAACAAACTTTGAATTAAATTCAACAATAAGATCGTTTTGTTTCCATCTACTCATGGCCAATGATGAAGGTTCAATCTCTCCAGACTCAAGAATAAATTGTTTCCAACTTTTAACCCAATCACGAAGTCTCACAGCAGATATTTGAAGATTACTGATTGCTCGGGATAATCCATCAAATTTCAATATTGGTCTAATTTTTTTGTTATCCTTGGAGATAATTTGTCTAGCATAATCTTCAAGATCCTTTGTAAACACTTCTAATTGGCTACAAAGATCAACAAAATTCAATGGAATGATTGGCCGCTCTGCCAATTCTAAAATTAATCTTGAAAGAAGTTCAACAACAAGTTTATGTTTATTCATTTCGGGATCAATCTTAGATTTTTCAAAATTTTCAAAATCATCAAGACATGAATTCTTAGGATATTTTGTGCCTGTGAATTTAATTTCTGCTGAGGGAATATTAAGTAAATTTATAAATGGAATATAATTCTTCAGTTCAATTAAATTATTTGAAATACTTTCACCGTCATTGTTAGAAGCCTTGAAAAGGTCAAAGAGTGTCTTTGAATTTTCATCTTTTGCATTCTGCTTCGTCTTTCTAAGTACATCTTTAATTATTTCATGCAATAAAGGATTAGCCTTAATCAGTAACTCATCTCCTGTCACTATGTCACTTAAGTCAATGTAAGTAAAACCTTCCTTGATCAACAGTTCTTTTCTATCCTCAATCCATTCAGTCAGACCCGCCAAATTGTATTCAGTACCATCAAATGAAGCAAAATAAATTGATCTTGTAGGGGACCAATTGAACTTTCTTTGCAAAGAGGTGAATATTTTGATCAACTCCAATAATACAACAGAACCTGTGTTTGATGATAGTGTTCCGAAACATGCCGAGTCTCTCGAAGAACCAATGATAATACCCTTTTCAGCTTGTTCACGTCCTTCAATTGATCCAACAACATTCCAAATCTGATGAGCTGGTCTTTGTTCATTCGAAATTTTCATCTCAATTATATCATTATTGTCATTTGTATTTGAACCAGATCCCGAATAATATCCATCTTCAAATTTAATTCCTTTCCCTTCAAGTTTTTCAATAAACAATGTCCCATCGTTACGTGAAATTGGAATAGTTGGGATTTTTGCAGTGGCTTCTGATTTAGACCAAGGTAATCTCACCACATATCCTTCACCAGAAGACCATCCCGGAGTTAATACATCCCCAGGACTGTATCTTTCTAACCCAACGTTGAATTTTTGAATAATATCCTTATGATCAGTATTATCATAAGCTGTTTGGAAACTGGAACTTATAAATACAACCCCTTTAGCCCCTAAATTTGATGCATATCTAACTTTGTTCGAATCTGCCGTTTTACCGCCGTATTTGATTAAGACAACACAATCTTTTATCTCGATTCCATTACTTAATAAATTTTGAAAATCTTCTTCATTACCAAAGTTTGCATATATATAATTCCCTTTAACAACTCCATTAGAATTCATTGAATTTGGATTATAAGCATAATACTCCATACTGTCTTTACTAAACTCTTTTAAATTGGCTTGAACTGAATTGTCCTGAAGTTTAACATACGAATCTGGGAAGATTGATGAGTGAGGATCTGTGGATCCTTTGCCAGTGACAAGCCCAACAGGATAGTTAATATTAACCAGAACTTCATTGAAATCCCAAGTTTTGATTCCATTATTTGCCATGTAATTCTGAACATATCTTGCCAATGCTAAATCTCCTTTGGTTCCTGCTATATGGGTCAAAGAAGAGAAATATTCTAGATTTTCTTTCATAGTTTTAATACTTATAATCTGGGGTATGGAGTCAGAAATAGTATCAATATCATAAAATGTTGATACCGAAAAACCTCCCGAATGATGACTGGCTTCGTTGGTATTATACCTCGTCAAAAATAGTGTGAACATCATAATACAGAATACATAAAGTAATCTTTTTACCACTAAAGGGTTCCCAATCTTTAGAATTAAATTTTCATATGTTAATGATAGATATTTATATCCTTCATAGATTGGATCAATGATTTCAGATACTGGGTGTATTATTGAGCTCTTGAAATTGGCGGCAAATTTCTTTGTAATTGAAGAGGCTCGATTTAAGAATCTATTATTTTGATTGTTTTGAACTTCAGTCAGAAACCCTTCTTCAATCTCAAATTGCTCTATATCTATTGAAGGTTCGTTATCTAAATTAGTTTCTATGTCATCGTAAGATGGAGGGTTATTTGGTTGAGAACCTTCAAGTCTTTGATATTGGGACATTTTGTTAGGTTCAAATCTGTAAGTATGTAATGAAGAATTTTTGTGTTTCTTGAAAGCACTTTTCTGAATGAACACTAACTATGAGTTTAGATTTCCGTCTTACGGAGTAAAAGTGTTCTGCTAAGAATAATTTTTGTTTATTTATGATTCAATTTTATTTGTTCCAATAAGATTTAGTAATCGTGATAGTAATCAAATTATGTATGATGATAGAAGAATATAAAGAAAACAAAAATCAACAGAGTGTTCTAAGATCCTCAAATTCACTATCAGTTAAGCGGAAAAATTAGTTAGATGCAGTGATCAAAAATGTACTGATTTCAATAAATAATGAGTACCTGAAAGTAAAATACTCTGTAAAAGATAAATGAAGTTAAGTTGTCCTTTCATGCTTAGGCTATATTTGGATATTTGTTGGTTTGCCGTTCCAAAACAGCGCGCACATTCACGAATAGTCAAGCAAGTAGTAGTAGCATGTGCAGTACACCCACGCGAGAGAGAGCTTTATTGGGACTGGAATAGCGAAAAGTCTTGGAGGACTGCGTATGAAGGACGAAATTTAGTGGTAGAGTTTCAGAAGGGTATACAAGTAAATGAGAGATAAGAGTATAAAATGAGATAGGGTGAAACCTGATATTAACTAAAAAAGGGCAAAAAATGAAATCAAACCAAACCAAAAAATGATTACAGCGAATTCTATTCTATATGAGGAAAAGATGTTGACTGTCTCCTATTGCTGAAGCATTTTTTTCACTCTATTATGCGACTTCTCCTACTGGAAAGCCCCAAGACTGCGAGGCTTTTTTTCCCCTGTTTAAAACAGCTGAAGACAACTGAAAGACGACTGTCTGGTAATACAAATGATCTACAGCCAGATGCATAAACAGGGTTTCAGCATTTACGAGTTTCAACACTCATGATTTCAAAATAGGCTTTAGCTCCAATTTCACCACATTGCTTCATTGTTATCAGTTACTCTGAATCAGTTATGTTGCAACAATTCATTTTGTTTAGCGGCTAGATTTCGCAGTGCTGCTGCAACACTCTGACTACCGCATCGCTCTTCCCCAAGAAAGATAGTCCATACTGCACACCGATTAACAAATGAAATAGAGAAAGCGAATGGACTGTGGCTAGTCTTCTAGTGCAATTCATTGCGGCTAGATTGGTTGATAACTCAATTCATTGTGGCTAGATTGGTTGATAACTCAATCCATGCAATAAATCAGGGGAAATGTTGACTACTGGGCCGTGACATCTGAACTCTGAAACCATGATTTCCTTGCTGGTAAGAAATCCAAAATATAAATTGCGGCACCGATGAAGAAATCGATTTTACTGTGAATGTACCCACCAACCCACAGAAGTTGGATACAATTACCTTTGAATTCCTCAAGCACTTTTAACAATTTGTAGCCCAATTGGAAATGTCAGTTTTGAAGAATATTCGCAATTACTGCTTTTATACCGATTCTGAAGATCATTTACTTAATGGTCACGATTGGGAGATTGTAAACTCTCAGCATGTTAAATCTGAGCAACATAGACCACCATCTGGTTGGCTACAAAAACTTGATGGCACCTTAGTATGGAAAGGAGAGGAGTTGAAAAAAACTCTTGAATGATACATCTACTATTTAAACGATAAAGAATTAACTGAAAATCAATAAGCTATCAAGCAATTTGAAGATTCTGGTTTAAAACTTGATCAAATAAATAGTCAAACTTTCCAACTTCCTTTCTAGAAATCTTGAAACTTTTGCCGAAGATGTATACAACGGAATTGACTTGAAGATTATTAGAGGTTTGGATATTGATAAATATAATGAGTGATAGAGAATCATTGCTTATTTGGGAATTAGTTCATACATGGCTGATATTAGGAATGCTCAAGGTATTAACATAGCACTTATTCATATCAAGAGTATTCCTCATATTCCTAAAGATAAAAGAGCTCCAATTGTTGTTAGTCAACATACTAGAGACCCTCGAATGTTTCACAAGGACATTGGAATTGATACTGCATCTTTGTTTGTATTGGATGTTCCTAAAAGTGGTGGAAAGTCTCTTATCACTTCTTCCTACACAACGTATGATGAATTAGCAGAGACAAGACCCGAACTTTTAAAATTGGCGGATCCCGATGAGTTCGATTGGTTACTGAAACCAAAAGAAGATGGAAGTCTAATTCATTACATCGATGACAAATTTGTTTGTTATTTTAGTACGAGAGTTTTCATTGGCTTTGGAGGTTTGCCAAGAGATGAACAGTTTCCTCCTTTGAATGACATCCAAAAAGATACCTTTGGTGCTTTCCATTGGATCGAGTACAAGAATGCATTGATAATTCCCATTCTAAAGGGAGATGTCGAGTATTTAAATAATCTTTACCTTCAACATTCTAGGAAGGGATATGAAGAGGACGAAGATCATAGGAGACACGTTGTTCGGGTTATGGCTCAGAAATTCCAAATACAGTTCAAAGATAAAGTATCCCCCTACCATTCAGCAGAAGATCGAAGATTTTTTCCCTGTTTTTTATAAGCAAGAAATACCGCTTAATGTGGAGGAAGAAGAATAATTGAAATTGAAGTATAACGCAACGTCGCTTTCATCTCTATTGCAAAGCTTAAGTAGGTAGATAATGACTTATATAATTAGAAAATGTTAGAAAATGTTAGAAAATGTTAGAAAATATTAGAAAAGTAGAAAAAAATGTAAATTTGGTTTCTACGATTGTCCAAATATAAGGAAAGCAATCGTAAACAGTCTTAAATAGTCGTAAGTACTCGTCAACACAGCTATCAACTCTACTCTTGTCAACAACTTCAAGGTGTAATTATTACTACAACTAAAGAACAGTAAGAATCACATTCATTAAAACCCAATCAACCTCATGCACCATTTATAACAACAATTCAATCCTCATGCATGGTTGAGAACACATTGGTTCCAAGTCCATATGGCTTATGTATTATACTGATGGAGTTGAGAGAGAGGCAGAGGCAGAGACAGAGACAAACAGAGACAGAGAGAGAATGAGGGAGGTATCGTGGCCCATGTGCTCAACGTCAGGTGACTAGATTCACAACCAATATTCCCTTCACCAAGTGCAGGACTTTAATGGTTTGAAGTCATAGTTGCAAGATTTGATTTATACTTTTATTCTTCTTTTTGTTCTTTTATCTTTGGATCACACTGGCTATATCTATACCCAGTGGCAATTATAGCAAGCTTTTTTAAGTCAATTTGCTTTACGCTGATAATATTTATAGATTTTGGTACTCTTCTTATAGATATTGACTACCTAAAATAGTCTTTTTTTCATTTCGCCTTCTACAGCAATTGCTCTTGGAGGACAAAACTGATTTTAGAATAGAAATATCGGAGATTGCAACTTTCTACATTGTCTTTTGAGTAAGTTTAAGATTTTATTTTGGACTTGAATTCCTTTAGTTGGTTTTAACTCCCTTTGCCAGGTTGAAATATAACAATACCCATTCCCTTCGTCCCAAGGTCCATACGAAGATTAATCAGATTTCTATCAGTCTGGATAAGATATTTATACCATTAAGACCTATTATTTATAGATTTTCATAAGTTATCTACCTCTACATAACATGCTCATCTATCTGAGCGACCATGAGCAACACAAATGATACCACCCCTCGATTAGAGTCTAATAATTCATCAAGTATAGACATCAAAAGATTGAAGCAAAATAAAAAAATTCCTAAAATAGACCCATTCCAAAAGAATGATAAGCAGATACGAGAAAGGAAAAAAGTGGCCAAAAACTCCAGAAAGAACCAAATTTCAATTAATCATTTACTCAACTTTCAAAGTTATGAAGATCTGGTAGAGTACCAAGAAAGACATCATAATCATAGAGACTCAAGACGGAGAAGAAGTAGCAGCGGCAACTATGGAAGATCCAATAACTCTTCCTCTCCAAAGTTACAATTGCAGGGAATGAGCTACATAAATTGTCATTATAGATTCGTTGTTGATTATAGAGGAAATTATAGAGACCAATTGCTAGATCCTAATGTGCCAGTCAATACCAACGATATCCTTCGTATTGTTACTCCAAGGGGAAACAAATGTCCAATTTGTTTGACTGATGAACCAGTAGCTCCAAGAATGCTCACTGCATGTGGTCATATCCTTTGTTTGTCTTGTTTATTGTTGTTACTTGAGAGTGAAATCCCAAGATTTAAGAAAAAAGAAGCGGCTGCAATTGTTGAGAAATATAACGATTGTCCCTTGTGCTCCTCTGTTATTCGTCAAAAAGATATCAAGCCTGTATTTATCTCTAGTATCGATGAGAGATTTGAAATTCCAAAGATAAAAGATGAAGTTGTTTTCACTTTAATGTCTCGACCTTATCACAGTCTTTTAGCATTACCACGAAGTATAAATGAATTTTATGGAACAAGTGATACTTTCCCTTGGATCAGCGCTGCAAGTGATAACCATGATTATGATATACCAGATGTGTCATTATATCTGAGAATATTAAAAGGGGATTTGCATTACGTACTTCGAATGTACGAACTTGAACGTAAGCAAATATTGGAACAATATGAAGAAGAGAAGGCCATGTATAACTCTGATGGGAAAGTTATGAAACTAGCCCTAAAAAGTATTGATGAAGATATTAAACTTTGGAAGGAAAGATTTGATGATGGGGTTCAAACTCAAATTTCTTCTGGAAAGAGTCATGAAAACATCAACCAATTACCTTTTAGTTCTAATGAATCTTACTTTTATTACGAAACTGGGTTCAATGCGGCATCGACTTTTGTACTTTCTCCATTAGATATAAGAGTATTGAAAAGTGCTTATAATAATGACTATTCTAACCTCCCATCTTCGGTCATTGCCAAAGTTGAGAACATTCGATACGAAGAGTTTAATCAAGAATTGGCAACCACAAGGTATAAGTATCTTTCACATCTTCCATTTGGAACTACAATCGGATTCATTGAGTGCGATTGGTCTCATAATGAATATATCAGTCAAGAAGTTTGGGAGACCTTCAAAAGTGATTTGAACAATAGAACAAAACTGTCTCTGAAAAAGTTTAAAAGAGAAGAATTAAACAGAAGAAGAGCATTGAATAATGAAGAGATTAGAACTCGAGAGTTTTATGAAAGAGAAAATAATGGCAGTGCTCCAGATCCATACTCTGAAGATGGTAGTTATAGTTCAATGACAAGAAATTTAGGGAGTTTGACAGTAACCGATTATCGAGAACTTCCTGTTTTATCTTCTGATACTAATAGAAGCGGTGAAAATGGTGGTGTTAAAAATGAAAGACAATTGAGCTCAGAAAGCGAATCTGTTTCGCCAGCTGGTGATGCTGATTTTCAGACCACTATATGGGGCACAAGAATTCCAAAGAGCGAATTACAAGACAATCTTGCTATCGAAAGTGAAGATGACTGGGACGCTGAAGAAATGATAAGGAAGGCTAAGGAAGAAATGGATAAACAGGAGTTAGAAAGCCTGCAAACTGGTAAGAAAAAGAAGAAGAAAAAGAAGATGATTGTATTATCTTCAGCTTGGTGAAAGTCCCAAAGATGTGGCAGTTTATATGCATAGATTTTCTTTGTGTAGCTATTCGAAATGACGTTAACGAGATATATATTAGATGTAGAGTATGTGTTTTAGATCTAGAATGGGTGTCGTTGAAGATGTTTGGAGTCCTGTGTTGAGTAGAGTCCATGGCCCTTGCCAAACAGCGAAACGCACACTCAATGCCAGGTGCGTGTGTGAGCACAAGTTGGTTCTGCACATAAAGTGAAAAAGTGTAAAGACAACAGATAACCGAACGAAATGGTCGATTCATAGTTAGAGTCTGAAGCAATCCCAAAACAAAATTATATCATGTCTGCTTTGAAAAGGACAAATTTAAAGTAAGTAATTGCCAATTTTTGGGTTAAGATTTATTGTTTAATTCCCCAAATTGTGTTTAATCAATGTGATGCTTTTTAAACGTTTACTAACCTGCAAGTTCAATTGTCAACTTAAGAACAACTGTTGATGACAATTTGGCCACTTCTTTGTCGGCATTAGGATACACTCAATCATTTAGTCTTATAGATTTGAAGCTTGCATTGGGATATGCTACTGCGATAATAGCTGGATTGTTATTTGCTGCTGATAAGAAGTATGATTTCAAATTCATGTATCCGTACACGGTAGGAGCAGTTATCATATACTCCATTATTAGTGGTGTCTTGTGGTATCTCACCAATACCAAACAATATAAAGATGTTAAATACGTTGGATTTGATGAAAAGAAACAAAAGATAACTATCGCTGCGTGGACCACCAAATTTGATCCAATTTATAATGTTAAAATTACTATAGGAGATCAGGTCATTGAAACTGGGTTTGAGTTTATGAAACTTTATGATGGTTTGGGATACTATAAGGAAGAAGAGTTAACTAAGCTTATTAAGAAAGAGATTGAGAAAGTGGATAAAAAGAAACTTTAAGAGTATGCATGAGAAATGATTTAGGATAAGTAATAGAAGCTTCAACCTACTTGCTAGTATTTTGAATTTTTCAAACTTGAAAATCAAGATAAGTAAAGAAAAATTATATTGTTATACCGTAGATGTCCTTGTTTGTCTCTAAATATCTCTAGTAAGTGAAAGGAATATTGTTATAGTACCGTAGCTCTGTCCTTGAGTGTCTCTATATTGCTGTGTTGTCCATTTTTAGCAATTATCTTATTATCCATTCCTGAACCCCACCTACATATATCTTGTAAGAGTATTGGGAAACATTTCACTAATGGAAGGAAATTGGCGTATAATGGCATAGCCAATACTCCAGAACATCCTGTGGAGACTCTTTCCACAATCAAATGTGCTAGTTTTACATGACTAACAATTGGGGCAAGTAAACCATTGGAAGGTGCAATATCTTCAAACATTGTAGTATCTAATTGACCAGGGACCGCCAATAACAATCTAATATAGTGTTCATATTGACGAAGTTCTTGAGTTAGACCCTCATGAATTTGAATTAATGCAGCCTTGGATGCCAGGTAGAAAGTAAGATTTTTGGGTGCCAATGTCCCAAGTATAGATGCAATTGAAACAACAAATAATTGTTGGTCCTGATATTTCAAGATATGATTTGAAATAAGTGTACGTAGTATCCAAATATTGGAAAAGGTGTTAATATTAAAAATATTCTTAACTTCAGCTTCAGAAGTGTTTAAGAATGATGACCGATGATCGACACCTGCACTATTAATGCATACACTGATATGCTTATTCTCTAACTCCAAATCATTTATTATCAACTGTAGCACCTTATTAAGTTGTTTTCTGATCCCTATGTTGCATTTATAATAAATAATCCGTTCTTCATCAACCATTATCTGAGGTTCAAGTATATCCAAGATAATGATCTTACCAACGCCTTTCAAAAGTAATTCTTTGACCGTTTGAAGACCAAGTCCCCTAGATCCTCCTGTAACCAACGCAACATCACTAGGTCCTAAATTGACCCAGTGTGGAGGAATGTTGTATTGAATTGTGATATCATAAATGAAGTATCCGAAAAATAGGAACGCTACTAACAACGACAATCTCAAGGGCAATCGAAGCGCCAATAATATAATGATCCCAACTGATAGTTTCCACACATATCCTGTTATTATATACTTTACCACAGATCTAACTCTTGTCATTTTTCATTCAAAGTCATACTTAACCCATAATACTACTTCGTCAGTAATTCTCCAATACCAGCTTGATCTTGCGATAATGCAAGAGCCAACCTGAAAACGTGCGCGGAAATTTCCATCGCCTACTGCTTACACTAAGTACAAGCACCAAGCCAGATTAGATAAAGATAAAAATGTTTAAAATCTGTCTATATATATCGTCTACTACCCATACACCTATCTACTATATACCTATGAGTTTATCTCACGATCGTAATCATAGCCTCTTGCAATACCCCCACGTCCAGTCTCTAAAATAGCACCCTCTGGATCTTCCTCTTCTGTTGTATAATCACTACCTAATCCATTCCAACTTCTAGACTGTAAATATGCTGCAGAGGTTGACACAGTATTCTTGATAGAAACAGTGTTTGAAAATCTCTTGATCAAACTATTATCATCCGTAACATCTTCTTTGACTCCAGAATTTATTTGTAAATGATTTACTCGCCTTAACGGTCTTGAAGTGCTGATATATTGTCCAGTCACTGGATTAAATTCCGGAGCTTCATCTTCTCCTTCTTCCACTATGTCAATATCATCTTCATTTACTTGACTGGCTCCATCTTCAGTTTCTTTCAAATCCTTCAATACTTCATTGAAATCAGTAACCCATTGGCCAGTCCAATTCATGTCATCACTCAATGCAAGCAACAATTCATATGGGGTTACAATTGGCTTGAAATATTCATTGGTCTGGTCTATAATAATCCCCAGGTGATCACATCCAAGAATACACCATAAATCAATCGTTTCAAAATTTGCAAGTTTAGCAACGTTAGGTTTACCAACAACGAATACATAATGCTTCTTGCCTGCTTCTTTGATTCTCTTTGCAATGCTATTTATTAAACTTTTGGTATTTGAAAGTGATAAAGTGTTCACCAATAGTCCTATTGTTCCTGCGGTTCTTGCAGTATGCACATATGTATATCTTCTCATTAAGTTTGGATGGGCGCCTTGATGAATATTCTCGTTATCGGTGTCGTATAAAGTAACACTATTGAATTTAGTTGTTAATTGAAGTAACCTTGGAGCCTCTGGAATAGAAATATGAAATGCTTCATAATCACAAAGATTTTCTGCTTCAGATTCACTAATACCGACCAATTTTCGATTAAACTTGATGGTTCCTGAGGATTCTCCGTCTGGTTTATATCCAATAATTTTAGTACTTAGGTGTCGGTTTGTTTCCAAATATATATCTGCGTACGACAAATTGGGGAATGAATCTTTCAATTGTAAGTATATATCTTTTAAATGGTAGGTGTAAGTAGCATCTGCCATGAGTAATATCTTATCATCAGTACAAAATTTGGACTTAAATTGCTCAACAAGTTTTGGAACATCAAGATATGGTTTGCCAAATATATAAGCAACAGGGAGCTTGTCTATAGGATTCATACAAGCGTTACCAAAATGAACCACAAGATCACTGGAAACATGCTCCGCAGCTACTTCATCTACACAACAGGAAGAATAAGAAGTATCTGCCAAAATCCACAACTTTTGGCTAGGTTTATGTCCTTTATCCGCACTGACACAAACACAATCTTGTTTACTGGAATAGCATACATCCGTGTTGGCACTGTTTGTAATTTGTGGCGGTTTTAATTCATTCACTTCAAGTTGAATAGAGCTGGAGCTCAATGCTAGTTTTTCTTGTAGTATATGAATAATAATCGCAGAATCACAGATGAGCAGATCAGGAAATTGTAGGGTAATTTTTTTGAATCTTCTTGTTATTCCGTCCTCTTCGGTAGTCAGAAGATATTCTGCAAGTTCATCAAGATTGTAGTAATCATATATTCTTTGTCTAATATCCACACCTTGTTCGGTTACTCCAAGGTACTTTCTAACTCGTTCAGTACTAGAAAACTTGGAGTATTCAAAAGCGGAAACGTCCTGGTATGTTGATAGTACAGGTGCCTTTACGCCATCTTCTTCTTCTGACATCTTACAAGTTATATTTATTGGTTATAAGATATAAGTAACTCTTTTCATTGCAAATTTGTAATCGCTCTAAACAATCATTATCTGAACCATCGCGCGCATTGCTGATCTGGGAAATTTCATTTTTGGCTGATGGCTGCAATGTACAGTCGCAAAACACTCAAAGAGTCCCAGCCCATTCCACTGGCATTGGTCTGTAAGCAATCACTTCTCCTGTGACCAAGTTTCTAAGGCTATAGGAGCCTCTGACTACTATTCTAATATTATTAACATTTTGTTCTGCAACAATTAATTTATTCCCTCCGTTATTTTCAAGTACAACAGCGGTATGATTCGGTTGTCCGACAGTTTGAGTCTGTCCCAGTTGAATATCTTTAAACGTACAACTTGTGAATTGAAGAATGTCTCCTCTTTTAATCTCATCAAGGGGTCCCGTGATAATCTCTGTATCTTTAAGTTTGAGAATAGGATAACCATGATGATAATATGTAGATACAAATGCATGACTACCACATCCCATCTTAAGCGCTTGTTGAGCAAGATCCCAGCATTCTCCGGTACCAACTTGTTTATCATAATTATGCTCACACCAGGCAGCGATATATTCACCAAATTTCTGACTCGAAGAGATCAATTCTAATTTCAGTGGAGGAGGGGTTCTCAATATTGGCGAAGGATATATGTCCTTTATCGTTAATCTTGCTCTCTGTACATCGTTGTTAGTCCAATTAATCACATATGTGGCCATACCGAGGTCAGGTAACCTGACTCTTATTGATCTTTCAGAAGTTGTGTTACCTGAAAAGGTCGAATACAGGCACGATGTGGTGTAGTTTAGTCCATTGAGCGACTTTGGAAGTATCAATGGTCCTGAAGTAGTAGTGAACCATCCAGTATGAAGTTCAAGATCAAGTTTGGATACATCGTGTGGTTGAAGAATCTCAACTGCTGCTCTACGATAATTTCTTACTGGAGGTGGTGGAGGTGGAGTTGCTGATTTTTCTTTCAACTCCGGACTAATTGAGGTTTCTAGCAGATGATTCTTTCTTGGTACTGGTGGTTTAGGTTTCGGTTTATGAATAGGACTTGAACTTGGTTCCCCAACATGTACCTTGTGCAAATGATCTTTCAAAGAAGAGATGTCCTCCTGAACAATTGAAGGCATTTCGGTTCTTTTTGCGTACAATGGAACTTGTTTCTCAGAATTCACTCTCTGGGGAAACACATGACCCCCATGCCCTTGATCTCCTTCCAACTTTACATCAACAATTCTTGAAGAAACAGATGGTTCAATATCAGAAGGGTGAGACTCTAATATGAAAGGCTTGATAGGTTTTGGTTTCTCTGGTTTCTCTGGCTTTGATAAATTAAAGGATTTGCTTGGTATCGGAGGCTTTGGTTTTTGAGGTTTTTCGGGTTTTTCAGGCCTGGAGTGTCTCGAAGCAATTTCTGCAGCGAAATTGGGAACATTACCAGAAGCAACTGTTTGCTTCAATCTATGACTGGTTGTATCTTTGTTATGTTCATCATAGGAAGGAAGTTCACTAGGAAGATTTTCTTTCAACACCAATTTCGCTGGCTTTGGAGGTGGCATCTTTTTCTCTTCAAAACTCATAACAGCATCCGCGTTTTTATCACCATTAGAAGTATTCAATTCTTCAGTGTAGCTTGGAGAGGAGGTAGTTGGATAGGAACTATTTTCCATCACTTGAGGAGAAGGTGAAATGGATGCAGAAGTAATTTTATAGGGAGTAATAGAACTATGATTAATTTCGTGCTTTAGTCTATATGTTTGCAAGTCCTGCTGCTCTTGAGCATTTCGGTGGATTTTAGGAGGAGGAGCAAACTTGGAGAGATCCACATCATTGAAGACAACAGGAGCAGATGTAGGAACATGTTCAGATTTGAGAGGATTTGCTTGATTGCTTGAAGATTGTATGTTACCGTTTGTGTTGTTAGTTTGAGCTTCATAATAAGAACGAGGAACTGACAGAGGTGCTTGTGCTATAATTCTATCAACAGGTGGAGGGGCAAAGGTCGTTGGATCTGCAAGTGGCTTGAAATGTTGTTGCCTTTTTTCGCCAGATGAAGTAGTATTGTTCACGTTCTGTGTAATGACAGGAGGATAGGGGACAGGTCTTGGGACTGAAGGAAGAGGAGGCGGTGCTCTGCCCATTGGTTGTGCTGCTTGAAAGCTGGATGAAGGTGACTGAACGTGTGGCTGTTGAGAAGCAATAGGAGGAAGAATAGGTGTTTCTCCATAACTCAGAGTATGAGGCTGGCTCAAAGTAGAAGGATTCTGTAGAACGGGTTGTGAATAATTAGGAGTTTGAACTTGCTGGCAATAATCCAGAGCAGGAATTTGGGGTTGATCTATAGCATTTGCTCCCTGCTGTTGAGGTGGTGCAACCAGTTGAATCTGAGAAGTTGGTTGTTGCAGCTGAAATTGTTGATATCCATTGAAAGCCACGGACGCAAGACGGCCAGCGGCAGAAACTTGATCCGGGGTTATTTCAGTAGTTTGTTTTCCAGGTTCAACATTAGTTTTCTGATACTGATTTATAGCTGAAGCAGCCAAATTAGACATATTAAAAGAACTAGCTGGTGCAGCGTTTCCTTGAGCCGGCGCAACTTGCTGAGAAGCTGGAAAAGCAGGAGACTGGTTTAACGGTGGTACTTGCTGTGATGCCGACTGTTGGGGTTGAAATTGTTGTTGTTGAGCTACCTGCTGTTGTTGCTGATATTGAGGTGGTTGTTGAAAACTCTGTTGTGGAATTGACTGTTGTGAAGGTTGTTGACTGAGTGCAGGTGGTTGTTGTGAGTACGGCAATTGCTGAGTATTCTGCTGAAACAGCTGCTGTTGGTCAAATGCAGGAGGTTGAGACTGTTGCAAAGGTTGAAACTGTTGTTGCTGATCAAGCTGCTGAAACAGCTGTGATTGTGGTTGCTGGAATTGCTGCTGAGGAATCGAAAGCTGTGAGGGTAGCTGATTCAACGCAGGCATTTGTTGTGGGTACAGAGGCTGCTGAAATTGTTGTTGTTGTTGTTGCTGCTGAACTGGTTGCTGTTGCTGTTGCTGTTGCTGCTGTTGCTGTTGTTGCTGTTGCTGTTGCTGCTGAAACTGTTGTTGTACCAGTTGTTGCTGAAACTGCTCCTGTTGAGCTGGTTGCACAGGGTGTTGAGATTGCTGTAATTGACCTTGGTCCTGTAGTTGTTGAAACTGCTGTTGAGGGATTGACAGCTGGGAATACTGTTGCTGAATAGCAGGTTGTTGACTATATTGAGGTGGTTGAGTCTGATAACTAGGATAAGCGGACGGTTCTCCATTCCGAGGAGTTGCAACCGTTGGAACATTCCTCTGAGGAGGAGCTGGTAGCGTCCTCACATCCACCATATTGACATGAACCGGTGCTTCTTCTGCTTCACTATCCACAGTACCATCTTCTTTCACTGCTTCTCCCTTATGATTTTTGTAGGTCTTGTAACCAGCCTTAGATACAGCTTTGGTACCCCTACCAATACCTTTTGCAGTAGCAACTCCAACTGATTTGAAAGTTCCCTTGTTATTCTCCCAGAAGGACGACATGTTTTAAAATATCTGCAATGATATTAGGTTAATTGGTCAAATTTAGATCAAGATTTGATCAGGACTGAATCTCTGTCTTCTGTTCAATAATTTATGGCATTTTAGGGAGTGTACACTAAGCCTCGATATTCGCTACTGCGGTTGGAGATTTTGTAAATCTGCGAGGCCGAGTCCCGATCATTTTGTATGAAGAACAAATGTCAAATGTTTAATTTTCTATATAATACTGGATAAATGCAAACTAAAAAAATAAGAGAAAAATGCAGAAATATAATTTATATTAGATCAGTTGCAAACTAAGTTCGGACCCAAGAAAGCAAATGAAGAATAAAAACTCATGTTTACTTGAATTATGTAGCATCAATCAATTGATCAATGCAACCAATAAGTAACTTAATACACTACCAAAGGCAAGACCAATACTTAAAAACACTGTAGTAAAGCCACCAGCAGCTTCTTTCTCATCGTCATCGTCACAGTAGTCTCTTACGACCATAAAACATGAGGTACAAAGTTGTCCATTAGAAAGTCCAAACAAGAATTGCAATATAATATACCAAACATCTGAGTTTATTAAAGCACTAGATTCATTGGCAGCAGTATAAGGGTGGATATTACAAGTCAAGAATAAAGGTACAAAAATTATTCTTGAAATGGAATAAATTATCAATCTTTTCTTACCATTGACCACAAATGATGGGAAATAACCACATGCAATTCTTCCAGCCAAGTCGCCTAAATTCCAAACTAAATAAATAAATGGAATAAAGATACTCTTCCTGAAGAAAATGTTGCTAGATTTGGTATTGACTGATTCCACAGTTGAAGCAAACACTGGGAATATTAACGTTACACTAAAAGTAAGAAAGATAGACAGAACAATGTACTTCAATTTACTCCAAAGTAACATAAAAGGAACATATTTATCCTGAACCACTTCGTCGTTACCAACTTCGTCATTATAAGTAATACCATTACCTTCTTCGAATGTTTGAGAAAGAATATGGTAAGCATTTTCAGCTTTAAAACGATTTGTCCAATATAACAAAGTCATGGAGACAAAAGAAACTAGACTGGCAGTAATATAATATACGAAAACCCCAAAGTTTCGTTTAGGATGAGATTCGCTATCACTATTATCACCAGAATCGACACCATTATTGTTTTCAATCGATTTGTCTGGTTTACCAACTATTAGTATGGAAACAATTAAAGCAATCGAAGGAAGTACACCAGCAATTGCTTGACCGACCATTACTGCGTTTGCATATATTCCTCCCATAACATTGGCAATAGCCATGGTTCCATTTTGAGCGATGCTAGTGGCCATGGCTGATATAAGTACCATTAGCATAAGTAGAACAAAAAATGGAGTATCTTCAAGTTGAAGAAATATGTTAGAAATACAAGTACAAGCCATAATAACGAATACTCCGATAGTTAAGGATAATCCAAGGTTTACTCTACGGTGGTAGTCCACGCCTGTTTGTAGTTGAGAAAGATAGTAATTGAAAATGGTCGATCCTAATGTTGAAATGGTCATCATAGTTGAAGAATAAACTTTTATAAGTCCAGGAGAATGAGCAAATCTCTCTGCATAATAAGCCGAAGCAGTCAAAAAACAATTCCATGGCCAAAGTAACGAAATACCTATCATGGTAAATGTAAGATATTTCAATTGGTTAAGAGTAAATGATTTTTTCGAAGTGATGGCAAATATATCAACATCAATTTCATTAGCAGTAATAGAGGCAGCTCTTGCCCTATCCTGAGGAGTGGTTTCTTCGTGGGTATTCCTCCCATTCCATTGATCAGGCTCTGGATCTGGTGATGATCCAAGAGCTGTCATATCTTCCAATGATATTGAATCGGCAATCAAAACGGCACCCTTTTCGTTACGACTTGATTTCTTTTGTTATTCACCTTAGAAGAAAATAAGAAATGGAAAAATTAAAATTATGCTGGTATCACTATCCACCACTCTTATATGGGTAACTTTAATTACAAATAGTATAAAGCTAATTGAAAGAGTCCCCAACCTGAAATTGTATTCACACAAAATTATCGAATAAGATCAAATCTCTGAATTTGCTTTTTCGTGCGAGCTGGGGCCTTTGTTATCACAACGAAGGAATCCGATACTGGATAAATCACTGCAGATAAGAGATTAATTGGTGAGTAGCACACAGAATGACATCAGGAAGTGATTCACTTTTTATCTTCAAAAATGCTGGGCAAGTAAGGAATCCCGGTACATAATCGCATCACATGGATATCGTGTTCGATCCGCTCGTTGATTTCAAACGGAACTAGAACATGGTTTACTAATTTATGGGTGTTTTTGTGATATATTTTTGTACCATGTAGTAATTGCATTTCTACCTCATCCAGCAAACCCTTACATTTCAGAGAGAATTGAGTGAAAAATAGGAAGTATGAAAAATCACATACACCTACATAAACAGAGAAGTTTAAATTAATATGCACGTATTCTCAGGGCTCGAATTATAAATTAAGCATATATTAGGGATGTATCATTCCCTTAATGGAATGTAAAATTCATTTGATATATAAATTGAATTTAGTTTGGGTATGAGATCGTTTGTCTCTGGTAGCGCGCCATAAGTTTTTTCAAATCCTTTAAATCCTTCCTAAGGTTATCTTTCCCATCATGTTGCATCCATGAAATAAGTTTCATGGTTAAAAAATTTGGTTCATTTAATGGTAACCTTAGTGGCGAATTGTCACTAAGCCAATAATAAGGCGAATTTAAAGGATTCTGTGCAATAGTTTCATTTGAAAATAAATTTTCTAAAATTTCTCCCCATTCTTCATGATTGTATCTCTTCTTGGGATCTTCTACCGAGTCCACTAGTAACGGAGTAAGCTGGTTAATGAAAGATACGATTTGATTCACATCCTCAGTTAATTTATCTATCTGCAACTGGATATTTTCTTGATAATGCCTTGAGCTCATTTCTGAAGATTTCAGAGTAGGAGCATATGACAGTATATCATCATTGTAAGTGAGTGAAGACGCAGAATATGAGCGTTTGGGTGTTTTAAATCTTAATGATATGTCATCCATTGAATGATACTTAGACTTTCTCGATGAAATTTTGACGATTCTGTTGATTTCTTCAGCATCTTGTTTGTTCATTATTGACTTATCATTCGTGGCAATATCTTTAATGAACTTTTCGGGAACTATAGGTATAATCAAATCCGTATTCGACTGACGTCTTGCATCTGAAACTGCCTCTTGTAATTTACTTGCCTCTGGTGAATCATTAACTGTTGAGTCTGCTACCAGGGAGTCTGATGTCAGGGATCCTGCTGTTGGAGAATCTGCTATCAGTGTTTCTACTACCTTCAAATCAGTAGCTGCTGAGCCTGATGTCAGAGAATCTACTGCTGGAGAATCTACTGCCAGTATGTTCGCTGCCTTCGACTCTGCCTCTCCTGATGTCACTACCAGTAAGCTGTCCAGAAAATTATCAGAATCTACCCCCAGTGAGGTATTTGTAATACCTTCATTTGCATCAAACTCAGAATCAAGTATTTTTTCTTCTATGCTAGCCTCATTATCGTTTCTTTCCAATTTTGATTCAACTTCATCTAAGTACTCAGTATTGTTCATAGTATTTACTACTTCTTCATGCAAGTTGTCAACATCATCATCTTCTTCTTCTTCTTCATTGGTTTTTGGCGCAGACAAACCCCCAGAAGCGTCTGATAAATTATGATGATGCATGTTATGGAAAGCTTTTTTGGTCCCCTTCTTCAATTTTTCTCTCCTAGACATCACAAACTTGTAGTAATCAGGGAAAAAATACTTTGCCATCACGTAACTCATTCCATTGGCAACATCATAGAGATGATCACCCACATTTGAGATTAAAATTGTCATTAATGGAATTGCTGAAATACCCCAACAAACAAAAAAGGCTCTTCCGATGTAAGACTTAGGAGCAAAATCACCATACCCAATCGTAACTAAACAAAGAAAACAGAAATAAACTGCATCAAAATAACTCCAACCTTCGGAAAAAAAGAAAATAGTAGCACCAATGAGCCAAAAGACCATGAAATTGATTACTGTCAATATCAAGGATACATTTCGTTGTCTTTTTTTAGCCTTGCTTCTGATTTTTCTCATTTTATGGAATGCAGATTCAGAACTCATATTTTCTTTACTTTCCTGAAGCTTGTCGAATGCTTTCAATCTGTCTCTTTCAATTTGATGCCAGAAGATTGTTGGACCTCCTGATGCAAGAACAACCTGTCTTATCATTGTAATAATAAGACCCATAATTAATACACCAATAAGTGAGAAACATAAAACTAAAACTTTGGATCCAGGACTTATTGGAATAACGTCCCCTAGACCAATTGTAAGCAAAGATACAGTACAAAAATATAATGAAGAACCGTAAGATAGACGCGGAATCATATGTGCAAACACTATTGCTCCTATCACAAGCCAAATAGCTAAGAAAATAGTAAAAATCATTAATGATCTTTGCTTAGGTCCAAGATTAAATGTTGGAGGATACTTGTCAAGTTTATATCCTAAAAAGTTTATCACCAAAATGATTGTACAGACAAAGTATAAGAAAGCTGTAAATGTAGCGTTCCAAAAACCTTCCGATGGAATAAAATTCACATACTCTCCATTTATATACATAGGTCCATTGAAATATTTCACTTTAGTCAAAGAGACGGCGATAACTAGAAGTATGCATGCAAAGAACCAACATAATATAGAAACAGTTTGAGTAACTAAATAATGAATTCTTCCTGAAAAATTCATCATTAATGAAAAATTTCCAAGCATTCCTAAGATGAAACTAACAATATTTAGGGCAAGAAAATAACCATCATCTTGAGGAGTTTTTCCACTCAAGGTATCAATCCTCCAATGCTGAATAAGTCCAATGAACGAAATCATATTTGCAACTGGACCAAGACAAGCAGTTATAAGTGGAAAATATGACGATATAAAGAACCAGGTAAGAAAATGAGGTTCACCTGGCTTAATAGTAAGTGTGGTTAATGATGAAATAGGAGCATTTAGTATATGTCTCGCTGCTTTTAGTTTTCTTGTTCGTATTTCAGAAGAAGATAAACTTTGTTGACTTCTTTGGGTAGTGGAGGTCTCATGAGACTCAGTTGTAGAATTGTCCGAACCTCGGGTAGACGGCTGATGCAATGTATACTCATTTTCATGATCTTCAGACTCCAGGTCACTTTCCAGGTCACTTTGTAACTGAAATTGTTGTCGCTGGCGGTCTTGTTCTCCTTGCAGTATTTTGGACTCACTGCTTATATTGCTGTGTTGGATCCTGGGAGTTGTTGATAGTTGTAAAGTTTGATTTGGAGGTCGAGGTCGATGAGGTCGAGGTCTTTTATGTTGTATTTCACTTGAAAGAAGAGGCCGAAGCTTTTCTTTAGATCTGTCGTCATACGAATTTGAAAGGTCAATGGGATTATTTAACAAAGAAGACGAAGCAGTTCTGAATCGCTGAAGTAGGTTATTAAATGGTTCCAGGTTTGTCGTCATTGAATGCAAATTCTTAAATTATGATTTATCATGCCCTAATTTTAATTAAATTTAGCAATATAGATGACCAAAGTCTATATTCTTGAATACCTTTGGTTGTTGGATAGTAAATGTATATAAATAATTTTGCATACATATATAATTTAATGTACGTCTTCGACAGCTTTGACTATTAAAAGTACAAAACAAAAAAAAAGTAAGTAACCTCTGAATTTATAAATTAAAGGTGTCAATTAATTAATTAGGAATCGGGGAACTAATACTCATTGAGAATGTCAAAATATTATTAAGGGCCAATTCTCTCCAGCCATGCAAGGAAAAATCGCTTACCTACAGGAGAGAAGCACTTTAGGTTAAGTCTAAATTGGTTATATACAGGGTTGAAGGGTAACAATAAAAAAGGTGTCATTTTCGGATAGCAATGTGCATGGGCTACGATGGTGGAACAACTAAAACCAATGCAACATGCAGTAGTGGAACAAATCAAAGGTATACACTCAGTTGAGATTTGAATGATAAGTAGGAAAAATATAAATGGGTTGATTTTGACGAGAATTATTCCCGCGGATAGATATTAATCACTAATAGCAACCATAGAGTCAAGTATTAGTGAGAAAGATTGCAATTATCCCTTTATTTTTGTCTTGTCAACTTGTTAGTGCAAATTGAAGAAGAAGAAGAGGAAATCTTCGTCATCAAATTATATGCACTATATACAGACCATCTTTAAGTTCTATTTTCAAATCCACCAATAATTAAATTGTTCATTTTCACAGGCTATATATATATATGTTCAGCATTATTTACATTGTACGCATTGATTTCATTAATGGCTTGTCCCAAAATAATTCTATAACTTTACTGGACACTCATTTTTGATGTTTAATATCCATTTTCTTAAAAGGTTCTTCTGAATATTTGGTTTATCACTGGAATTTTTCATTTCAGATAAAATCGATTCTCTTTCAGTTTTGTATTCTTCAGATGAAAGTTTATCTAAAATAACCTTAATGTTTTCCATTCTGTTTTCTAAAATTGATAAATCTTTAGATTGTTCTCTAACACTCAATTCCAATATTGGTTCAGTTGATGGCCAAGATTTAATATTATATTTGGTTTTAATTTTATTAATTTCTTCTAAAATAAATTCCTTGTCCTTTGCTGGATCATTTTGATATTTAATTGCAAGTTGATCTAAATTTCTTAAATCTTCAATATGTTGAATTGTGCTTTCGAAATCTTTCCTTCTTTCAAAGAAACTTTTAATTTGTTCTTGTTCTTCTCTTTCAACTTTTTCAATTGCTAACTGCTCGTATAAAGCAAATTGTTGACCTTTATTAATCTTAACTTCTGCAATGGCAAAATACTTTCTTGAAGAAATTTTAGGAATTGCTTCTATTCGAACAATATCACCTTCTTTACAAAGGTTACCTTCATCATGAACCAAATAATCTTTGGCCTTAATGACTTCTTTGTGAACACTTTTATCATAAGTTTTGGTTTGGACTCTCACTTTGACAGTTTTGAGCATTTTACCTTGTGATACAACAAGTCCAACGAAATTTTGTTTAGCCATGATAATAAAGTATAGCTTTTGTGATTTTGGCTAATGACGGTTATAGTATGCCTGATATGCGATGTGAAATGGATGAGACTAACTTGTAATATATACGCGATAGTCGATGAAGCTTAAAAATCCTTCGTTATGTGGCTCTACTTTCCAATATATGAGGGTTCCTTCAAAGGCTCTTTCCAACTTAAACTTGGGTTGTATTTCGAGCTTTTCAGTTGGATCTACGAAAAAAATCTACGCACCAAAAAACTGAAAAATTTAGTACTTCAACGTTACCCGGATTTGAATGCTAACTATGAGAGTCAGAATATGCTCCTGAAAGCTGAAGACTTCAAAAGTCTCCAGAGGTCATCTTTAACACTTCATGGCTAAGTGCTATAGGTAATATTTGCCAAAGGGAATCCCTTTTGACTGCTCTAATTCTTTTTAGATTATGAGATGCTTGTGGTTGTTTTTGAAAGTGTGCCTTGTTTTGTTTTGTTTGAGAATGTTAGGGACTTTTGAGTCAATTCAAATGAATCCTACGGTAACCTCAACTTCTACCTCCACTACTACGTTCTAAATCTAGCCTTATTCATTCTATTAATTCTATTGTTTAGTTTCTAACTTCGGGAAGACATTTTGCAAACATATCCACAAGTAATTTATTCTCGTCTTCTGTTCCCACTGTAATTCTTAATGCCCCAGTGCAATTCAATTCTTTACCTCTGAATCTTACCACTACATCATTCTGGATAGCAAGCAATTCATATAGTTTAAAGGCAGTTTCATTAGATGGTTTATTATCCTTATCTAAGATTTGCAAAAGCAAAAAATTAGAGTCCAAGCCTCCAATATTTTCACCAATTCCTTCAAGTTTCTGTAATTTTTTTAATAATATTGCTCTTTGATTGATAGTATTTTGAACAAAGTATTTCATAACTTTCATTCCACCAGATTGAGAAGTTGCTCTGGTTGCAACATCCGAAGTCAACGAGGAAATATTATAAGGGTACTTAATAGAATTGAGAAAACGTATTAATTCCTTGTTAGCAAATGTTATACCTAATCTAATTCCAGCTAATCCAAAGGATTTAGATAAAGTTTGAAGGCATACTAAATTTGGATATTGATTAACTAATGTAGACACGGATAAACTAGTTTTAGAGTTTTCGATTTCGGTGAAATCAATATATGCTTCATCAACAATAATTAATCCATTCCAAAATGATTGGGTGAGTTTCAACAATTCAATTATATCTTTCACGTCAATCAATTTACCAGTTGGATTACCAGGAGAGGTTAAGTAAACTAACTTTATTGCTGGGTCTTGTCTTAATTGGCTCACAATTGAATCAATATCAATTTGAAAATTAGGAATCGTGAGTGGAACTTTCACGATTTCAACATCATTAACAATTGCACAAATTGAGTACATTCCATAAGTAGGAGGACAGATCATTATTTTTTCAACTGCTGGTTTACAACAACATCTAATGAGTAAATCTATACTTTCATCGGATCCAACACCTAAACATATATTTTCAGGAGTCAATTGTTCAGTTTCCGGCAATTTTTCAGAGTTTGGAAACTCATTTCTGAAATTTGCAACTTGTTCTTTTAATTCAATTTGATGTGGATCCGGATATCTATTCAAATTCAACAATTCTTCTTCTTCAGTCAACCCTGATAATGCTGGTCCTTGAGTATTTTCATTAGCATCTAATAGTAAACCAACTTTGAAATCATCTCTGGCACAACGATATGGCTCTAGACCAAGAATGTTAGGTCTCACTACCGATTTTATATCAAACATTTATTTTCAAAATCAGCGATGAAATATCTGACTTACAACTTCAATGAAATCAACTCGATGTCAACATTAGATATTTATAAATGGGATTTAGTATGACTCAATGTAAATGTAAGATAAAGACTGCACATAAGTTTTCGACCAGTCCGAGTCATTTTAGAGCACGATGCGACCATTTTGCATCAATTGACATTGACTGCAGAGTTCAGTAATTGAATATAAATATATATATATATAAGTATATAAAAATTGAACATATTACATTAGATACAAACAAAGAGCTAAGTCATATGTCTAAAACCAAAGCTCACTGTTCAATTAGTACATGTACATAGTTTTCCCGGTTCATTGGAAAACTCTGTTATTGGTCCCATTTAGTATAAATTGTATTTTCCTCTCCACCCCCGCAAAATAAATACAGTGTGAGCAATGTGTGCGACCTTTTGAGATGAGTCAAACTTAAGCTGAAATATAACCAAACTCCTATAGATTTGAACTAACAGGTTAGTGGAAAATACCCTTATCTGACACTAGGTATTAGTACTCCTGGCTTGTTGAAGAATTCATTAGCCTTTTAAATTTTGTTGAAATTGTATTAGATTTATCGAGCCAATCAGTTGATGCAAATAATGGAAAAGATCGAACTGAAGAAGAAATCTGAAATGGCGATCTCAAGGGCGATCTAAACAGCACATGAATTGTGCTATCTAATCTCTTTCCACCACGAATGCAAGACTTATACTTATTTTTGACTAGTTTTACTACTGATGAGTTTTGATTTATTTGCAACATTTCAATACTTGTCAATGGAGAAGAGTCTTCGTCAATTTCATCCTCTACTACATTGATTGTAGCAAGATCACTTAAACTTGGTCTGTGAGTATCAGGAGAAAATATGGAATTCTCCAAGTCTGTACTTTCTGAAGTAACTGGTAAATCTACTTTTGAAGATGGAACATCCAGTTTATCAAGATATGAAGTAGTAGAAAAGAATTCTTGATCCTTGAAAGAATTCATTAAAAGGGTCAGAACTCTTGATAGAGAATTTATGTTGCAAATTTCGTTAAATTGATATGAACTTTTATATATTTTTGTGGAAGTAAACCAGTTTGTATCAATATCAATTATGCTCTTCAAAAGAAGGGTTCCAACATTTCGCTTTCGTCTGGTAAATTTGATCTTCAATTCACTATTAAAGGAATTTGGAGTAACTGTAGTAGCTTTAAGCAGTATATTCGAATAAGAAGATTTGGGAGGAGTCTCTATAGTATTGGTTGAAGATTCAGAAAAGTTGAATAGTTCCTTCAACTTAAATATTGAATTTGAACCCCATTTACTTTCTTTCTTGTTCGAACTCTGAAAATTGTGCACAATTTGCAGCATAGTCAATGATAAGTAATCACAAGGGAGAAGTGTAATATGGTACTCCTACTTCCTTATTAGCAAAAAAAATCAGTTCTAGCTGGAACTCCACCATGCTCGCTACTCTTCGATTCATATTTGAGTAAAATCGGTCCTTACTTGATGAATATTGGGTACAAACAGTTCATTTAGACCACAATTAAAAATTTAAGCAAATCTTATTTTCAATTCACCGTATACCATACATTTTAAGCAATCTATGCTGTTACAATACCATACATATCCTATCTAGAAGTACTATTCACTTTGCTGGAGTCATCCATTCAAGACTCAATCACGTGTAAGTTCATTTAGTGATACGCGGACAATGCAACTACCAAATTGATGGTGTACCTCCGGACGAAAAACCTCATAAAAGATCAATGTGTTCACAACTAAATACACATATTATATACTGAACCTTTGACAGGATATCAAATTAGTTCTAGTTGTGGTTATTTATTGTTTTATTTTCCTCTGATAGATATTGCTGTACTTTCCAACATGAGTGTTCCTTTAGGATATGATGCTAAATCCAAGAGGATAATTATGCCACCTCAAGCTGAGAGCATTGTTCCTCAAGTTAAACTTGAAATAGATCAACTCAATACACTTACTGCAGAACTTATAGCAAATGGCAGTGATGTTCCGCCAGTACCATCAGGAGACAATTTCAACAAAGATATGAGTAAAATGATTAAAAAATTATACGAAGGAGGAGTGCAAGCGTTTAAACAAGGAAAATTTGAAGATTCAGCAAAACAGTTCAGTATTGGAATAGAGATGATATCAAGAAGACATAAATTTGAATCATTTCAAGTAACTTTGCAAGAACTTAGTTTGTTCTTGATGAGTCGGTCTGATGCATATTTAAAAACCAAGAATTATATGGGAGCATTCAACGATTCAGATATGCTTATTGGTATGATGTTGGTATCGCCAGAAAACTTCTTAAGACGTGGAGTTGCTAATTTTTTCCTTGGAAATTATGAAGATGCCAGAGCTGATTATCAAAGAGGTTTATGTTTTGATGAAAACAATGAGCGTCTTTTGCAAGAGTTGGAAATATGTTTAGATAAGATCCTTGAAGAAAATGGTGATTATCTTTAGAACACTTAGAATTGAGGTAAGAGTGTTTTTGAAGTGAAGAAGGAGATCAATTAAACTATAAAATTATTTATTTTGTTGACTTTGTTCCTTTGTTCACTTCGTTTACTCTATTTCTGGGATAAATTGAAGTGAAAGGGATATTCAAGGATTTTGAGATATAGGAACGCAAACAAGAAGACGAAAAACTCTTTGAAAAGGCAGTTCAGTTCTAGAGATGCAATATATATAATACATACGAAATAAGACGGAATTGATGATACTGTATCCGTTTTGATTTGAATCGTCACTAGTATGTAGTTTCTAAGGCTTGAATATTTCTGTCAAAGGTAGTACCTGTCCTTTTGGCAATAATTTTGGGTGAGTATTGTGCAGTTGTCTCACATGTGTGTCCCAGATCTGACTCTCTCTTTCTCTCTGTCTCTCTCGCTCACAGCGCTTTGCAGCTCTTCAAAAATCGCCCTCACAAAGCGTGCAGGCTATAAATTATATCAACTAAAACTGAAAAGGCTTCATGCCTAGCTAAAGTGCGAGATCATGATTGATAACAAAAGTGACTGGACACATCCCTATTGACAAGTTTTGAAAGTTAGATGACTACAGCTATACCTCCAGAGGCTAGCGTTATATACCTCTCGTCTGAGGATGAAATAGAGGATGGAATAGAGAATGGCTTTTCTGGTGAGTTCGATTCTAGGGAGCCTCTGGTATCGGAAACCCCATACGTATCTGACCAAGAGCGCAGAACTGATATTCCTACAATACCGGCAAGTATAGATAATAATAAAAAGAGACGACTAGAGGGTTTAAATACCACCTCCAATATGTTTCGAAATAAAGTAATCTTAAATAACTCAAACAACTTGAATAATGAAATCAAATCTGGTGAAATTCCAGCCAATATCCTTAATCATGACAGAATAATAGATATAGATAATGAAGAAGAATCGCCAAAGATTTTAGGGAACCCAAGTCTTGGTTTGATGCAACCTTTTGGGTACAATCCTCAAAGCCAAAGTATGAGTTCAGATCCAGCACAAAGCTCTAGAGTGATTCTCAAACCAGTACCTTTCGTTGGTCGCTTTTTCCTGAGGGTTCCTGGAAATCAAACTCTGGTGGAGTTGAGTTCAAAAGAGCCAACTTCCAGTTTTCCAAATCTGTTTGATTTGGATGGGTATGATAAACATGAATCTGCATCCGCACAGCTAGAAACCAATCCAACTCCAGCACAGCTCGAAACCAATCCAACTCCAGCACAGCTCGAAACCAATCCACCTCCAGCACAGCTAGAAACCAATCCAGCTCCAGCTAATCAGCAAACACATCTTGTACCGTCAGATTCTGTCCATTCAATCGTTAATGTTGAAGATGATGATGAAGATGATGATGAAGATGATGATGATGATATTGTGGAAATAGATCCTTCAGAGGCAACAAAGCTTTCTAATTTCAAGAAATCCTCTTTTGACGCTAATGAGCATCGAACTAATACAAATAGACAAAGCCACCAAGGTACTTCCTTGTTCAATCAACCAGCTCCTGTAATTCATTGGAATGGAAACAGTCCGCAGTTACTAGAGGTGTTACAGGAACAACGCCAAGCTCGTCTAGAAATCTGTAAGAAAGAGCAAACAAAGTTACTTCAAGATTTCAGCAAGGTCAATACAGAGAGCAGTCTTGCAATGCATCGTAAACTGCAGGCTAGTAGGTCTTTGCAATTTCTTAGTGAGCAAAGATCACAATTAATGGGTAACGTTACAAATGAACAAGATGGAACTCTATTGATTATTGATCAAGAGATCCGCAAGAAATCACAGGAAAGTTTTGAATTGGATAATTTCATTCAAAGATGCAAGAATATGATCCAGTCAATGACTAATAGACTTCAGGTTGTCATTTCGAATATTCGTCGACTTGAAATGCCTGTTCAACCTCAACATTCTGGAGATGTTGATGATTGCAACGGAGAAATTCTAAGAAGAAATTTAATGGGGTTTTCTTCTAATGTTTATTCTTCTAATCTGGTAGACGATCAGCATTTGCAGAACTTGTTGAACAACATTCGACCTGATGAAGAGGAATTGGATGAAGAAGGATTGCTGTCTACCCCGAATGAAATGACTGTGACCTTATTAAAGCACCAAAGAATGGGACTTTCGTGGTTATTAAGAATGGAAGACTCTAAATCAAAAGGAGGTATACTAGCGGATGATATGGGTTTGGGTAAGACAGTTCAGGCAATTGCTCTTCTATTAGCTCATCGTTCACAAGATGACGAATGTAAAACTAATTTGGTTGTTGCCCCTGTTTCCTTACTTAGGCAGTGGGCTGCAGAAATATCATCCAAAATAAAACCAGAAAATGCCATGTCCATTACAATATACCACGGTAGTGATAAAAAGAGACTAGCACGGTTTAAAGATTTGAAAGCTTTTGATGTGGTATTGACTTCTTATGGTACACTTGCATCTGAATGGAAGAAGCATTTCAAAGAAGCTTTAGCTGCTGGAAAGGTTAGCAAAGATCAAAACGTCATTCCTGACATTGAGAGGGGTGGAAGAAGCTACGTATCGCCATTTTTCGGTAGAGAAGCTAAATTTTATAGAATAATCCTTGATGAGGCTCAAGCAATCAAGAACAAATTGGCGATTGCTTCGAAATCTGTTCATACTCTTAATTCCATTTACAAATTTTGTTTATCTGGTACACCAATGCAAAATGGAGTGGAGGAGTTGTATCCGTTGTTAAGATTTCTTCAAATAAGACCTTATAATAAAGAGTCTAGATTTAGGTCTGATTTATTGATTCCTTTACGAAGAAATGATGATGATTCGAATGGTGCCAACCAATCAAGTGCATTGCAGAAACTCAGAGCTTTGTTGAAAGCCATTTTATTGAGAAGAACTAAGAAGACTTTAATTGACGGAAAACCAATTCTAAATTTACCTGATAAGCATGTCGTTGAGGTAGACACACATATGGAGAAAGACGAATTGGAATATTATAATTCCCTTGAAGCAGGTATAAAGAAGAAAGCTCAAAAGATTTTGACTGAAAACAAGGTAGGGGCTTATTCGAATATTTTGACATTATTATTAAGGTTGAGACAAGCATGTTGTCATAGCTTTTTAGTTCGGATTGGTGAAATGAAGAAAAAAGAAACAGAAACTAATGAAGAACTGTATGGTGATTACAAATTCAAATCAGTAAATGATTGGAAAAAGATGTATGCAAATGTAATAAAATTTGAGCCTGAAACTGTTCAAAGGATTCAACGAGACGTTGGAGACAGTACAGATGAAAGCATTGAACAACTGGTCTTCACATGTCCGATTTGTTACGATGTTCTCGGATATGAATCAGTTATATTGTTTCCTGGATGTGGTCATATGATTTGTGTAAACTGCATTGAAAATTTCTTTGAAAGATTTGAAGAAGGTGATGATAATGTTGAAGGTCATAGATTCGCAAAATGTATGGCATGTCATAAAACGAAAGTTCATGAAGATAATCTAATTGAATATCCAATGTTTCACCAGGTATACCTGAATCATCTAAACGAAAATGAAGTAATAAGATATTTCAATGATCTAAAGGTCAATACCAGAACAAACAAACGTACAACAAATGATCAGAAGATTAGTGAACTAATAAGCCTTGACGGTGGGTTATTCACTCCATCTGCTAAAATGGAAGAATGTATGAAATTGATAAATAATATATTGCAGAACAATCCTGGTGAAAAAATTATTATTTTTTCTCAATTTGTTTCCTTTTTTGATCTAATGAAGCTAGTATTAAATCATTCTTCGATTCCCTTTTTAAGATATGACGGAACAATGTCAATTGAAGACAAGAATGCTACAATAAAGAAGTTTTATCTGGAAGATATCAAAGTATTGCTTCTTTCACTTAGAGCAGGGAATGTTGGTTTGACCTTGACTTGTGCGTCCCATGTTATTATTATGGATCCGTTCTGGAATCCTTTTGTTGAAGAACAGGCTCAAGACAGAGCACACAGAATTGGACAACAACGTGAAGTCTATGTACATCGGTTGTTGATCAGAAGTTCTGTTGAGAGTCGTATTATGGAACTTCAAAAGAAAAAGAAAGAATTGGTAGGTTCAGCCCTTGATGACGAAGGAATGAAGTCCGTCAGTAAATTAGGTAGACAGGAATTAGGATTCTTGTTTGGTTTAAATGGGTTATAATAAGAGGATTTTAGGTAGTTGGAGATTTATGTTTTACATTTGTATATATATATATGTGCGTGTGTGTGTGTCTATCCACAATATGTATGCTTTAAAAAGTCATTATATAACCTCCTTACCCTTTAAGTTCTAAATTTCTTGATCTTCTTCAAATTCCTTATCCAATCTTGTTCAGTGATCAAGTTCTCGTTATAGCATAATTCCCATAATATAATACTCTCAAAATCGATATGATATTTTGCTAACGATTTACACAAGTAGATGATTTGAAGAAGAACACCATCTTGATTTTCCCTTCTATCGATTGTGTCTTCTATTAAAGAAGTTTCGGTGCTGCCATCGTTAGGTATTTGAGATATGTCATTATAGTAAGTTTTCAACACTTGTGTCAATAATAACACAAGATTTCGTATGAATTGGTTTATTAAAAGCACATCTTCATCTTTACTCTCTTCACTTGATATCGAACTAGTAAAACTGAAGATTGCATAATATATTGAAAGGGTACTAAAAATATGCTCACGATATACTTCAATAAACCTCTTTATATAAGTTAATTTGTTGAATTTTATGAGAGGTTGTAAACTTTCTAGTTCATTAAATATGAATTTATACCTTGAATTAAGATATATGATCTTGAGAAACTTTTCCTTTTGTAATTTTTTTAATGAGTCATACTTTATATTCATATCATTTTCGAAATTTTCCAACTTGAGATTAACATAACTATTTAATTTTTTGTTGATCTCATTACTCTGCAACAAATCAAGCTTATTCAATATTTGAAAAATTTTCAATATATTATTCTGTTTAAGATTGGTATTAAGTAACTTTACAAGTCCTTTGACCATCAATTTTAGTTCAATTTCAACCTGCTGGCCAATTTTGTTGAATATCGAAATTCCTGGAAATCTAATCTGAAGAGATTGAACTAGCATAGAGATCTCAAGTGATTCTTGATAATTTCCTTGTAATATGCAAAGTTTACATAAAGAAGGTAACTCCAATAAATCAAGAACTGAATCGATATTTGACAATATATTGTTATTAATATCAATTGATTGATACAATTTCTCATTAATCGACAAATTGTACTTTAAATTATTATCCAAGATTAAATTCTTATTCATTGATTCAACTTCATTTGAAAATTCATTCATTGATTGTTCATTTATCGTTTGCAAATCACATGATACATCAATAATAATGTCTTCATTGTTATGAGTAAGCGAAGATAATTCAAGGATAATGTTTCTTTCCAAATTCTCCAATTCGGCTATTTCTTCAACTATAGTTTTGATGGGAGTTGGGGTTGAATCTTGAGCTAGATTATTAGATGAATTACTGGTGTACGCATCAATGGAAAATAATTCATCATTTGTAAGAAGATTGTCAAGATATTCCTCTGAAAACTTCTCTAAATAAGGATCAAGATTCTGATCTATTTCCTCTCGAAGTACGTCAAGTAGAAGTTTTGACATTTGTATGGGGTTATGAATTGGTTTGTAAGTGAAAAATGCACTCTAACTCTATCTTTTGTTTGTAACACCACTTGTCTTGCTGTATTTTGTTCAACTCCTCAAATTATCTTGCCAAACTAGAATTCTCTTCCACTCTCACTAATTTCTTCTGTCAGAGGTTATCTATACTAGAGAAACACAAGTCTTTATATGACAATTGCACTATTAATGTAGCAATATATATATAGAAAGTGTGCATTAAGGTAGTATTGGTGACAGATCGCTACCTCAACCTTGAAACTGCCTGCATATATCTATCTTAGTTCGCGGTTTGGTTTAAGTTTTGGCCCCCGGCCTGTGCTCTCACCGCGCGCAATTTTAGTGCTTCATACACGACTCGATAATTCTTCTCCCCCTCCACTACTTTCAATTATCAAAGTCCAACATTCAGCATCTTTATAGCGGCATACAACTTCAAATTTATAATATATTTATCAATTTGGCTTGATTTAAGGTTTTCAAAGCTGTAGTTGAATTTGGATTGATTTACTTTGCTTACCCGATATTTTATAATGGAAGGACTTTTCTTTAATATTGACTATGGTTACGTGGAAGGGATTGTTAGAGGTTATAAAACTGGACTTCTTAATAACAGTCAATACGTCAATTTAACTCAATGTGATAATTTAGAAGATTTGAAATTACAATTATCATCTACAGATTATGGTAATTTTCTCTCTTCATATTCTGGACCTTTGTCAACTTCGGTAATTCAAGATAATTTATCAAAGAAATTGTTTCAACAATTTCAATATTTAAAGGCTCAAGGGTCAGGCAAACTTGCCAAATATCTTGACTTTATTAGTTACGGATATATGATTGATAATGTGTCATTGATGATTACTGGTACATTACATGATCGTGATTGTTCAGAGATTTTAACCAAATGTCATCCATTGGGTTGGTTTGATACTTTACCAACTTTGTCAATCGCAACTGATATTGAAAGTCTTTATGATACTGTATTAATTGATACTCCATTGGCTCCGTTCTTTAAGAATTGTTTGACTGCCGATGACCTTGATGATTTGAATATTGAAATCATTAGAAATAAATTATATAAAAATTATTTGGAAGCTTTTGTTGAGTTTATTGAAACTGAATTCAGCTCTCCTGATAAAGAAATTATGACCAATCTACTTGCATTTGAAGCCGACAAGAGAGTTATTAACATTTCTTTGAATTCTCTAAATAATCCTGACTTAAATCCCCAAGATAAGCTAAGTTTATTTCCTTCTTATGGTAAATTATACCCTTTGTATCATGATCAATTGTCCCAAATTGAAGATGTTGACCAATTGAAGAATATTGTTGAATCTGTTGGTGAATATAAAGACTTGTTTTCAGATGTACAAGATTCTACTTCAGGTCTGTCAAGAAATTTAGAAGATTGGTTTTATCTTCTTGAAATGCAGTACTGTAGAAATGCTTTTACTCAACAATTTACATTATCGACTATCTGGGCTTGGTTAAGATCGAAAGAACAAGAAATTAGAAATATTACATGGATTGCCGAATGCATTGCTCAAAATCAAAAGAATAGAATTGACAATTATATTTCTGTGTTTTAATTGTGACTTTGATTCATAAGAATTTTAAAAAACAAGAACGTGAGATTTTTCTCATCCTTTTAGCCCTACCCGATTAATCAATATAATTCAAATAATTGACAAAATTTATAAGCGTGAATTCTTAATTTGAAATAAGAAATTCAGTGAATTTTGAAAATTATATTTAGTTCTTCACCACTTTTAGCTAATTATGCTGTATAGATAATATTAAAAATACTTATATTTTATTCTGAATTGTAGCTTAGAGTTGCTTCAACTTTTATTTGAAACGCTTTCTGCAAATTATTTTATCATCATACCTACTGTGTGATATTAATACACTGAGACTGACATGAATTAGTTATTGCATTCAGAGGGACTCTACACGACTCCAGGACCCCAGAACTCCAGAACTACAAAACTCCATAACTCTGTCAGTCAAGAAGAGTCAAAAAGTGAGAAGCAGAATCAAGAAAGTCGCGTGCGTCTTACCTGAACTTCTATTTCAAATGCACCATTTTGCAATTAATCAACCGTTTTGATTCGTCTTAACCTTATAGTTTCTTATTCATTCCTTTTATTATTCTTATAATGGTCCTGGAGCTTCATTCTTCGGCAAATAACTCTTCTTTCACATTTACCGCTTCAACAAATCAAATATCTCATCTTGCTGAAGTATTCAATGCAATTTCATCAATTAACAGTCAGGGATTGATGATAATTTCACCTAAAGGTATTACTTTATACACAGAATTGAATCATGTATTAAATGCTCTGCTAACCATAGATCCTTCGTTGTTTAATACGTATAATTTTTATTCTGAAGACATAAATAATAATACTCAAGACTCACAGGCTTATAGTGAAGAACTTCGATTGGGAATTGATATCAAATTAATTAGCGAATCATTTGGTTCGATACCAAATTTCAGTTCCAAAATTAGTTCATTTGCAAATGATCAAACCAGTTTTGAGTCTACCAAGTTAAGGTCTACAAGCTCTTCTTCAATGGTGAATTCTAATGTAAAAGATAATTTGACTTGTTTTATAACTTACAATGGTGATGGCTATCCACTCATTATAGAATTTGAAAATTCAATAATAAGTGAAAAGATTGAGTTTTTGACATTTTATACCGATTTGAGGTTCCCATACGATAATTCTATTGACAATGATGAAGTAGAAGAAGAGTATGGGCTTACTTTAAATCATAATGAAGTACAATTTGAATTAATATTAAGAAGTGACGTACTTTCAAACTTAATAAAAGATCTTCACCAGATCAATACAATAGATTTATATATATATATATCCAATGAAATAAGAGGATTAGGCAGTGACAATTCTGGTATAAATAAATCGCGAGGGCCAAAATTTTCTGATAATAAATTGAACTTTATATCAAAGGGACCAATTGGTCTTCTGAAATTAATATTTCCAAACGAAAAGACTATTCTTGAGAAGCTATGTATTTATGGTAAGGATGAGGAAAATGGAGAAAATGGTTATGAAATGGTTCCTATAAACTCTTCAGTTATCTCCCGTTATAATTTTGCCAACTTCAATAAAATTTTCAAGTCTGTAATTTTGTCATCAAAATGCAAAATTAGTAAAGATTTATCGGGAACGCTTTCAATTCAGCTTCTTTGTAAAAATCTCAAATTACCAAACTATTCTGGTACATTGATTACCTTTAATATGTTAGCTCTAACATCAGAAGATCATGTCCTAACTTCATTGAATGTTGATAGTGAATTTGATAATGATTTTTACGAGTATATTAAAGAATATGGATCTGAAGCTGGGATTAATCCATATTCAAGTACAACGAATAATTCCAGAAACAGTTCCAAGAGGCAAAGGCTAGAAGATACTCGTATATCAGAATACCAACTGCTTGATATACAAGTTGATAGAACAGTAAATGAAGACCACAGGGACCAAAATTCTACAATGGATGAACAAATAGGAGGAATAATCGAAATTCCTTTATTTTTATAAGAGGCACATTACTAGATGTATATTTCAAATTATTTATCAAAGGAGTTGAATTGAAAATGCCATCGATGGACTATAAATAGCTGACTTTGAATGCCATTTTGATAGTTTCCAATAGCTTTTCCTTCAAGTTAATCTTTCGTGCTCTCACAAATCTAGTACCAGCTAATATTGCTATAATGATAATTAATATCACAGGAGAGTTATCGATTAAGTATTCCTTAGTCAAGCTTAATTGATAAAGTACCTTCTGTTTTAGAAGTTGAAATTGCTGACTTCTATTGGGGTCTACATCTGATGGCGATGTTTTTGAAGAAGATGATAATGATGCAGAAGAAGGTGAAGATGACGATGTATCCCTAGTTGAATTTTTTATTTCATTTAATGTTCTATACTTGAGATTATCGTGGAGTAATTGCTCTTCTATATTCTTCTTCTCCAATTTCTTCAACTCGGCATTCTTCTTATCTGTCTCAGATTTCTTTTTCTTCTCCAATTCAGTGCGCTTGGCTTTTTCTTCTTCGATTGAATGTAAGCGAGCCAAGGATTCTTCTATGGTATTGTCATATAACCGATTATGATTGATTATATTACTTGCATCATTGAAGTTGTTATATGATGGCAATAAGTCGAAAACATATAAATCGAGGAATCTTTTCATGTAGGAATCACTCTCTTCAGAATTGAAATCATAGGCATATAATATATATTCAAACTTATTCTTGAGAGTCGATTGATCTAAATTTAATACGTCTCGATTAACAAACAAATTTAGGTACAAATTATAAATGGTCTCAGTGGGCAAATTATTTATCTTTGATTCAACTCCATATATTTCCTTCAATTTGTTTAAAATTTTATCGTTCACCAATTGGTCAATTAGAGCAGATTTTTCTTCAGCACTCAAGGTTATGCTGAATGCCTTCTTTTTAGAATCCAATATAAGTCCTACTTCAATCAAGTATAGGTTTAAAATCTTCACAAACAATTGTTCAGGTATTAAACCACTAGCATATTGCTTATAACTAGCTTCATGAAGACTTTTAATGAGGTCAAATGATTTATAAAAACTCTTGTTCATAAAATATTTGAGAGCTAACTTGTAACTATTATGAATAGCTTTCTTCGAGGAATTGCTGAATGAAGCTGAATTGGAAAGAGATTCTATTGATTGGTCCATATTTGCAAAACTTTTAACAAGTTATGTAGATATTAGAATTCAATTCGTGTAATTTGAAATAAAAGGAAACTGATCACTGTAGAATGACTTCTTTAGGTCTCAAAGCTCGGGTAAAGCTCAAGAAAAAGTGGGGCACAGAAATTAAACGCCCGTGTCGAAATTGACAGAATCAGAATCCATTCAATGAGATACAGGGCCAGACTTAGCTGTTCTACAACAAAACAAACATCGTTTACAACTTCTACTCGGTCAAGGCAAGGCTGTTCATGTTTGGATTTTAACCAGATTATAACCAGATTATAGCTCATCTTTTGCAAGAATTTGTTTATAATTTTGAAAATCCTCTCTTGGTCTTCTTCGCTACTCAGAGATCTACGCATTATTTTTCACCACGAAAGTATTTGCAAATCAAGTGATCTATGGGCTTGGAAAATAGCAAATGGTAAATAGTAAATCGTTATTATTTCATAACCTATATATCTCTCGTTCAAAAATCTATAAATATTCCTCGTATTCAACTTCAGGAGATCCTTCCCCAGTTTTTTTGAATAAATATGCCTTGTACCATTTTCTTCCATAAAACCAAATACCTCCACTTAATAATACCCCAGTTCCAATTACTGGGAAACTCCAATAAGGAATTGGCAGTTTAGCTGCCTGCAGATCAGGTGATGGAGGAATGAACGGGAACAAGGCCAAAAATGTATTTGCAATTAAAAATACAAATATGAATATATAAGGGGTTGAAAATACCTTATTCACAAATATGGAAGGTTGAGATAATAATGACTCAAAATCAGTATAAGAGGCATTGTCATCCTGAGGAAAATATGGTTCAGGAGTCTCGGTTACTGAACCTGAAATCGGAATCGCTTGACCATTGGAAGGTGAAGGCGGTTCAATTACTCCCCAGTTTTCCTTTTTAGCATTATACTTCAAATAGATTAGTCCCACGGTTAACAATATATTAATCCAAGTACCAGGGTAAATATACAAATTGACCACGAATTCATATATGGTTGATGACGGAGGTACAACCAATACTAATACTGTAATAAACCAATGTAATAGCAAAGAATGGTTGATATCAATGAAATACTTTGAAAATGGTAAATAATTACTTCTAGCTAATTCTTGATTGACATGACCATGAGCAAATGATACCACTAAAACATTACCTAAATTTGATAAGGCAATTAAAATTGGTAATATTCTTGAACTGACTGATTGTCCAAATATTTTGGTGAAAAAAATTCCTGCAATCAATACTCCACTATCCATCATTTCATTTTTGGGAATGACGATCAAATAGGAAATGACCACAAGAAAGTATAGACCAATAGTTATCACTACTGATAAAGGTGCAATAATCGTGAGGACTTTATAAGGGTTTGATACTTCCAGTAATACATAATTAACATTTTCCCAACCCTTGAATGAATAGATAATCTCAAGTAAAGCAATTGAAATAGAATAAAATGATCTATGGTTCTCTTCAAGAACAATATTTGAACTGGTAGATTCCGCAACGTCAATTATTCCGGTAGATACAAGAAATCCAAGTAGTATAATAAGGACCAAGATCAAAATCTTGAAGATTCCAAGAAAATTAAATAACTGGGTACCTTGATTTGGAAATTTAATATGAATGTATATACATCCTGATATGCATAGAATTCCAGTTAATTTAACATTCCAATCGTTATCTGAAGCAGAATTGTAACCAAATGCATAAAGTATGTATTTACCAAAGGCAAAAGAATTCCCAGAACTAAATCCTAAGATCACCATTTGAAAAGAATAAATACAGCCAATAAGTCCATTTGGATTAGGAAAAGATCTTAAGAGATAGTTTTTCTCTCCTCCATTCTTGAATGGGAGATTTAAAGAAAATTCAAGAAATATCATAAGCCCGCTCATAATAATCAATCCTCCAATTATCCACAAACTAAGAAATAATGGAACATTCCCATTACAATATTGAAATATTATAGAAGGAGTCAGAAAGATTCCTGTTCCTATCATTTTATTGATAATCAACGACATGCACAGTAGTGAAGAAAGTTTGTGGTATTTTCTTTTGTCTTGACTTGACAATCGTGAATACGCTTCACTTTCGGTAGATACTACCGGGATTAATGTTGGCATAACAGATGGTAATTTATTAGTGTATTAGAAAAAGCTATATTCTGATTAGTGGTCACTATCGATGTTCTTTTCTAGTCTTTCTTGGAATCTCTATCAAATTTAACCCAATTGCTGACCTATTTCATCGTTGTTGGGAAGATGAAAGAAATACTGCAATCTGAGAGTGACTGATGAATTAGATGTTCTCCTTTGGAAAATGTGGATCATCTCAAAATTTGATACTATCGCACGTGAGCCATACGTACTAAAACAGAGTAATTTTTGGTTGCAGTTTACGACTTTAGAGGACAATTCAACTGGCACCTTTGCTCTAGACATATGGTAAACATCGACAATTTGAATAAATTACCTTCAGAGCTAACATATATAACTTGATTTAATGAATACTACATATCCTACTATTAAATATTAAAAAAAAGTTACAAATGAATACAGGGCCCACATTTTCCGTATCAAAGGCTGGGAAACGAGTAGCTCATGTACTAAGCTACAATCAAAATCGTATGAATCCATCTATTTCTATATGTACTTTGAGGCTTTGAAATGGATACCACCAATAAATACGAAACACGTTCATTTGGTAAGATGAGAATCAAATAGTAGACAAACGACGAGGAGTGTGAGTTTGAGAACCAGCTTGTCGCTTGTCGTCCTTACCATTCAATTCATATTCCGAGATCAAACACTTCTGTATTCAATCCATGAGCTGATAACGAATTAATTGTTATACTGATAGAACAGGCTCTTAACGTTGCAGTCTCTTTATGGTTTCTCACTGCCATACTCTTAAACTCGTCATTATCAGAATAATCTTGATGTGGTCCCACATCTTCTTTGTAAGACTTGAGTTTATGCTGATAATAACTGGACTCAGGGTCGATATAAGTACTCTCACTGTAATGAAGTGCATCGACTCTTTTATTCGTATCAATATCAATGCCATACTCTCCATCTACCATAATTTCTAAATTTTCATTTAATTTATACTCTGGGAATTTGATAATATGTGAATTGTCAAGTTCTTCGAATGACAATTGTTTGAAATCGGGATTTTTCAGTTTATCTTCTGAAGATGTAAAACAATGAGAATGTCTGTGATTCATGGATGGGAAGTTTATATTTAATGAAATTTTCTCAGGAAGAAGTCTACTAGTTCCTTCTACTTGTGTTTTCTCTTTTAGCCTGTTTATCAATTCCACTATTTTTGAATTAATGAATTGTGTGTTTTTAGCAGTTGGATGTCTCCTTTTATGTGATAAAGAATTTTGTTCTTTAGAGGTAACTGTTTCATCCTGGAAATAAATGTGACCATCATCTCCAGTTGATATGGATATTATTGGAAAATTTTTGATCATTGTTAATCTTGACATTTCTTCTATCTCTGACATAGGCTCACCTAATAATCTATTATGAGAAGGAAGTTTAGGAGTTATATAGGAACCTTCATCTGGTCCAAGAATCACTAAATCTGGTACAAAATTTGGATAGTATTTTGGTAAAAGGACATCATAAGCAACTAATAGACTGATTGAAGGTGTGAAGTTGATATACCACGCATCCAAATTCATGGGATCTTGACCAAAACTGAAAGTCTGAACAATGTCCTCATCACATTTGCGAGACTTATGTTGCTTATTAGAAGCAGCTTTAGACTTCTTAACTTTTCTAACTCTTTTTGGTTCATCTTTATCCACTTTCATAAATGGTGCACTGGTTTTGTAAATTTGATTTATCAATGAAAGATGTCCAAAATCACCACCATCGGTTATATCACTTTGACTCTCTACTAACTCCTCATAACTGTTTTCATTTCTATTATGTTTGCGTTTTGTTCCTATTTGTTTATGATTATAAAGTGAACCCACTAATACTACTTTGTGATTTTGAGCTTGAAGTTCATTTTGAAGAAATCGAATATTATGTGACACCCAAGAATTGGAAGATGATATAAGGATGTTTAATGCAAAAGTTGTGGGTAAGAAAGATGCAATGAGTGCAGCAATCTTCATGATATATAGAATTGAAAAAAATGGATAGGTTTGTCTTGTTTTGTCTTATCTTGTTAATTTAAAGTAAATGGCGTAATTTGCAATTTATTGGTAAGTATTTCAAAGTCAGTCTTGAGAAGTATAGTTATTAGTACGGACCTAACAATAACACACAACCCTCAAGAATTCCAAATTTTTACTTGCAAGATAATAGATATATATTCTCCTTTTTGACCAAAAGAATAACCCAGCAAAAAATTTTAAATTACTAATAAGCATTTGGGTATATTAGAAATTATATAAACCAGGTCCCATGTGGGTGCTCCAAATTTTGAGTATGCACTCTAGGTGTAATTTACAGAAAATGCACACTTACGTAATCCAGTTCAGAAATTGGGAATCGTTTTATGTTTCGGCGAGTATATAAGTTCACATTATTTTTCAAAATTTTCCAATATTTTTCGTGCGTCGTGTTACATGGTAGCTTTAATATATCAATTTTGAACGTTCCACATAATATTCAAATATTAAATAAGGTTTATATTAAAAGTGTGGGAATTGTATATTTTGAGCAGAAATTTCGTGATATTAACGAAATAGATTAATATCATCCATTAAATAGTTCATTCTATTTCGGAAAGAATATACCACTAACTATTAATCGATTATTTTTATTTTCCAATGGTGTTTTGTTCCACTCTGATATAAATAGTTTAAGCTCGCAGTATATTTTCTCATTCCACCTGATGGGGCGCAATTAAAATCTTGACTTTAATTTCGATTATTTTTAGCGTGGCTACTATAAACAACAAAAATTAAAAAATTCTACAAGATTTGCTGTGGGTTTGCAATAACACATTGTTTAATAGCACAATAGTTTGGTAATAAAATCTTAGTTGGTAAAATTCCTGCTATTAAATTGTTCAGTGATCTCTAACTTCACTGACTAGCTTCGGTTTAACTTGTATGAGGTTTTTCGTTCTGACAATTGTAAGTTCGAAATCGTGGGAAAATAAAAAATAAAGAAAGCGAAAAAAATAAAACTGTTCTATGCCATCGTATCGAGATGCATTTTTTACACCCTGAATGAAAGGGGGAATCTTACTTGTTTTTCGAAAATTTAACGTAGCTGTAGATGGAAGCGTGTATTACAGATTGATGGTGGCTATCTGGGCATTTTGCTTCCCCTCGCATGAAAAACTAAAGTATTGTTAGAACAAAGATTTTGACACAATAGAACCGTTTCTGCTCATGAAACCATTATCTGACTGCAAACTTGAACCTATTTTTCTTTTTGATTGAAATTTGAGATTTACTCGTCAAAAAATTGGTTGAAATGAGAGTTATTAATTAGAACCTGGCAAAGCCGATTGTTGTTGATGAGATTGATTCTTTACCGTCTTTAGTAAAACCGCATATCTGTAATTTTAGGTTCGACCCATTTATTCCTTCTTCAATTTAGAACGCCAATGAAAGTTTTTATTTAATATATAATATTTGTCCCTCGATGATAGTTGACCATGAAAAGTAAGAAAGCTTAGGTCAGATAAGAAAAAAATATCGCACCCCCAACAATAATCCACACTTTACCTATTCAGTCAAGATATAGATTTATTTTTACTCATTTTGGTTGTATTTTTTTAGAAATAACTCTTAAAATTTTTACGTTTTGAGTTTTTGAGTTTTTTTTTGGTGGTTTAGGAGAAAAAAAGAGTTAGTCACTGGGAGGACAGAAACGTTTGAAGCGGGTGTGGCAATTTCAATACATAATGTGGGAGTTGATACAAGATGAAATTAAAGATAATGCAACAACCAGTTTTTCTAGCTGATTTACTTGTTAATTGATTTGTTGGTCAATTTAAAGACAAACTAAGTGGTTGTGCCTAATCATAAACAGACTAAGTCTGCATAAGATTGTAATGCTAAACATATATCAAAAAAGGGCGTGTGGTCTAGTGGTATGATTCTCGCTTTGGGTAAGACATGTGGAAACATTTAACTTAAACAAATATGCGAGAGGCCCTGGGTTCAATTCCCAGCTCGCCCCTAATTATTATTTTTTGACTACATTTGAATTTTCTTCCGAAAGACAACTACCTAAGCTATACTGTACTATATGTCTTTACATCGGTTGCCTAAATACCAGTATTCATATGCTATGGTTTGAATTATATTTGTATGCATGTGAGTCTATATGGGTGTCCTTGGTTACTGAGCCTAGCTCTGTTGCTCATCAATTTCAAAGATATCTTTGATTATTGCATTTTCCTTCTCATCCAATTTACCAAATAACAATTGATATTTTTGATTATCAGAAGATTGCACGTTGATCAAAAATTCTTTGAAAATCTTAAAAACGTTCAAACTATCTAATGGCGTACATGCTAACGGATCTTCAAATACTTGTTCATCCTCCTCTTCATAAAATCCTGAACTTTTCAATTTGATCGATTCTTCTTGTTCTTTTAGGAACAAATCATACTCTTCGTTAGTCAATTCCGCATTACTGGAAGAATATGTTCCTGTACTTCTATTTGCAAGGGTTTGGCTCTCTTCTTCTTCATCATCATCTTCGTCCTCTCCATCTCCTCTGGTGTAACTATTAAACCTTTCTTCTTGTTCTAAAATTCTCTTCATTTCTTCGTCATCTATTTCATTAAAATTCTTTCTTTGATTCTCTAAATTCTTTAATGATTCAGGTAAATTTTTTAATAAAATGATCAAGCTTTGAATTAATATTGAAATCAAGTTCTCATCAAACATTGATAAAATATCATTGTTGTTTAAAATGGCTATAATTCCTAAAATTGAAAGTTTTATATCAAATACTCTTTTAAATAAAGGAATGATTTTGAACCATCTTTCAAAAAATAATTCAATAAAATTATTTTCTTGCAATAAATTTATCGAATCGTTCAAATCGTAAATAAATGATGAAATTATCGAATTATTGATATTAATATCATAAATATTATTTTTAACATGAAACTTATCATTTATCAATGAACTGAATACCTTTAGAACATTTCTGATTAAATCTGGAACAAATTTAATCGAGTTAAATTGCAATGATAATATAAATGTTGTACCTAATTCACAAGCATATGAAATGTCATTTAAACCTATTTGATCTTCATCTCCATTAATAATATTACTGAAGATAATGTAAAAAGACTTAGCTAAATTTTCATTTGAATTTAAGTCTTTCTGTCCATAAATCAAGTAATTTTGTAAAGTAGGCATGAATTCTTCTATGTAAAGTAAAGCAATTCCATCATTAAATGATTGACTTATCAATTCAAAATTTCTCCACATTGTTGAACTAACAGATCTCAATAAAAATGTGGAATTCTCGATAAGCTCTGCAATAACTGGGAAGAAATCATCTAACTTATTAATCAAAACAAATTCAATAATTGGACTAAAAATTGTCTCTAATTTTAATAAGATATCTTGGGAAGTTTCAAATGATAACAACACAGTAATCATCGTATTCAATAATCCGATTGCTGCAATGATTTTTTCACTCAGTTCGTCAAACTCATTGTCATCATCATTGTCATCGTTTCCATTATTTTTATTTATTATTTCATTAATTTCAATAATTAATTTCATAAATTGCTCAACTAGTTTAGTCATCAAATCAATTCCAAATGGTTGCAATTGCTCAGTAAAGTTTTCGACACACTCTTGCATTACTCCTGAAATTGAATCGTTATCAATTTGTTCAGATAACTCTAATAGCTTTGAAATTGTAGGTAAAATTATTAAAGAAATTGATTCTTTAAATTTTTCAACATGTAAAAATGATTGAATGGTTAATGCACATTGTAAATTTAAAGGCAAGCTGTTCTTTTCTAAATCAAAATTATTACTAACACCTTGAATAACAGCCGAGATTGTCACATCCTGTAAATTTAAATCTGAAAAATTCAGAATCACTTCCAAAGTCCTTGCTCTGACAAATTCAAATTTTGAGTCTAGATTTGGAATTACAACAGTAATCAAAAATTGCTCGATTTGACTGTAGTACTTAGAGTTTGGATCAATTAAATAATTTGAAATACATCCTATAATTCTCAAAATTCCTTCCTTTTTTTTAGAAATCTCCAATTGCTTGCTATCGACATCTGAGCCAGATAATGAGTTCATTTCTTCTTGTTGCAAGTTTACCATTTGGTTGTAAGAAAATGCAATTATAGGATCTAAAGTAATTTTTTTCTTCTTATCAACAAAAGTAACAAGTAATCCCAAAGCAGCAATATCAGGAGAATTGATTTCATCGTAAATGTCAAAATTTGAGTGGATATATTCTTGGGGATCAGTTTCGAACAATTCTAAAGTTTCATTGTTTGGGCAAAGTAAAGGATATATCAAATGAGTAACAAGATTCTCAAAGTATGGTTTAATTATGACCCAAGTTGATTTTTGGGTAACAGTATGGCTCAAAAATTGAAGTAAATAATATAAACTTGGTAATGACAACCATTTAAGACCAGAACTCCACTGCTCAACAATCTTCAAAAAGTTTTCTAACAATGGTGCTATAATCTCTTCAAGATAAATTTTGCGAAAGTTATTATAATTAAATTTCTTAGATATTCCCTTAGACAGGTACCTGGTAAACAACCTGTAAAGATTGGCATAAGACCACTTATAGCATTTCGAAATCTGAAGTAAAGATTTCTCTTGTTCGGATAATTGATGATTCGAATTATTCTCGTTAACATAACTTGGAGGATTCATATTAATAATTGATATATGAAATTGTCCCCAGGAAAGAATTGATTCTCTTGTTTGAAGAACGGCTGGTAAATCAAAGTAGGTAACAAATTTGTAAGTCTTTAAAATCAATTTGAGGATTTCAGCTTTAAATTCAGTAATTGAATTGGTGTCATCTAATATGCTGTTTCCTATATTCAACAAATGAGGAAAAACTTGAACTAATATGGGATCTAACTCTTTAGATCTATCTTCATTACTAACCCATCTAAATTTTCTACAAATTTCTGAAAAGCAAATCAATCCAGTGTATAGTTGCTGAAATTCTTCTTCGGAAGAATTCAAACTACTTGGAACTTGATGAAGTAAATTCCCAGTATCACTTAATAATGAGGACCAACGTTGAGGAAATTCATATGAAATAAGGACTCGTATTACTGGAATTAATTGTTGTTTAATATTATAATCACTATTCATGACTACCGGTATGATCCGATCTTTGATAATGGGTTTTTCATCATTATCAATATACTGGGTGCTCTGTTCATTTGTTAGTAACCAATACTTGACGATTCTATTTTTGAAATAAACTGCTGCTGCTTTGCAAATATTAATATCCACCCCTAATTGTTTATTAGATGCAATTAAATCTAAGCATCCGCCTAAGAATCCTGGAGTACTAGAGATTTCCTTAAGCTTTAATTCGGCATGCTGTCTTATAGCTTGATCCGCTTGTAAAGTACCTGCAAAGCACTCCAATAAAACTCTTGCATTCATTTGTAATACTGTACTGAGATAATTAGCTATTCAAGAAAATAAGACAAAGTGTATCAATTCCAATGGTTGTTAGTTCATATCACCAAAGAATAAAATTTCTTACGAGAAGGAATTTTTTGGTAACACAAAGTATAAATAGAGAAGAGATTCCAAACTTTCAGATTCCAGGCAGATCTGAATCGGAGGTAAGAGAATCGCATTATAAAAAGTTCGGAAATTAAATCCGAAGATGATTACCTTCATCCGTGAAACCTTTTCAAGTCGTAAAATTCTATTCACTACAATGTCAATTATTTTCACACTTCTTACTGAATTATGGGAATATGAGAATAAAATTTCTTCTAGTTTCACCATGTTTGTAATTGTTTGCTTGTTTTCATTTTGTCCTCTATCAATTCAGAATTATTCGGTTATTTTTCGTCTATATGAAATTATTTTATAAAAATATTCGGCTGGCAACTGGAATCAATTTGTTAGTTACCGAAATGAGTGGTCTCACTCATTTGAATTTATTCTCTCTCTCTGCCTCTCTCTCTCTCAACAACGTGGTTAATAGTTACCTTGAGCTATAGAAAGTTCAGTATGTTCATCTATATCAATAGCATCCCATGGATATGCAATCCATTTATCGGGTACAGTTTCTCCAACTATATAATTACCCTTCTGAAATATCTCTGCAGACAAATCAGCCTTTTTTGGTTTATCTTTATTGTGTAAAACGAATATAGAGAACTCGGTAACTTCATCACTTCTATTTAATTTCTCTTGTAATGTCTTGATATCCTTTTCTAACTCAGTTAGAGCATAATGTAAAGTTGTTCTTGTATCATCAACTTCGTCGACAATAATAATATTTTTACCAATCAACGAATCCAAATGTTCTCCTAAACTTCCAAAATCTATCCATTGAGTCCGGACGACCTCTTTACCAATTTTATCTTCGTCCGATTTATCGTTCAACTGCTCATATAACGATAACCCTATTGCTTGAATAGGAATATTCTTCTTGTCATCTTGCTTAATAAATGATCTCAATATTCTTGCAGGTATAAAACCACCTCCTCCGATTGCAATTATCAAATCAATTGATTTACCTTTTGATCGAATCTGTTCAGCAGCTTCCTGACAGAGCTTATGAATTTTATTATATGATATATACAATTTCTGTGACATTTTTTTGGTAATATATTCCTCTGCAAATTAAGAAGTAGCTGAGATGTCTAGCTACTTAATATACAGATGGCTTTGAATTCATAACTTTATCTATTCAGGTTTTGGCGTTCCAATAAGACTCATCAATGAATCCAATCTTCCTGCAGGTAATTCTCGAAAAACTGTGGAGTTCAATTAGGACCAGATCCAGACTAGGCAGAGAGCTTCATACATACTACAGAACCTTGGCTACTTTAAGAAATTTTTATACCAAATTAGGATTAGTTGGGATGATTTGCAACTATAAAATTCCTCTTGTCTTGCTAAAAGACTTGGATAAAGAAAACAAATATTTCAGAATACGTCAAAGAATGATTGATAATGCCAGAATTCGTTAAACAATTTTTTTTGGTTTATTTGAATCCCTTACTCTATCTTCCATAACCTCAAGTAATAGTTTAAGTAATAAGACCACGGGCATTGTCTTAGTCCATACCACTATTCGGAATCCTCTCGGTGCCAGCTTACTAGCTTCTTTCAATTTCTAATTACTTTATAAAGTTTGCTCGCGACCTAATTTTCGGTATCTTCGTCTTCGTCTATACCACTTTCGTCTAATTCCTCGTCTCGATTCTCTTCGTCATTATCTTCTTCATCGTCTTCATCTTCTTCGTCGACATCGTCATTTTCTTCTCCATTGTCTATTTCATTTCCTTTTACTTCTACTACTTGGTCAAATTCATCATTTTCTCCGTTGGCATACACAATGCTGTCTTCTCCTGTACGGGAAGTTTCGATCTGCGCTTCAGAATCTTTCTCGTTATCGATTTCTGCATCATATGATGTTTGGGTAATTTTTTCCCTGAGATGCATTTGAGAAGTAAGTAAATTTAGTCTACCCTTGAGAGCTAGTAATTTAGGCATCGATTTCATTCCTTTTGTTAATCCTGATTTAAGATTATTCAATTTCTCTGTTTGAGTCGGTTGGCTGGCAATATAACCTCCTTGAGTAAGTAGAATCCACTTAAGCCAAATTGCAAGTGCAGGGTTCCTGGTTGGTTTTGAACCAACTTGGGTGCTAATGATTTCAAAAAGCTTTATGACTAAGTCATTAGAGTTTTCTGAAGTGGTGAAAATTTTGATTGTAGATTTTATATTGTTCACATCGTTATTTTGAGAACACAACTTTATTATTCTATCATTTTCGTTGTTTTTATTCAACAAAGTAGATAATTCTGATTGCAACTGCTCTGCTGAAATATTTTTGATATTCGGCAATCTTTGACCAATGACACTGTAATCATCTCCATCGTTACTATAGCTTTCATTTTGTTTGCTAATTTCGATATTGACAACTATTTCACCCACGGATTTGAATGTCCAGTCTATCAACGTGAATCTAGGCTCGTTTTGATCGTACCATACTCCTAATAAACCACTATTGTTATTAATTACGTCATGAAATACAATTTGTTTATCCAGGTTGTCGTGGTGACTAGATCTGATGAGACAATTTGGAGTTTGAGAAACCTCAATACTACCCAATTCCTTTGGAAATATTTCAATTCCTTCATCTGTTACTGCAAATAGACTTTCTTCATCACCTATGTGAATGAATTGAATGTTATAAATCACAGAACCTGTAATCTCTAAATTTCGGAGAACGCCAGAGGAACTTGAAGAGTACATTTTGATCAAAGAGCTATCATCCGGAACCACTGCAAATATTTCAGGATTACTTTTGGATTGCTGTATAATTTTAATATTTTTAGAATCATCCAATGTGTACGTGACTAGTAATGAGTTTTTAGGTTTAGAAGGATCTATTAAATGTAAGGAATCTAATCCACCCACTAGAATATGTTGGGAATTTTTAGAAACTCCACTTGTTCCATCTTTCATCTTTATTGAATGCACAATAGTTAGATTTTTTTGCTTATCAAATCTGAAATTCTTTAGGGGTTTTCCTGTTGATATCAATGATTGTTCAATTATATTATTGGAATCGCTCAGTACCGACCACACGCTATTATTCTTCCACGATGGGGTAATACTGACAACGTTATCATAACCCGAAATTCTACTGGTTGGCTCAGATAATCCAGGAGTGAATATTAAGAAATCCCCGTTGGATAACGATGCTACCAAACGACTTGAGGAAATAGAATTGCCATTTCTAGTTGCGATGGCATTCTCCGAATCTTGATTACTAGCTCTTCTTTTCTTTTTTTCGGAGCTACTACCATTTGTTATATTGGTCTCATTGAATGTAGCCCAGCAAATAGCTCTCACTGCTTCATCTGCTTCAAGAACGTATCGATTTACTTTTGAATCTATAACTATTGCATTACTTCCATTAACCTCATCGCTTCTTAATGGGAAGATTTGGATCTCATTTCTTCCATTTTTCGAAATGGTACTGGCAAAATATGTCCCGCTGTTATCGAATCCCAGCTTTATATCACTCATATTTCGTTTTAATTGTTACTAGGAGAGTATTGTTAGGTTTTTCGATGAGATGGTTTATACAAAATTTTTGAGATCTTCTTCTGCGGTTTATGTTTTTCGTACAATTTTTTGAAAGTGGATGTACGGGTGTTGGAAATTTTCAATGGGAAGGCTCACAAGCAGAGGTAACCTTGAATACAGATAAGAGATGATAAGAAAGATATGTTCATGGGCAGTATGTTTATTAATTCAATTAATTAGTAATAATTATCTTGATACAACGCATATATAGTCTATGATACGGAATTGGAACGATGTAGAGATACAGAATTGGAATTTTGTGTTGTGGCTTTTTTCCATTCGGTCTACAATTGTGTAATCATACCTTGAGATCTATACATATTCAAAAGGAAAGGATTATATCCCTTCAATTTCAATGTTAAGATGTTATTCTTTCATTGAAATCATTTGTTGAATTTGAAGTTTACACAAATCTTTCAAATCTGCAACGTCTGCTTTTAATTCTTCAACTTGATCGGACTTCTCTCCAATTATTTCAAGCATTGTTTGCTCCTTTTGTCGATTATCTTCAATTTGTTTCTCCAAATTTGAAGTCAAAAAGTTCAATCTCTTAATCTCTTCTTCTAGTTTCCCCTTTCGAAGTATTTCCAGTTGAACTTGCTCCTTTTCAGTACTAAGCTGAATATTCTCATTTCTTAGAGTGTTTAACTCTATTTCTAATCTTCTAATATTAGAACTCATTTTATTTATAAGTTGAAGATTATTATGAGTATTTGAATTTGTGGTGATATAATTATTATTATTTGTTCCGTTTACACCCAAGTATCCAGTACCTATTCCACTTCCACTTCCTCCAATAGTCTCTACTTGTCCACTACTAGACGATCTTGCATTATAGGATATTGCATCCTCTTCTGGTTCAAAGCCATCTCCATTTTCAGTAGACAATGAATTTTGAGAAATATTTTGGTTAAGAAAAATTGAAGACGTGTCTCTTGATACAGCTGGTGTAGTACAAGACTCTCCAAACCTGACTTCAGAAAGTCTTCTCTGCTCACTAAAACCAGTGCCATTATTAGGCACAATATTTATACTGAGGCCCGAGCTGTCAAACCTTTTCAAAGATGGTATGTCACTATTCAGTAATTGTCCTTTAACTTTAGATTGTGCTTCCTCAAGATCTTCAGTTAATTTCTTAATTTTAATATTTAAATTTCTTCTGTCCTTATTATAAATTTCTTTGAATGTTTTAAACCTTTCTTCTAAATCAGCATAATTACTATCTTTGAATTTGTTTTGAAAAATAAGTTCTTCATTCGATTTAGTTAATTGCTCTATATGGTCTCCCATTTCTTCAACTTCTTGTTTCTTTGCGTTGAGTTGCATTTGAATCTTTTTAAGTTCCTGTTGCAATTTTATTTTTGATTGCTTGTTATTTTCTATACTAGCGTTTAGTGACTCAACTTTTTTCATCAAGTTCAGCTCAATTGCTTTCCAATTCTCTTGTGAGGATAAGTATTGCTGTTGGAGGTTATAGTGATTCTCGGAAAGCGACGCAAATTCGTCATAATCAATTTGCTTTTTGTTGGATCCAGATTTATTAACAGAACTTGAATTAATTTCATCAATTGAAAGTGTATCTTCTCTTCCATTAGAAAATGGATGAATTAAATTCTCACTTTCTGCTCTAAGTTCTTCAATTTTTGATTCCAATCGAGATATCTCATCAGAATTTTCATCTTTTAACTTTGACATTTCCTTCTTCAAAGTTGATATTAAGATATCTTTTGTTTCTATGTCAAGTAGGTTCTGCTTGTGAGCAATATCAAATTTGATCTGAAGTTCAGTTAGCTCCTTTTGAGCTTGTTTCTGCTGGTCTAAACCTTGTTCGTATAATCTATTTTGATCCTTAAATTTACTTTCCATAGACTTATAAGATTCAATTTGAGATGACATTAGTTCAAATTGCTTGTTGTAATCATTCTCTAACCTCGATAGTTCTTCTATAGAATGTACATTATTGGCTTTCAATGCATTTTCAACCTCATTAGTTTTAACTTGTGAAATTTCGTATTTCTCCGCTAAGCTATGTAATTCTGACTCCAATTCAGTATTTGTAGATCTAAGTTTCTTTATAGATTCATTAAGTTTCAATTCTTTCTTTGAAAGGGCTTCACCTTCCAATAGTAGCTGTTGGATTGTTTCCTCTCTTGCTGAAAGCTTTGCTAGTAATTCTTTAGATAATGATTTATCCAGGTTGTCACCCAGCTTGTTATTCTGTGAAGTCTTTACTTGTTCTATTTCTTTGTTCAACTTCGAATTTTCTGCCTTATATAGTGTTAATTGATTCTTTAGACTTTCTATCTCTGACTCAAGAGATATTTCATTATTGGGTATAGAATCAGTCTTCTTAAATATTTGGTCTGAAGATTGAAAATCTGATGAATCATTCAGTAAACTTTCCAAAGGTTCATTCAATTCTCTTGTTATTTTTAAGGTATCTGTAAGCGATGCTTCAGGAGTGCCTTCTTTGCTCTGGTCGGATGATTCATCAACAGTAGCTTTAGAACTCTTTTTACCTTTGGCGGCCAATGCAAGTCTTTCTTGTAGAGTAAGTCTCTTTTTACCAGTAGTGGAACGTCTGACTAAATCAGGAGATTGTGTGTCTGAGCGTACCACAGATTGATTGGAATTGCTCACTTCTGCTTCTATACTCTTTCCTTTATGCTCCTCCTTCAGTTCGTCTTTCAGTTCTTCCTTCCTTTCTTCTTTAATTTCCTCCGTCTGTGTTTCCATCTGCTCTGTTTTCTTTGAAACTTCAATTACTGGGGCAATAACTTCTGAATTGGCCCATAAAGATTTTTTATCAGCTTCTGAAACTGTCTGTTCATTGTCATCTTTTACGTGGGCTATGTTTTGCGTTTGATTGTCTGGATCTATAACCTTTGATTTATCGACTTGTGGATCTTGAATCTCAATTTCTTGTTCACTTGTAGTGATATTTTCAGGCAGATCATTGAGATCCTCGGTTAGAGAGGTATTGTCTTTAACCACAGCCTTTGATTTGCGACTAGAGGCTTTACTACCCTTCTTAGCCATATTTTTTGGTAGCCGTATGTATATATCCTGTAAAGAATAGAGAAATCTAACTGGCAAGAATGACTGTCTACTGCGATTATATGAAGGTGGCAGACATTTGAATAATGGGTGTAAGGATGTTTGAGGATCTGGTTTATTTTCGATAACGTTTCAATCAAAGAAAGAGAGCCAAAAGTTCAAGTAAAAAAGGTGCTGGTTCTGTCTCATTGAGCTTTTAGTGAAGATCCTCTGGTTGTGAAATTAGAGAAATTGAAGCTATACATATCTCATCTGAAAATCCCTCTAATGTCTTTTTGAAATATATACATATTTGTAATTTTTTTCCGCATTCTGCTCCTTACATATATCTCTCTTTAGCCGAAATTGGAATCATCAGTAGTTACTGATATTTTCATGTTCGGTTCAGGTGATCATGAGTAGTACCACAAGCTTCAGTTGCAAATGCTGCAACAGCTCTATATAAGATTCTAATCATACGCCTAATCTATATGTCTAATCTACATGTCTAGTCTACATGTCTAATCTACATGTCTAGTCTACATGTCTAATCTACATGTCTAATCTACTCATCCAATCTACACGTATTCCTACATATATGCATGATATTTACTGCGATCCATGTCTAACTGCATAAGCCCCAATTCAAATGGATAGATTGTGTTGAATATACCAGAATTTTGATACCTTTAGATTAGGATTGTCAGAGTATCGGAGATGGCTTCTACATACCTTGAGCATGAATGTTTTGATTGAATTTTTTATTTATCCTTTTTCTCTCTATTATACATTATACATAGTATACAATTTTTGTTTATTCCGACTTGGAGAAATTGAATTTATTGAGGCTTCAGAAGATGATGGAATGAGCTCAGGGTTAGAATTTGGTAATCCTTGATTTATCAACGGACCAGCTGTTTGAACTTGTAAAGGAGGGCGAGGAAGAAGAGGGAGTGTTGCCTGTTGGGATTGCACTGGATGTTGCTGCAGTTGTTGAAGGAGAACCATATGTCGAGATTGATGTTGAGTTGGTAGGGGCAGAATAGATTGCAGATGTATCGTTTGGGATTGTTGCTGTTGATGTTGTTGTTGCTGCTGTTGTGAAAGTAGGTTCTGAGGATCAAACCAATCCGTGGATTGCTGTTGTATATAGTATTGTGGATGAAGATCAGCCATAAGTGGTGGTTCATGTAAAGGTTCATTAGAATGAATCATTTGAGAGTTTTGAAGTTGCATAAGAATTGGTTGCGGTGGAGGTGGTGCTGTTGCTCCATACCTATACCATATACCTCTTGAGGTATTTGAAGGTATAATATTTTGATATATTATATCCTCTTGAGTTTGAAAGCTGGCTTTAGACTTTCTTTGTCCATGCTTTTTGGCAACTATATGTGTGTTTAGATGGTTTAAAGATCCATAACTCTTTGTACATCCTGGAAAAGAACACATATATTTTCTGATAATCTGATTATATCGTCTTCGAAATCTTCGACCTCTTCCATTATGATTATATTCAGGTGATGAGTTCACTGGTAAATATGACTGACCTTGCATGGAGTAAGGGATATTTACAGTTGAATATATTTGCTGATAAGAAACAACATTTGAAGAATTACCAGCTGGAGAAATATCAGATGCCGCTTGTTCTACAATATTGAAGTTTGAAAGAGAGTCATTGATGCTTGACAATGTCTTTTTATGAGTTGATGAAGACATAAACGGGGTTCTAGGCTGTTCTATTTTTATCGGACTATTATCTTGCAATTCATTATCATTCTCCTGTTTTTCAATTTTAGTTGAGTACGAAATCAATTTGCTTGAATCATTGTGAGATTTGGAACGAGTTTGAACTTCCTGTTGATTAGTTTCCGACATATCATCATTAAGGATCAGTTGGATTGAAACGTTTTTAAATGGTTTAGAGGACGTTTCATCGAGGGACATTTTGTATCAGAGGCATGGAAGATAGATAGCGCACAACACGGCGGAAGGCAATGTAGTAGACCTGCGAGGCAAACTATGTAAAGTTAATGATGAATGAATTATTCTTGATTTTATTGATGAAGAAAATATCCAGCAAAATTTTCTTTAATTTAGATTGAATTAGGGTTGAATTGAATTTTGGTGATCAGTGATTAAGACTTGAATTTCTAAAACTTTTTAATGATATTGGTAACTGGTCAACGATATTGGTAGAATTCCTTTTAAATTAAAATTAATTGAAATATGTCAAAGTTAACAAAAAAAAAAAGGTCCCATACGTACATATATAAATGTTTTTATTATAAATGAAAATTATGAACAATTTCCTTGGAATAATATGTCGTTTTGAAAATGATGCTTTTATTTGCCAAAAAAATTAATTTTTAGTAAAATAACACAACAATAGTTCTGAAGTATCAAGGAACTATGAACCAATATAAATGATCGAAGAGTTTGAGCGAAGAATCGATTGCTGCTCTGAACAGCCGCTAATTCAGTTAATAAGGATTTTTGAAAAAATGAGAATAATAAGACGACAAGCCAAAAGTGGAACATAATAAAGCCATGACTGCAGAAACACATACCAAGCCGATGCAAGAACGTTGAAAACTGCATACATCCTATTATTGTATGTGTAGTTTTATACGTCGTATGCGAAGAACTTAGGCTACGAATTTTATTGTAATGACTATTGTTAATGCATCTCGGGGGAGGTCCATTGGATGTTAACCACTACTACTTACATAACAATCAGAATATATTAATTACTTATAACAAAATATAACCTGTTTAGAAGTATTTAGATTTGCAAATCATTATATTTTTTTGATTAGTTTATATCCTTGAAATAAACTTAAAGTGACTTATCACATAAAATTGCGAGGTAAATTTACGAGCTTAGATACATTTCACTTGCTGAAAATATTTATATACAATGAGTAAATTAAACATCCTAAAGTCTTATGATTTGAGCAATAACCAAGCGGAATGCAGCCCGAAACTTCTCTTTTCACTCGACCCTTCTTTTTTACCTAATGTCAGGCACTTCAACTCGTTCATTCTAATATAGGCATCGGTCTGCCTTGCAACGCGAGTTATGCAATTCATGGTCTAGGCCGCAGGAACAAAAACTTTATTTCTATGTAACACTATTCAGCGATGAGAGATGCAGAGTGCGCTTAATTAAGTAAATGTGTTCCTTACTTCATCATGTGCATTTATTTCGATTTCTCGAGAAAAATAAATAAAAAATATACACCATATTAGAAAACTTTTTGATAATATTGTTTTCTGAAGAGCAAAATTTTTTTAACCACCATTATGGTTCGGTTTTATCAAATAGTATTTTGCCTGTAAATAATATGTCTTTCTCCTTGCATAAACATAGAATTCGTAAACATAAAGGTAGTTAATTCCATAGACTTCTGTTTTTATTGCAAGGTAGCGAATCCGCTGTCTCCACTCTGTAATTTCTAATGATGATACGAACAATAATAAATTTTAAAGTTTGGTTGCTGAGTTAGATGAAATATGAACTTCGCCATAATGCTGCAAATTACGACGAGCATTAAATGTTTTTTTTTTGTTAAAAGTTTTTTTTACCAGTTGGGTACCGAGCTTTACTCATAATATGGGCCAATTAAACAAGAAAAAAAACAATTCAAATGGACTGGAAAAGCAAGAAATAACCTGCAAGATAGAATTGTAAGGTAAGCAGTATTTGATCAACATTCTTGCTCTCATACCTTATAGAAAATTAAAGTCTTAGCATAGTTTGAAATGATGTCTATCTTATAATTTGTTTAAAAAATAAATTAAATAAGACATTTAGACGAAGATTGACAAATCTAATTAATATTTTATTAACTTTTATGTGTCTTATTGACGATTTTCATTACTTTGACGTTGCCGGAGAGGGATATTTCGACGTATCCTCAAACTTCTTGTTGTTTACGAGATATACGAGAGATATAAAATGAAACAATTGGTTTAAATAGTAATCGTGATTGCCAGCAAGACTTACGGTGTATATAACCGCAAATCCCGTCCTCCCTTTTCCTAATACAGGTAAATGGCTTATAGGCGTCTCTCTAACCGCCCCCCCTTGCTTATTTTTGTGGTAATTAAATAGGAGAATTTTCACATTTTCTTGACCTTGCATATTAAACAGATTCTCTCATACATTTTACTTCACATTTTATATCTATCTGTGTAACTTTATGCACTGTAATACTTTTTGAGATGATAACCATGAAATTTATAATAACAAATACCCGCCATGTATAAATTTGCGTATTTTTAGATTTAGATAAACTACGTAAGACGCACCTTGATGCATGCATTGAATTATGCAAAGGTGAGGTGAACAAAAAAACCTAAGTGAGAAAAATTACCTCTACAGAAAAAAACCAATTGAATCAAATTTAGGTTTAATAATAGTAAGGATTAAACTTTTAAAATGCAGGTGCTTAAATTCGAGTCAAGTTTGAAAAAATGGTCACTCCCTCTTAGGAATAAAGGTAATTTTTTATTATTTTTTTTTCAATATTCCCTTTTTCTGTTCGCATCCAACAACCAGCCAATATTTTTAACCTATTAAATCTCAAATTTCTCTGCGAATGGGACTGAAAAATATTGTATCAGATTATTTAATTGAAAACAACAAGATTGCAATACACAACTGGAAGAAATCTAACTTGGAGATTACGATCTTCATTTCTACGATTATTTTTTTTACTTCCCATTAAGTTAAGAAAATATAAATAATTAGTAGTACGTAATAAATATTTGGTATTTAAGGGCAAGAACTCAATTGATTTGTTTACGATTCTGTATCACTTATAATAACCACCTGATTTATACGTATCTTTAAAATTTTTTATGTTGTTATTTTTATGCTCTGTAAAAGTAAAATAATAATTTGAAATTATCTACTAGGTTCCATTACATTGTTGTTAAGAAACTACTATCATCATTAAGAAGTGGAAAAAGTTGGGAAGCAAAAGAGCCAATTAGTAAACAGGCAAGTAAGACACACGTACAACTTCCCCTGCTATTTCTCAAAATCTTAGATATCTTAGATATTTGGATCTAATTTCAGGCACCAACTTTCTCGAAGACGAATCCCAAATAAAATGAAACAGCCTCCTTTTCGGATCCTTCAGCTCCATATTTTCCGTCTGATCTCTTCATTCCCTCAATTAAATTTTTATTTAATCTACCAAAGTATTTGGGAATCTCTTGATTGAAAAGATCAACAAAGTTCTTTTTATATTTAAGAATAAGTCCAAAATCTTCACACATCAGCCTGAAAACTTCAAATGGAACCACATATTCTGGAACGTCATCAATAGCGTCCTTTAAACTAAAATCATAGATATTGCCAAAAGGTGGACGAAACACTCCATCTGCTGGCGGTTTATCATGAAAAGTTACTGAATAGAGATCATTTCCAAATGCTTTGCCGTCCGAGTTAGGTAAGAATTCTTTCTTTAATATTTTATCTTTGATAAAATCAGACAGAGGAATAGTTCCAATAAATGTACCACCAGCTTTTAATGATTTTGAAACATTGGTAAGTAAAGTCCTGACTTTTTGTTCTGTTTCAAAAGCATAATGAAGAGCAAATTGTATAGAAACACAATCAACCGGAAATAGATTATTAATAATTCCTGGAAAGTTAGGCTCTAATATATCCGGAATATTAAGTGAAAAACAATCCCCAGTAGCATAGCAAGCTTCAAAATTATACTTCCTACTATCTCTATTCTTTTTAGCCTGAATGTTTTGAGGGATGAATCTTGCTTTATTTTGACTGTATCTTTTGAAGGCCTCTTTAACAGACGCATCAGAAATATCAATCCCAATAAGTTGATCTGCTCCCACAAATTCACATTTATTCAAGTCACCCCCCTTACCACAACATAAATCAAGAATGACCGTTGGCTTACCAGCTTCAGGGTTTTTCTTAACATAATTTCCCAAAAGTATATACTTGATAGTATTGTTAAAGTTACGAAGTTTATAAATAGGAGATTTAGTACGTGAGCCTTGACTTCTTGAATGATAAGTCTTTTGATTATAATGAGTCCTTACAATACTGTTAATATCCTTCTCGTGCTTGTTTTCAATGTTACTACGAAACATTTGGTATTGGGATGTGGAAGGAATCGAAGATGTGACTGGGAGTTTACTATAAGCAGCAGCTGAAACATCTGGATCTGTAGAACTTGACCCAGTTGCAGATGTTGTGCTCTGATTTCTCTTCACCTTCTGATAATATGCAAAATCTTCATCAAGATCATTTTCGTAGGATCTTTTAACTCTTGAATCTTCAGTTCTATTTATACGCACATCTCTCAGAGTTTGATCTCTTGAAAAATACTTAACATATCTCTCATCTGCATTTCTAGATAAGTTAGCGTTTGAGTTTTCATGTGTAGTTGCCAAAGATGTCTTGTCATTTCCTAAACTAGTTCCACTGGTAATTTCACCTCTTGTTCCATATTTATCATATTTGTCAACAGGTTTCTTTTTCAACCAAGCTGGAATAGGCTTAGTTGTATCAATGTAAGCAGATGAAGTACCTGAAACAGAAGGAATTTCTTTCTCTATTCTTCTAGAGAAAGCATCTGATACATCACTAACTTTGTTGGTCTTCTCATCTGAGTTCTTTTGGCCATCCACATTAGTAAAGTTAGTACTATAAAGTTCATGACTAGAGGTGGCCGAAGGAACCGAAGCAGTCATTATTGTTTCTATTCCTTTATTTGACATATAATTTGTTTTTAGAGATATTCTGGTAATTTAGTTATTTCGAGGTTAATAAATGAACTGAAATAGGTGACTGAAATAGCCAAATGGTAATATTAATAAATTTCATATAGTACGGCGCTGATCTCATTATCTGCAGGATCAAATTTCATTGTCTTTTTTGTTGGTTGTATAAGTTGCTGGTAGACAAGTCGCCTTGCATTAATAATAATCAAAGTGCAAATGAATAAGTGGACGTGATATCAAACCAGTACGCCTTGTGAGAATTTATTCTGATGGTTAATTAAACTAAACAAAAAATAAATTAATAGTCAACATAATAAAGTAGTTGCAAAAACACTCACCCCACTCACATAACTCACAGCTAACATAAACTTTTTTTTGTATGTCGAACTTTTCTGCCAACTTTGCAAAGATTATGCAACTGGGAACTCATACCCACTTGCTAATAAAAATGAATTCTAAACATATTTTAAGACCAAAATGTTCTGAGCTACTAAAAAAAAAGACATAGAAATATTTTCAGAGGGAAACCTGAATCTATCACATGGTATGCACTAATTTTGATATCGTCATGTTAATAATTTCCATTATGTGGAGTTTCAAACTTGAAATAAAGAGAAATTAGCTATCTTCCCATACTCAGCAATTACGGCTTTGCCTTCAGGGCACATAATTTTGAAGAGGCCCTGTTTCACTTTTATGAATCCATTATGACACGTCATGGTAACAAGAATTAATAGAAATTAGTTAAACAATTACCGTTATTGATACAAATTATCTACATTTGTAGCAATATATTTGATTGAATGACAAATATTGTGATATGTTTATGCTCTATTAAAATCTGAACTATAAATTCGAACTAATAATTTCGAAGGCACTAGCAATCTCATCTATTATAGGATTAAGAAATTGCTTCTTATTTGGAATAAAGTGTCCCCCTTCATGATCAAATGATTTGACCTCTACGGAATTGTTATATATGGTTTGTAAATGCTGCGATCTAACCGATGGAACTGTTGCATCTGCGGATCCATAGATATTTATTATCTTAGTGTTAAAATCTGGCTCTGAAACCGAAAAAAATCTCTCATACCCAGGCACGATATTGACTTTAGATGAATATACATCAACATTCTTTTCATTATAATTCAAAGTAAGTTTATCGACATCGGTGTCCTTTACTTCAACAAATACAAACCCTGAGAAAAAGACTGCCACTTTGAAATATGGCTGATTTGGTAAGATGTTGTGAATAGTATTGGTAACCATCGAAGCCATGGCTGCACCCTGGGAAAAGCCAATAATTCCATCATATGGTCCATTTTCCTTTATATAGTTAACTACGAAGTCTAAAGATTGCTGAAATCCTTCATAATTGCCAGGATCTTGATGTTTCCACCAGCACCTATTAATGTTTTGTTCCACTATGGAATTCCATTTAGTTGCAGCTTCTTCTTCATCTTCAGAGAGTTTGAAAGGTAATTCTTCTTTATTTTTAATAATCACTGGTGGATCAATATAGTCTAATTGAAAATTATACTTCTTAGTAAGAATCTTTCTAATCCCCGAAGATTTTTCTGCAAACACCTTGCCAGTTTGGAGGTATCCTGGTAAACAAAGAACTTTTCTTGTGATCATTAGGTGTATTATGAAAGAAAGAGGGAATAGGTGGTTCAGTAACACTTTAAGGGTAGTTCGAAAAAAAAAAAAGTTGATTTAGGTGCCTATTTTCAATTATCAAATTTAAGTCCGAGTTTCATTTAGTTTTTGGTTTTAAACTGCAATCTGTGCACTGTATGCAAGAACACCAAGAACCATGCGAAACGAAAAGAAAGTCTCTTGCAAATCAAATCTAATGCACAACATTTAATTATGATATTATGAGTCAAAAATTTATAATAATAAATATGTATAAAAATGCAATGAAGAAGAATGTTACACTCATCATTCGAATGCAAAAGTACCGTTATGTGATAAAGTCTATCTCCCATAAGCATAATGCCACTCTTTTGAATGCTTGACTATGCATCAACTGGACGTAACAACCGCCCTAAAACAGAAATTAATATTTGCAACTTTTTTGCACTTTATGCGTTTATGCGTCTAATGCATCAAAATAGCATTCACACTTTGCAATGTACTTCTACTTGGATTGATTCTACGAACTTCCGCTAATAGACTCAATTGTTGTTTAACCAAAGTCTTATTAATTATTGAATTATTTGAAGGATTCCATGCCAAATCAAATTGAATGCACAATATTATAAGTACTAATGATACACTCAAATCTTTACCAGAATCACATAGTATCAATAAATTTTTCAGCATAGGATTTGTAACTGATTCTGCCAATGGAGATAGTATATCTCTTAATTGTTTTGAGCCTTTTTTCGACGACTCAATAACATGGTGAATTATTCTTAATTGATATTCATCTTCACCACCATCAGTAGCTTTCACAGGAACATTCGTGACAGTCCACTTATCACTGAAAATGACTAGCTGCTTTACCAATGGATATCGCTTAACAAATTGAAAATAGTCTATGTTTCGATCTATTTTTCCGAACGATATACCTGTATCATTATGTTCATTTTTCACATATGATAGATCAATAGTAACGGTTTCAGATTTCAGTTTCTTTTGCTCCCTATTGTATATGACGTTAATTCTCTCTATTAATTTATCTTCTCCCAAATAATTATGTATGTAACCGTGTTCGTCAATTATTTCATCTGAAGTAACTATGAAGTCCCAGAAGAAATCAGGTTGAAAATCACCATTACAAATTTCTTTAGTTGCCCAAAGCTCATGGTCATCAGCTGATCCTTGAACATAGTACCATGAATTTTGTATTGCAGGAAGCAAGATTTGTAACTCTCTAGTGACGGCACGTTTTGAAGCAGTTGAGCATTGTACCAGATAGTACGGCTTATCTTGAGATGGAAATCGATTGTTCTTTATTTGATTACACCCCGGGAAATACCATTCTGGTATCAACGGCTTTTCCAACAATGTTAACCTATCTTTGGTTATTACTCCTAACCGTTGAACCTCCTTAGCGAAACTTAATACTTTGTCAGCCATCTGACTGTGTTCATTAATGGATACAGCTTCTTTTGGGGTCCTTAACCAGTTCAGTTGTTTCTCATCCTTTTCCTCTCCAAATTTTATGCAATTCAATACCGCACACCATAATGGAATTGTTTTCAGAAGTGCATCAGGTATTCTTTTTCCTTTACGGGTAGAATCGACAATACAAATTCCTTCATGCTCAACTAGCAATGGTAACAAATGCAAATTGAGTCTGCGTAACGAAAAAGACCACTGGCCAGTGTGCCCATCAGTGGATTTGAAATAGCACGTTTCAGCTTGATTCTCGTTAGGGACATACCATAGGCCACATCTTTCATTTGCAACAAGCGGATAGATAAGATGACCTTGCTCAACTAATGATTTGATAAAATATGAATCATAAAGTATTGATTGAAGTCTGTTTTTCACCGATAGGGACTCCTTACGAAGCTCCTGAAATATTTCATGGATATTAGCATGAAAATCATTGAACTGGATAGATTCCATTGTATAATCAATGAAAATGAAGAACATCATTAAGCATTCAAACTTCATGATGTTGTAGAGAGACAGTTCGACTCATCTATCCTGCACACAGAACATCAGTATAACTATAAGAGTGCTAGCTACCTACTTCAGAGAGTTCTATGCCCAAACGTAAGTATCCGACTTAATCCAAATGTGATTAGGGTGAATGATACATTACAAAGTTCCTACAGAGTTATAGATGATCGTTGCTCATTATATATGTAGTTTATTTCCGGGCACGTTTCAATGAAATTCTTCTTTGTTCTGCCTCAAATTCAAGTTTATCCTCTAATTCTGCAGTACGTTTCGATTTCAATTCTTCTTCCAAGATTTCTGCTCCTGTGGCTTCCATATCATCAGAATCATAATCAGTTTCAAAGTGTTGACGTTTCTTTCCGCGATTAAATATTGCCCATATCTCATCTCTATCATAGTCTCCTCTCTTTTCTTGCTGATGATATCGTTCTTCTTCTTCTTCGTCTGAAACTATAAACGAGTCAGCATCACTTTCTTCAGAATAGCCACCATCGTCATAATGTGAACCGAAACTGTCCGTCAGACGTTTTTGTACTCGTTTAAAGTTTAGCTTTCTTTCCAATACTTCGGAAGGTTTTCTAACTGGAAGTGGCAGCACTGACTTTGAGTTTGTATGACGTATGGCAGTAGATGGAGGTGCCAGATGGACTAATGCATGCGACTTGGAAAACCTGCTTGTCGACTCTACAGGCAACCCAACTCCGGTTTGTTTATCATTTCTCCGAATTTGACTACTCGAATCTTTCCCATTCTTCTTATTAATAGTCTCCGGTGACTTTGTACGAGGTTTAATCGATATTTTTAATTTGGAGTTATCAATTTTTGAAGCTTTCTTCATTAAATCGGTAAATTTAATTTTCTTAGCAGGTTCAGACCTACCACTATTGGCACCCGAGTTCTGTTCAACTGATGCACTAGTCTTACCTCCATATCTTGGGGTAGAGTTTAAAGAGTTCTTTTGAGTCTTGCCACTCAATGTAGTTTTGCTCTTTGCAGGAGGAGCACTTTGTCGAATTGGAATAGTTGCTTTTAATTTCTTAGGGGGGAGTCCCTTCATCTCACGTTTTTTCAACTCTTTTTGCTCCATCTCTAGTTTTCTTGCTGCCTTTAATCTGGCCACCACTGGATCAACAGGTCGAACCCTATCATGAACTATTCTTTTATTGATAGTATTATTAAATGCATTTGAACCGTTTAGTTTATTTGGATTTTGTGCCAAGCTTGAAGTTCCATTTTGGGGTTTATTCACTGGAAGCTGCCCTTTCCGTTGAACTTGTTCTAGTATATTGGAAAGGGACATATGTTTTGCAAGAAATCTACTGAATAACTAAAACTGATGGTTAAATAACTAAGTTTTGTATTATATTGATTAAAGCAAGACACCTGTTTCAAATTATCAATTGAGGGTTGACTTTGTGTAACTTAGTGAGGTAACTTTCTTCTCTTCATTCTGAAATGAATCGCAAACTTTGACTTCAATTATAGAGCTTTAACCAACATAACCCCATTTATAAATGATATCAATGAGTTATATTTCAATTGAGTCTTGGAACTTTCCATCACTCATAAGAATGATGTAATAATAACTTCTGCAATAATGGCTTCTTTTTTGGGAAAACTAGATTTTATACTCTGCTTGCTCTGTAGAGAGATCGCATAATAAATTTCCGATGATTTGCTCCATCTGTCCAACCTGTCACTTGCGAAGTAATGCCAGCAGTCTTGTTACAAAGAGGAAACCAGATGCATTGGAACTTGTGAACTATATGTAAAATTTTCTTACTCCATCAGTAATCGAATAACTATGACCATTACCTCATTCTGTTTCCCACCCAATGTAAATGTGTCTATTGCCCGTAAGAGTCTGTAATGTCGGATTCATTATGAGCTTTGAAACATCGGTCATACAGAACCTGAAACAAAGTAATGTTACAACAAATTGAAATTTACGTCCAATCAATACTGCAGTATGAATTTCACACACGCTCTACATCGGGTATTTTAAATAGTTCCATATTTCAACTTAGTCTGAAACAAGCGTTCCCAGAGTTCCAAGCTTGGTTACAAAGTCAAACAAAGTTCTAATCAAGTGTGGGTTCAAATTTTCGATCTTTAATCTTTTTTACTCTCTCTTTAAAAATATGCTATCTCATTGAACTATATTGAACTACAAAAGAATATTTTTCAAACAATTATCAAACAGGATTTCTCTACTACAAAAGAAGCATCTAATCCTTTGGTCCAATCATCTTCTCTGGTCTAACCCATTCATCAAATTCTTGTTCGTTTAAAACACCCAACTCTAAAGCAGATTGTTTCAAAGTTAATCCCTTCTTGTGAGCATTCTTAGCAGTCTTGGAAGCAGCATCGTAACCGATTTTTGGATTTAATGCAGTGACCAACATTAAGGATTCATGTAATGTTTTTTCAATCTTTTCCTTGTTGGCAACAATTCCTTCAACACAGTGTTCTCTGAATGAAGCAGAACCATCAGCAATTAATCTGATAGAAGATAATAAGTTGGCAATCATAACTGGCTTGAAAACATTCAATTCGAATTGACCAGAAGCACCTGCAAAAGTTATGGTACTGTGGTTACCGAAAACTTGAGTGGCAACCATAGTTAAAGCTTCATTTTGGGTAGGGTTAACTTTACCAGGCATAATTGAAGAACCTGGTTCATTTTCTGGAAGAGATAATTCTCCGTATCCACATCTTGGACCAGATCCTAAGTATCTAATATCATTAGCAATCTTGAAAAGAGAAGCTGCAACAGTATTTAAAGCACCAGAAGCTTCCACAATGGCATCGTGAGCAGCTAAAGCTTCAAACTTATTTGGAGCAGTCTTGAATGGTAAACCAGTTAATTCAGCAACTTGAGCTGCGATTTCAGAATCCCATCCTTTTCTAGTATTTAAACCAGTCCCTACAGCAGTACCACCTTGGGCTAAAAATTGCAAGTTTGGTAAAGTCTTTTCAACTCTTTCAATACCGTTTGTAATTTGTTGGACATAACCAGAAAATTCTTGACCAAGAGTCAAAGGAGTAGCATCTTGTAAGTGAGTTCTACCAATTTTAATGATATCTTTGAATTCTTCAGACTTGGCTTGAAGAGCATCTCTTAATTTAGTTAATTCTGGTAACAAGTGATGAGTAATTTCAGTTACTGCAGCGATATGCATAACAGTTGGGAAAGTATCATTAGAAGATTGAGACATATTACAATGATCATTTGGATGAACTGGCTTCTTAGATCCCAAGACACCACCTAAGATTTCAATGGCTCTGTTAGAGATGACTTCATTAGCATTCATGTTAGATTGAGTACCTGAACCGGTTTGGAAAATAACCAATGGGAAATGGTCATCTAATTTACCTTCAGCTACTTCAGTGGCAGCTTGTTGAATTGCCTTTGATATTTTTGGGTCTAATGCACCAATTCTTTCATTGACAATAGCAGCAGATTTCTTCAATACACCAAAGGCTCTAATGACAGGCAAAGGCATACGAGCAGCTGGACCACCGATTTTGAAATTATGCTTAGATCTAGCAGTTTGTGCACCATAATATTTGGAAGAATCAACTTCAATTTCACCAAAGGCGTCAGTTTCAATTCTGGTAGAATATCTCATAAAAGAAATTCTGGCAGATTGAACTGCTCTAGAGGAGATTCTTGAGGATAACATAGTGGATAACTATCAAATACAATAAATAATAATTAGTGAATGTCAAGCAATGCGTGAGCAACTAACAACCAACAATGAATACGTTGATAATCTTGTAAAGATCGTATATGGAAAATTGGAGGTCTTTATACTCTCCCAAGCCCGTGAAGGAATTCCGGGGTAGGACGGAAAAGTTCGGTCAGAATTCGGAGGATTTACAAAATTTGATTGGTTGATAAAAATATAATATACAGGACGTCAATATAAAATTGGCTGCAAAAATTTAACCTGAACTCAAACCCCTCCTTTTCTTTCTTATACTTGTTACTATGAGCTATTCGTATTCAAACAGTAATGAAGTATACTTGTTTCAGTTAATAGGAGGAGATATTAGAGCAGTTAGTTTCGACATTACAATAGAATTACATTAAGTCAGGGTTTCTATGATTCTATTATACAATGATAGTGGAGAGACAGCAAAGGATTTATCCTTCTTACGGACTTTTCCATCTTACCTTTTGGGGATGATGTATATACAAGGAGTGAAAAGCATTCATATTCTTTCTGCTTCAGATTGCCCTATGATTGTTTGGAAGTCAATGGGCAATCTGTAGAGGAAATACTATATGGAAACAATATTAGAGAATTTCCATTTTAATGCTTTTGGATGCATTCTGATTTAGTTTTTTGAGTTTCTTCTTTGAATTGTTCAATCGAAGGCCAGGGCCAGTCCAACATACTTGAAATCTGGGAAAATGGAACCGAAGACCCTGAGATTCCTCCAATTCCTTTTGGAATAGATGTTTCAGTTGACGCGGCCATTTCGACGTGCTTGATGTGTCTCTCTCCAAATCCTTCCGGGAGAGCGACTAATAATTGAAGCAAGGTTTTCGAACTAGGAATATGCTCCAATGATTCCCACCATCCTAAAACTTGGGATAGTTCAGACACATATCTGAATTTGGAGAGCATCGAAATATAGCTCAGCCAAAGGGTGTCACTTGGGTAAATATGAGTACCGTCTTCATAGCTTTTAATATTGTCCTTCGACTTACTAGACATAATATGCTTGCGAAATTCATGAATGGTGACTTGTGGGGCATATAGTTCTCCCCAAAGTAAACAATTACCATCAATTTCAACAGATGCAGCACGAATAAGAGCCGCGATACATTCTTCATTGGGTGAAATATTGTAACTGTGAAGTTCTTGTTGATACACTTTGTAAATATTTTCAGGTTGAATAAATGATTCCCCATAAAGCATTATCCCGACAAGACTGGATGTCTTGTATGGAAGTGAATTATAAAGAGCATGACAAGCGGATAATGCAGATTCACAAGAAATTAACGATTCTCCCGGTTTGAAAGATAACATATCCGAAAGATGGGGGATATGTTTTAAGCTCACCTTCGACCTAACCCCTAAATAAAGAAGTCTAAGATATTTAGGAAGTATAGCACTTCTATGAGAAGGGAGTAAAGATTTCCGTTGTTTCATCACTTTCAACATCCTGTCCATGGAAGCCATTGACTTGATAGTATTTAAAAGAACAATCATGATATCTTTCGTTATAAGAATCAGATCTCCCTTGGATACCAATTGTTCCAAAACCTTTATCGATCTGATCTCACTCAACAATCCAAACTCCTCAAGTTTTAAGATAAAAGAGAGCCATACTAAGGAAGAATGAGAATGAGTTTCCGCAGCCTGATTAAAATTGTACAAGAGCTGGTCGGGTGATTCTGAGAGATAGATCTTAGTAAAGTAGTAAATAATGTAGTCCGAAGAAGTTGGCCCCGTATTATTGTCGTTCTCGTTTTTTTCGTTCTTTAAAAACCTATTTTCTGCAACTTCAAACAATCTCAAAGCTTTCTCAGGAGACATTCGGTGAATAGCCAAAGTCATCCCCATATATCCACGCAACTCTAGCTGGGTATAAGGCTTAGATTCTGGACACAACCTACCAAGATGTTTGACAAGTACTTCTTGACACCTAGCTATATTGGAACCATTGCCAGTCTTTCTAAGGGAGTTTCTATGTGAATAGTACAGAACTTCCCATATGAGCTGATTGAGAAACTTTGAAGTAATGAATGTGTAAGTGTAGCCATCAGAGTTACTGCTATAAAAGTTCAATAAATCAGCAAGGAAATTGGGGACCTTATTAAAATCGTATTCGACGCCATAAAATAACAACGTTTCAATACATTCTTTTAAATGTTTGGAACGATTGTGGTATGCTATCGATATATCTTGCAAATAATCAGTCCATATTTGAAGTTTAAGATAGTACTCTTCTCTAGACATAGGGGTACGGGTCAAAATATCTGTAAGAACACATGGCGGTATGTTAGATAGGTTAGTAAGTGATTGGCAGCCACCAGCAACATTAGCAGACGTTATAGATTTGACCCACTGCAAGATATCTTTCATGTTATACTCAGGGAAAATGATTAATATTAACAGAAGAGAGCGATTCAAATTATCAAGAAATGCAGATTGAAAATCAGCAGGACTTATCACGTTTGAAATTTGTTCGTTATGATTAAACCCCAAAGATTCAAGGAAAGAAATTGCAAAGTGTTGTCCATTCAGTAGTATTTTTGAAAATTGAGAGTTTTCATCGTAGATATCAGTCATTCTCATTATCTGCTCCAAATGGCTCGTTTGGATCTCTGCAAGCTTGAAATATTTATTGTTCGAGGTCCCATACATTGACAATACCACATGGAAAAGTAATGGTTCAAGGTAGTCGGCTCTTTTAGCTCCGTTAGGTATATTTATATGAGAAGATAATTCAAAGTCTTGATCTCTACCTTCTTCGAGTTTTCTAATGAGATATAGGAGATGAGTTAGTGAAGTCTTTACCGTAGTTTTCTTTTTCTTGTAACGAAGTCTTTCTCGCTCGAGTACATGATATAGCTGTTGATGACTTTTATCCAACGTTCGCTTGTGAAAGTCGGAACTCTTAGAACCAGTAGAATCAATATGAAAAAAATCATTTACAGATTCAATTCGTTGCTGTGACCTCAAATTGGTGGTATATTTCTGATTGGCATATGTTGTATTATTTGACAATGTATGAATTGAGAACGAATGAGTCTCATAGTTGAAAAAGGGCCAAATCGGTCGGTGACTCAAGTGAGTACGAGTTCGCCTCATGTGTCGTAGCAGACAAGTAAACATTATTATGGAATACCCACTATATACAGCAGTTTACTTTTTGGTTTTTGGGTTGGTACAGGTAATTGTCAAAGAAGCATCTAACTCTGTGAGCTCTAAAATGTCAACTCAGTTTTTGGTGATAGCGCCAATGATTCACATTTAGGCTGCGCGCGATAGATGCATCTCATGCATTCAGGCATTAAGAGGTTCTTTCTTCTTACATAGTTACAGCGTTAAAGTAGATCATAAATCAAGGTTCCTGATCTATGTACTAGTTGTTGTAGATTTCTGGAAATAGAAATCTAGATTCAGATTTAAGACTAGTAGATTCAGACCATAGCACCAAAATAGGGCTGAAAAATTGATAAGACGTACTGTGTTTGGCTGATTAACCCAAACCATAGTCTTCAACAGTCAGGATTAACCAAGTAAATGTCCCAGTCACCGTACAAGGAGCTACTACGTCATCAGGTGGAAAGAGAGAACATTGGGCCCTCCATCAGAAAGCGTAGAAAAAGAGTGCCGATTCAAGAAGTTATAAATGTGTCAGATAACAAGAGTGATAGCAATCCAAACATCATTCTGGTAGATGATGACAGTGGCGTCAGCAGCTCAGATAACTTGGAAGCTCAAGAGAAGTACTCTTCAGATGAGTCTATGAGTAGCTCGGATTCAGAGGAATTTGAGGATGTGGATATTGGTGGAACCAATGAGAATTTCCCTTTTGATCTTAATGTGAATGCTGATCAACCTTTTGAACCTGGGTCTGAATCAATTACTGTTACCCTTGGAGTAAATTTGGATAACGAACCAAATAATAACAGGTCAAGATTGAAGCCAAAAGTAATTCTGAAAGAGGAGCGGAATTACAGACTACAAAAGCATCAGCTATACATAGTGGCAATGATATGTCATGGAGTAGTTCGTAACGCTTGGTGTAATGATCGCCAATTACAAATGCAACTTAAAAAATATGTTCCACGTGAAGCAATAGAGCTTCTTCATTCGCAAAGAGATCTATATAACGATGGCAAGAAGGTGCTCAATATTGTAAAATCTCGAAGATTTTTAGACGGACTCCGAAGAGTGATGGTGTCGTATGAGTGTCGGTTCCGAGTAACAAGCAACGGGTTGATACGAAAGAATTGGAACGAATTACATATCCAACGACATAATACCGATAAGGATGTTTCATTTTTAAAATTTAAACTGCTCATCACTAATTTTAGAGGATCTAGAGACTTGGGAGCACAAGGATTTGTGGCCATGTTACGTGGAGTTGGAATTCGAGCTAGACTTGTGTTTTCACTTCAACCACCAGATTTCACTTCGACTTCAGAATACCCCAAGATTGAGCAGAATAACATTATAGAATCAAATACAGCAAATAAGCCACCTAAAAATTCTATTTTTGAAAAATTCGGTGGAGGTGGGAGTAAACGTAAATTCCTTGCATCTCTCAGATCTGCTCCTTCGTCTTTAGTGAACAACTCAGAAGTGGACAAAACCAAATTAGACAATATCTTTCAAGACTCAAAGTATCCGATATTCTGGATTGAAGCGTGGAACAAGTATGCTTCAAAATGGGTCAGCATAGACCCTATAAGTCTTAAGACAATAGAATTGACCCCAATGAGGAAGAAATCTTCTTTTGAACCTCCTCTCACGGATACAAGAAATCAAATGACTTATGCTATATCATTTGATGCACATGGTGGTGTGAAAGATGTTACCAGACGTTACAGTCAGTATTATAATGCCAAAACAGCGAAGAAAAGGATTAATCATCGGCTCAACAACAATTGGTATGAAAGAGTTTTAAACGCTGCTACATCAAGAAAGCGTAGATTCAAAACCAGTAAGATCGACGTAATTGAACTTAAAGAGTTTTATGACAGAGATCTTGCAGAAGGTATGCCAAATAACATGGCAGATTTTAAGAACCATCGATTGTACGCCATTGAAAGTCAACTTCGACAGAATGAAGTTATATACCCCAAAGACAAATCGACTCAATGTGGAACATTCAGAAACAAGACTAGTAGCACTAGAGCTAAACTGTCTATGGAACAAGTTATTCCAATATACAAAAGATCGGCTGTTTACCAACTTAGGTCTGCTAGGGCCTGGTATATGAGAGGTAGAGTACTAAATGTTGGCGTTTCACCTCTTAAAGTAAGGAAGAAAACAAATTTGGGACAAAATAGTGATGTCGAAGATGATGATGAAGACAATATAACTCGACTATACGCCGAATTTCAAACGCATTTGTACTTGCCTCCACCGATTAAAGACGGAAAAATACCAAAGAATGCTTATGGTAACATCGATGTATACACCGAGACAATGATACCAGACAACGGATATCTAGTGAGAACAGACGGTAAATATACAATGAAGATGGCTGAACGTGCAGCTAAATATATATTGGAGATAGACTATGCAAGGGCGGTAATTGCATTTGAATTTGGGAAAAGTGGGACCAAAGGACGTCGCAGAATCCCCTCTACTAAAGAAGGAGGTATAGTTATAGATATTCAATACAAAGATGCAATTCTTGCTGTATTAGATAATTTAGTCGAAGAACAAGAAGAAGAAAGGAGAGAATTTATTGAATTGAATGCATTGCAGAATTGGAAATATTTCTTGACCAAATTGAGAATTTCCAATCGACTTGATAAGGAACATGGAGTAGTGGACGATGAGTCTGAAAACTCCGATTCGTACAGTGTTCATAGCGACACTTCAGGTTCTGATGTGGAAAACGATTATGGTGGTGGAGGATTTCTTTACGAGGAGAAATTAACTAACGATGGGCTTGAACAGGATGAGACAGCTACTGCAAGGCTCCATGATAGAGATAATGGTAATATTAAAAGTGATGATGACCATGACCAGTGCGAATTTGGACCGGGGGGATTTATAATGCTGGATATTGAGACAGGTTCTGAACCCTCACAAGTCGACTATTTTGATAGTGAAGCTCCCTCAGACCTAGGTGGAGGATTCTTAGTAGAAGAACTGAAGAACGACTCTGAAGGTGTCTTGAAAGAAGAAGAAGAAGAAGAAAATATTGGTTACGGTAGAGGATTTTCGCTTGAAGATCAGAAAATTGCAAATAACGAAATAATAGACATTGATGGAAGTGACTCCAACCATGACTTTCTAGAGTCGGTACCAGTAAGTTATTTCAGAGAAAACGAAGACGGAGAACTCATATATGATCCACATGAAGAGCCTGAAGATGCAAATGATTCTGACCAATCATCACAAGCTTCCAAACAACCATCAGAAATAATGATCCAATCTAAGAGTGAGCAAGAAACGCTGTCTGATGAAGAAGAAGAGAAGCTCATAATGTCTGATCGAGCAGACCATTCTAACGGGACGTACATTAATGAGTTTGCAGTCGCAAAGCAGAAAGAGGAAGTTGTACACGCAGCATATAACAAATCGCCAAGACTTGGGAGAGCCGCAGAAGCTATGACTCCGCAAGACGGAGTCACACCATGTGAAAGTGATCCATCCGGCACTAAAGACGTTGCTGGGATTGAAGACGTGGAAGAAGGACTATATGAAGGAGATGGAGAACGAGAAGAGCAAGAATATGGAGAAGATTTTGAGCCCATCAGTGCTCAGGAAGGCGCTGATGAGTTTGAATTTGAGTACGAAAGTGACTAAATGGAATTTAAATTTCATAAAACCTAAATGAACACTTCTTAGTATGACTATAGTTTAGCTATTAGAGATAGATAATATTGCTAATTATTTTGTAGAAAAGTAAACTGTTGTGTTTATTACCATCAATTACCTCTCTTTGGTCCTTGGAAATGCTATGACTCTTCAAATTTCTTGTAAAAAGTCCACGAGCCAATGGAGCAATTTTTTACTAGCGCAAATAGATTCCTAAAACAGAATAAATTTGCGAGGACCAAAAAGTAAAATTTTAGGATGAGATCCAAGGGCGTGGTGACTACAAAGCAGTTCACACCTTTTGAAAGCGGTTTCAATCGAATTACTTCCAAAACAACTACAAGAGTTCCGTTTGAAATAAAATAAAGTATATGCTGACTGCTCGTATGCTACCTCCTACTTCTGAGTTGCTTATTTGAAAGCACCCATTTCGATTAGTGAAAGAAAAACCAAACCCTGTCTTCCGTTGCATCATGCGAATGAAAACTGTGTACCTAAGTAATGGCTACATAACCACTCTTGTAGTAACAATTTGTGCGCATCTCCATTTTAAGAAAATATTGCTCCCAGACTTTATGTGTGAGAAAAGATTATATATATATAACAGATGATCCCAACAAGTTAAACGGTTTTCGGACATGCAATCTTCATTCCAAAAATCAGTGACAAACTTGTACCAAGTACTTCTCTATTTAATTAAAGAAAGCTAATACATTTCATCTTTTCACTATTATACACCTACGTATATAGATCTACATATATATATACGGCGTAAAGGAAACATTTCATCTTATACGATTTAATAATCTGGGGAAAAAAAAGATGGGTAATGAAGTAGCAGTCAATGTGCTAGCCACCATGGGAACAGTGTTCTGGTGTGTTCAGCTTATCCCTCAAATCATACGGAATTATAAAGTAAAAGATTGTGAAGGATTACCTCCTTTGATGTTGTTCTTATGGGCTTTGAGTGGTATTCCGTTCTCAATTTACTTTATTGGTACGGACGGATCTATCCCCTTAAGAATTCAACCACAATTATTCACTTTTTTTTGTTTGATTTCATGGATTCAGTCACTTTATTATCCTCCAGTATGTATGCCCCTTAAGAAAACATTGATTATCGCTGCAGTTTTTGTGGTAGTCAATGTGGGAGCAGAAGTTGGATTTATCCTTTGGTTGCGTCCCCTTTACCGTGAAGGGAAACATTGGCCAATGTTAATTTTTGGAATTATTGCATCTGTTTTACTTGCCGTGGGTTTATTGCCACCATATTTCGAGTTGGCTAAGCGGAAAGGTAGAGTTATTGGGATTAATTTTGTTTTCTTGTCCATGGACTCAATGGGAGCTCTTTTGTCGATGCTTAGTATTATTGTTGGAACCATTGATGTCATGAGTATGATTTTATACGCAGTCTGCTTGGCTTTAGAGATTGGTATATTTACTTCTCACACAATATGGTATTTGAGATTTGGTAGAAAACAAGCAAAAGAAGCAAAAGAAGCAAAGAAGGCAGAAAAAGCTGAAGAGTTGGAAGCCACTTTAAAATATAGAAGAGATGATTGTCTGGATGTCAATACAAATGAAATAGATATGAATGATGACAACTCCAGTAAATCTTTAGAGAAAGTTTGAATTTTTCTCAATCTTTAACCAGCTTCTTACAATAGTTAATCCACTCCGAGAAGGACGACAACAACATCTATAGCATTGGGAACATGAACCATGGGTTTGATCCATCTTGATCCACATTGATCCATATTGTTCTGTTCACCCCATAATACCCCTACAGGGATTCTTGCATACATAGTTTATAGACCATATAATGCTTTATTAATATTTATTTTATTTTCATCTTAAGATTAGATACGAATGTAGTGTAGCGCAGTAGAAGCACACATTTATTGTACTCAGTTGATGCTGCTGAATCCCCCAGAGCACTACTGAAACGCGTATTGCAGAGGCAGGATGCCTCTACGCTCTACGCATGCATAAAGTCAACGCTTTATCTGCAGAACAGCTTCACCAAACGATTTTCTTCGCAAATACAAAATTGAAATAGTTACGTTTTATAACTGATTCTTCATCAAAGCGATAGACAGAATGGTATGTATATAGGATTATATTGGATATCGAGCATGTCAGTATACTGACTACCATTTTCAGTATCTATTTATGGATGCTTCAATCTGATTCGTATTATTCAGAGCTATTTCTTTAGTATACTTAGTGAATATATCTATTGTGATGTTTCAAATACTAATCTTTAGTCTTCGTTTATTCCTCTGAATCTTGCTGAGGACCCCACTGCCACCAAAAAAGAGCTAGAAGAAGAACATACCAGAGAGCTACAGATTGAGGAAGCGTTCAAGATATTCAATCGAGCCCTTCAACTTCAAAAATCTCATCAATATAAAGAGGCATTTAGAGCTTATGAGGTAATATTTAAACTTGATGTAATATCCAATCACTATTACGAGGAAGAAGACTACATCAAGGGACTTCAAAATGGAGGTTCCAACAATGTCATTGACGAATTAGCATTTATCTCTCCTAATGTTAAATTATTAAGATACTTGGTGTTTAGGAACCGTGGGTTCCTCTATTACAACATATTAAGACTGAAATTTGATCTACAAGAATTAGAAGTTTCAGAAGTTTCAGAAGTTGAAAATAGTTCTTCTTTATTTGAAAGATATAAGCAGGTTTTCTATTCGATGATTGACGACTTAATAATTTGCTTTGTTTATCAGGAAGTGGATGAGGAGATCTTGAAAGTTTTATATCAGATTTTCAGTTATTTGAAGCTATTCAGATTAGAACGGTTCACAATAGAGTATTCGCTCAGTAGTGTGAAAGAAAGTGACGATATATTAGGGTTGCTACCTTCAGATAGGCTTCTGTTAAAGAAGTTTCAATATTTTATGAAAAAAATAGATAATACCTCCCGACTAGAAGATTCTGATTATCAAATATCGAATGAAATTGAGAAAAAATTGGAATTTTTAGAGCCTATACGACAAGATCTTGAATTGCAAAGAATAGTGGCAGAGACGTTGCGTAAATCTGAAGTTAATTTAAGACATCTAGATTGGTTTGATGTGATTTGTTGTGTTAATTTGAAGTTGAAAGATGTTACTGATAAAACCAAGGCACAGGAAGCTACAAAATCTAAATTGAGAGACCAAGAACCATATTTGCTTAGTGAGACACCAATGGAGAGGTTGCGTTTCATTTTACCAGAATTGGGCGAATACAGTGCTAATAATACAAATTATGATTCCAAGATGAATTTAGAAGATAATGAAAACAATGAAGACGAGGACGATGATGACGATGTATTCTTTGAAGTAAGAGACCATTTGAAACATGAACCTGTGAGCTTATACAATAGTCCAAGGAAGGTGGTAGCAGGTAATTCCACGAATTTATCTGAACTAACTAAGGATATTGCCACAACGTTACCAGAGGTTAAAGAAGAAGAAATATCACGTATGGAATCTTCTAGACCCACGGCGGTCATTCACAGATCTTCCAAGAGACTACAGCAGATAGAAAATAGCAATGAACTTTTTGACTTGAAGCTAACTGCCGAAGCTTTTCACGAAACGACAAAATTCTTCGAAACTCTAAATCACTATTTTAAGAGAATCTCTAGGACATATAGGCTAGGAGACATGGTGAGTGTGCTAATCGATGAAAATGATAACTCTTTCATTGGTACTTTCATTGATGTACTCAATAATTGGAATAATAAAGTTCACACTCAGAATCTATTTATGAATTGTGTTCTGGGTCTGACTAAAGACGAACAGAAGTCAACAGATACTGAAAGGAGAAGAGTTCTTGAAGTACTATACTTGTTTGATCGCAAGTCTGGCTCTGCCAATTCTGACATGAATAATATAAAAGAGATTACTGATTATGAAACTCCATTAATAATACGAAAGTTTCTTCAAGGTGTAAACCTGCATTATACCGATTTGAGATACACTATACTTGAAAGATTGCTCAAAACAAACGAATACGAAAATTATCAAAAGATCTCCTTAATTGCGGAGACTCGTTGGGATCCAAAACTAACTAAATTGGTGAAGGAATGGGTACAACAATCTGAAAATCGAATCTTAAGCAAATGGAAAGCGTCACTCTTTGCGCACAGTCTAGAGCTTGAGGTCGAATTTAGTGTTGCAGTGGGTGTATACGAGATTTTGATAGACATTCTTATGACCACTCAGCTGAAGCTTGACCATGCACTTGGATCATCGAAACTTCGTACAATCAAATCCAATAGATCGACAATTAACGTATTGTACCATGATTGCGAGAAACTCAAAGACAAATTAGCTCGTTGGAAGTCATTTCTAGAAGATTTATCTTTTTTTACAGAGCAAGGCATAAACGATAAAAAGCTAACCTATAGGTTCAAATGGGCAAAGACCTTTCATGAGAAAGCGATTGCTCAAAATTATGATGGCAGCAAAGTTTCTTTGATGTTAAAGGAGCTTTTAGACGAAATAGTAGCTAACAGAGATACAGAAATTTTCATTCCGTTACCAAACTATGATAATTTTTTTGGAATTTCCGTTGATATTATTGAGTCGCGTATTAAGACCACTTCAATACTTTTAGTATTTTCGAAGATTTTAAATACAGAGGGAAATACATATGAAGCAAGGAGGCTATTGGAGCGGATACTTCTTCAAGAAAACAACCCCAAAGTGATACAAGAAGAAGAGTATATTAGCGAGAATGCGTTAAAGCTCATAAAGGAATTCTTAGATTATTCCCAAATTGATATGAAGTTAAGTCTCTGGAACATATTATTCCTGTTCTATAATGAACAAGATGATTTAGTTTACTTCAATATTGGATTTGAAAAACTATTGGAGTCCATGATGGACTTTCTTAATAGTGAAAGTTATAACGAATCAAACGAGTTAAAGCCAATCAATTTGATTAAGATTATGGGCTGTTATGGTGATTACGTTAATTTGTTTTTAAACAGGTTGAAGAATCACAAGTGGCAATTGGCAATTACAAACACGACTTCCAAAACCTTTTATAATTTATTGAGAATCTATGAATTGCTGTATATATTCAGTCTTCATGAGGAAGCAGCAATGATTTCTAAAATCAAAACTTCTGTTCAGGTAGTATCTAACCCTTCGTACGAGAAGCTAAAGGATATATTAGTGCATACAATCTCACTTATATTTGTTTATTATAAGCAACTTTTACAAGAAAAGCTTAGCAAGGATCGAAAGAAAAATTCTCAAACGATTATTCTTGAACTTATTTGCGAGATACACGAGCAACTTGGCTTGAGAAGAATATGTGACGCTGGAAACGGTTTATTCTTGAGCTTGGCTCAAGATACTTTGACAGTTACTGATATTTGTAAATATGAAAAGGATTTAATGCAGGTCATTAGTTGTCGATACCATTACAATTTGAGTATCGATAATTCCACTCCTATCGATCACCAAACCGTGAAGACTGCTGAATTGGATTTAGAAGCAACTTTTGAGCTTTCAAGATTGATTCTCCCTTTTTGTTTTAAGAAAAATCCCATTCTATTTCCACCGAAAGCGGATATGAAGTTAGTTATTGATGCATTTTACGAAGTTTTCGGAGAGCCAGAAATCGAAAGCTCTTCTATCTTATTTCGTAACAACATTGTATTAGAATATTTTTTGGATTCCACCGTATTGAACCCTAAAATCTTTCGAGATACTTTTCATGGGCTTTATAATAGTGGGTTTGATATCCCTGATGGTCCTCAGGCAAAGCTAGTCAAGGATGGATTGTATTATCTACAAGGGTTACTAGTTTTTACTTCTTACAAGATTCGAAAGAAGTCAATGCAAAGTAGAACAGTGGAGTTAGAGAACATCATCAAATTATTCAAAAACGATTTGATTTATGGGAATAAAAGGGTCGAAAGCTGGTTTCTACTAGGTCAAGCATATGGTTTCTTGGTTGAGGATGATTTGATCTGGACTTCGGATAAGTTGATATTCCCTGAAAGGAAAACTACCACTGCAAATATTCAGCGTAAATCTTTATTATGCTATTTAATGGCAATCAACGAGTCATTGAGACTTAATGAAAAGGATAAGACTCTTGTTAAGCCAATCTTTGGCAGTATAATGTCCCATTTTGCCAAAGAAATGTACAATGCATGCATGAAACCAATGGATATGCACGCTTTTAAAGTGCAACAGAATCCCAAATTTGTTAAATCGGCACTGGAAGGTGCCAAATTCATCTTTGTTACTAGTAACAGTCCTACAAATCTAATCTTATGTTACAAAATTATTCAGCAATCATTGCATATTGCTGTAACGGACAATAAGAAGGATTGGACCAATTATTACTATTTATCTAAAATTCAAAGGAAATTGAATATGGAACCTAACGTGGTATTGCTATCGTTATTCATATCTGTGAGTTTGGCAATAGATCAGTCTAACTCTTCAGACCCGATAGTGGAGCCCCATTATCGTTTATGTTCATTGATTTACAAGTATGTAAAATCGGGCAGACTAACAGTCAAGGAGGGTATTCTGTATTTGTCTCGAGACCAAATAGTATCGTCTAATTCTTCTTCTGAATATGATTCCATTAAAACTAGAGAAGATCTATACAAGTACATTATTCTGTGCTTGAGAAGAATCTTAACTTACGACAAAAAGAAATGGCACCATAAACCTCGATATAGATTAGCAAAAATCTATTTTGATGACTTTCAAAATACTTCAGAGGCCAAAGAAGAAATGGGCACCATTGTATCTTTAAAGGCAACTAGTAAAACATTAGTTCAAATCTGGAAACCTGAGAATGAAAGGCCAGGTAAGCACTTTCAGTACACCTACCAATATGCCCTTTTTTATATTGTTTTACTCACCAAAGAGTTGAATCTTGCTTCATTGATTCAAATGCTTCCCAAACTTCGTAGATCCAATTCAACTATGGTGTCCTTATTTACAACTTGGGAAACTTTATGTTCTTCAATTTGCCGAATTATAAGAGAACTGCTCTTGGTGGGACCTAATTTCACGGAGAATTTCATGCAAAACTCTTTATGTCATTCATTCATGCTTGAGTCGAAATCAATGATTGAATATCTCAAGGCGAAAGAAAACAAAATATCAGAAGATATCCAAGTTTACTTTTGTTTCCTTTATGCAATCAGTGACATGAAAAAGTATAATAATGGGTATGGACCAACAAGTATGATCGATGATACAATTGTTGCAGTATTTATTAGGATGTACTTGTACTTTGATGAAAATCACGAAGTCTCTACTGAAACTAAAATGGAATCCCCATATAGCCGTCCCAAGAGATTAGCAAAGAGAGATGTTTTTCCATTCATAGCAGATATTTTGAAATCTTTCAAGAGAGAAATTGAGGAAATTCTTAAGGACAATTCATCTATTTATAATGATTTTGTTGAGTCTTCAGTAAAAAAGGCTCGCATGTTTTTGAAAAGGAATAGTTTGGACTCAAAGGCTCCTCCAATAGAAGAGTTGTATGATTCAAAACCAGGAAATGCTTCAAGGATATCTTCAGTGACCATGGAACCAACCACTGCCGTTGACAAAAGTAGCTTCCCCCATAAAAATTCTCCCAATCTTAGACCTTCAAACGGTGATGTCGAGGTTATCGAAAAAAATGGCATTCAAAGTATTACCGAAAAGGAAGATCCTCATTTTACTATTGAAACATTTGAATATACTCAAGAAGATATACCTGAAGCAGATTTTAGAATAGAACTCGATATAGCGACTGCAGAAAAGACGCCTACTTCCATCCCAAACGCTCATGAAGAATCCAAAAAGCGAGGGGCTGGTTTCTCAACCGGAAATGACGCTAAAAAGTCAAAGAGTGAATCAGAAGTCCTTAAGGAAAGCTAAAAAACAGGGGAGATAACATTGAGACGATCAATATTCAATGCCTTGCCACCAGCACCTGCAATTGCATCTTTGTTTGATATAAAAGTTCAACACTAAACATTATCTAAATAAGTCTATTCCCTCTGCTTATACAATAAACATACAATATCTAATAAGGTACACCAACTTGTAGCTAGCAATTGCTCCTATGATATTGGAACGCCACTCTCTTATTTTAGATTTTTACTGATTCTGTCTAATTCCTCTGAAAGGTTTCGTATCTGGAGTTGATTTTCTAATGACTTATCCAAGTAAAGCTCCTCTGCAATATTCGTTTTGGTTTCCTTGAATTGGAGAATTCTATCATCTTCATTCGTCGAAGACACGTTCACATTACACCATTCCTTAATGAAAACATCATCCACAAGCAGAGTTTTTGAATTGAATTTCAGGTTCAACATGTTCATTGATACATTATTCATTCCTGTGCTACGTACAAATTGTCTAATAGCCACAGATTTTAGAATGCAAACAATTTTGTTTATTGCATATGCATATTTAATTTTACCTGGATACTTCTTACTATCAATATTAGATACCATTCTTAGGAAATCAGATTCCTCGGAAACCTGTTGGGTACTTTCTAGGCAGTAATTTGAAATTATATTGGGAACGTTAAGACGTTGTCGATAAAATCTCTCGAAAACGTTAATAACTCCTGTCAATTTTTCTTTGTATGATCCGTGATATAAAATAGAGCTAATGCTTCTGTACTTCAAACTATTGTAGAAGCCCTTATTCGTATCCTTTTCAAATACCTTTTGAAACAGTTGAGACATAGACACACAACTTGAAGTAACGGAAACACTTTTATGAATATCAAACGAAATAGACGCTGAAAGGGCACGAACAAGAAATCTTAGCTCCTCCTCAAATACTTTTTCAGGACGAATTAAGTCTTTCAAACTTTTTATACTGAGGAGGTAGCTCAAACAATAAATGAGCGAAATTTCTTGTCGATTCTCCAAGCTAACATGAGGTCTCACAGATTGATCAGATTGTCCATGAGTAAAATCTGGCAATGTGGTAGCCATTTCGTCTTCAAGAACAGGATCCAATTGATATTCATCTTGAGGGTTTGCAACATTATATCCAAAGTTACTAAATCTTTTATTAGTAGGCTTCAAGTATTCAATTGAGCTCCAAATTCTCAAATTTAAGTTAGGAAATCTTAACAAAATTTTAAAGTAAACTTGTGCTTGCTCAATATAAAATGAAGATTGGGAATTATCAAGAGATAGGGCAACCATTGCAAATGCTAAATATTTATAATAGTCTATCAAGACCCCAAATTCTATACTATCTTGTGCTATTATTTTCAACGGAGCCTGAGGACTGATTATTTCTTCGTCTATTAATGGTACTAGATAATTCACTTCATCAATAATATATGCCGTCTTTATAACCTCAGCAAGGGTTGGAAAGATTCCTAGAATTAACGAATCACTAGAAATATCTGAGCAATTTACAAACTGATAAATTGTGATCATGAATTTTATGATCATGTGTAGACTGAACGTTGAGTAGTCCCCATTCTCTGGATGTTCTACTGAGGAATTGTCCTTATCAGGATTTGAAATTTGGTTCAATTGAATACTTTCATTAATATCTATTGTCAGAAGTCTTAATGTTATTTCAGACAAGCTAAATAGTTGCCGAAATATTGTGATTCCTCCTTCCATAAACCACGGCAAATTCAACGATTCACAGAACACTTTACCAGTCAAATGCACTAAATCATTACATAACTTGATTATCTTGGCACCGATTTCTTTATAGTTTGAATCAAGTCCCTTCAAGTTAGTATTACTTATCCCTATTGGGCCATTAATGATTGAGTCAGTTGTACAATAGATCTTCTTCAAGTGCAAAAGTCGAAGAGCCAAAAAATTCAATGCACAAGTCCATAAATACTGATGGTCATCAAATGGATATTTCAATAACAAGCCCGTTGTTTCGTAAAATTTATCTTGAAGTTCATCTATTCTAGCTAGGATTATTGTGGAAGTTGTATCATCTTCGACTGGATCTTGATTGTCGTCATATTCAAAATATAAAGTAATTTCTCTTATTAATTGTTTGGCTGACCCTGTAGCTTGTAATTCCGATGTACAGAATGATATCGACATATCTAACCATAAAGTCTACCGGAATGTTCTAGCTTATATATTATAATAATGTACCGTTAACTGTATTGAAGTTCTGCACTCGACTGTAATTACGATTGATAGAGCTATCAAAGAGACAGTTCCAGCTGATATTGAGTATGTGCAGGATCATGAACTCCAATCGATATAAGCAGCAAAATGGGACCTAAGCGACTTCGTTGTGGGCTTGAGGGGATTACGATAGGGTGCAAGTGTCAATCTGCTAAAGTGCAATATAATAATTGTATCACAACAGCATTGAATAGAGAAAAGGTTATTAACATTAACCAAAAGATGTTTTCTGTTTTTTTTTTTTTCCATATATTTTCAGAAGCTTATGTACTGTATATTAAAGATACATCTATACTTATACTTACATGGTGGTTAGTAGGAGGATTATCTTGTTGGAAATGGCAACTTTCTATGACTTCTTGTTACTATCTCAAAATAATTAGGTTCTGATTCTGGAGTAATGTAACCGTGTCTAATTAGAAAATCTATAATTATCAAACCACAATTTGGTTTAAATTCTCCCTTATGTAATCTTTGAATTACTTCGTCCACCTCCATTAGCATGAATGAGTCAACTTCTCCATCAACAGAATGTGGAATTACCTCTGTTTCATTATCAAACGACATATCATAGATGTATTCTATCTCAGGCAGTACCAACTTACCCTCTATCTTACTGAGATGTGGTGTACTTGTGGGTACATGGATATACAGCACTAATCCAGCAGCCTTCACGTGCAGATTCACAAATTCTGCTTGCACTCCCGCTTCTTCATAACTTTCCTTGATAACAGTTTCCCAAGCATTACTAGGATATCCAATTCCACCTGCAACTGTATTATCCAATTGACCTGGATATGTAGGTTTTGTATAAGATCTACGAGGAACCCAGATCTTGAGTTTGCCATTGCTGGTGTTACTAGCTGGAATGTATCCATTAATATGAACTCCATAACTTACAATTCCAATATGATTGCAGAATGCTCTTTCTACTTGAAAATACGGAACATGAGGTGGATTATATACAGTGTATAGTTCGTCTCTCCAACATCTAGCAATAGAATCAGCAAATTCTGGCTTCAATCTCCAAGAACTACTTAATTCCTTAAAAAAAGAAATTCTCTCTTCTAATGTGTTTAACTTCAGGGAGAGGGTAACCGTCTTTTCTTGGTGATTCACAATGGTTTTAGATTCTTTGATGAAATATTGCACTATCTGTGGAGTTATGTAACCGATTGCAATAGAACCTTCATGGTCCACAAATCGGTAGTAGTCCAAATCTAGAGAGTATGTAAAATTATCAACATCTGCCACTATATTTAAATAAGAAGAAGACATGTTTGGATACTGCTTGTAAGAACCTGGTGTTTTACTGGAGAATATCACTGAGATCCCGAACTTATTCTCCCAACACTACAAAAGGCTGGGTGCGTATCTCTGGAGTTCATGAATCAGACCTGAGCAGCGAAGTTTCAGATAACCACAGGTGCAGGAACAGAAGAGGTCTGGGAAACTACCCAAATAGGGAATGTTAAACAGAACTCTATCAGCAATGAATTGGAACATTAAAATTTGAAAAGATATCAAATACTATTGATATACCAAAAAAAGTTCATCTTATGAAAGTTACAGCAATAATCCGTATTTAAATCTCAATATGGCGGATTGCTTCTTAAGTAAAGCTGAATGTCTCATCGTTACACTTCTTTGAAAATGGACATCAATAAGAGCCTGCAGCCATCGAAGCAGTTACATGCAGTACCCGACAGGACAAATTGATAAGGAAAATTCATGAAGGCTAACATTTGAAGCAAGTGAAAATCATCAAAACCGACTGCTACACACTAGTTTCCGAATACACAGGGAGTTTTGAATCTATAATTACAGAGCCATGGTGGGCTCTTCAAGATCACTTATACGAGCGCTTGATAAAGTTTTCAGCATTTGGAAAGAACCAGTTCAAGACAACAGAGGAGCTTTGACATCCACGGCAAACTCAGCTACTGCTCCACCAGTTGACATCCAAGACAATCTCTTTTCTACACCCGAGGCTAGGGAATTATTGCAAACCATCACTTTATTTCACGAGAGGCATAACACTTTACAGTCGATTAAACAATCTACAAATTTGAATGACGATTTGTTTAGAATATATGATTCTTTTGTGAAACCAACTTCGAATTTATCTAAAGAGATATTTTTCCTAGAGATACTTATTCAGTTATGGCCATTCTTTATAGACTATGATGCCCTTTTGTGGCTAGACACATATTTGAAACCAGCGGTCAATTGTGCTGGTTATGATCTACAATTTGTTCAGAAGTGTAGGAAATTAATATCTCATATTACGACTAACATCATGGAATCTGATGATTTGCTTTTAACAGAAAGGAGAAATAATATTGCTGAATTGGTAATCGAAAGAATAATAAAGATATATTTGGGAGGATTTGACAGAAGAAAAAACATTTTGGATAAAATGGATGAATTTGACTTGGTTAAAGATACCAAATTTGATGAGGAGGTTATTGTTAATAAGCAAGAGTTTCTGGAACGGCTAAGATATATAAAATTCAATTGTTCCAACTTGCTAGTAGAATATGGCTTGAAGAATACCAAAGCATATTTTGTTCTATTGGATTCATTTTTAATTAGTTCGGCAGATCGTCTTGGAACTTTATTGTTAATTTCTGCACTTGTATCTCATGAATCGTCACATACTTATGAAATATCGCAAACTCCTTTACTAAAAGATTTATTGAAGGTTTTATCTTATGATGAAAATGGAAACATATTGGCAATAGCATTGTCAATAGTTTGTATGGTGATACCTCAAGCTTGTGTTACGGTAGCGAAATACCTTTCTGATCTATTTCATATTTGTACAAGAATAGATCAAAATCAAAGAAAGGAATATGCTAGCATAGACTCTGAAAATTTAGAATCAAATGAGTCAAAGGATACTACCAATAGATCTATTGATGGTTGGGAGATTGTAACTTCAGATGCAACAATGTCTCTGTCAAAAAGATTACAATTGAACTATAAAATTGAATTTGATTTTCAATGCTTAGTTTCCCTATTATACGGATTATTTCCTCTCAATATTGCAAAGTTCAGTCAGAACCCTTATTTGTATTTAACGAAATACCCCCCACGGCTACTGAAGGTAGATATATCCAGTGAAGGACCAAAAGATGAAGAGTTAATTATAACATCATCAAGGTTAGCTAAGTACCTTAAAGGATTCACTGTACATCCGAATTTTTTAGATATAGGTAACATATCAATAAGACAAGAAATAGAGAATCCCATCAAGTGGCTTCTTGATGCAAGTGATGGTGATGACTTAAGAGCAGAAGAAATTGCTTTAGGATGTTTAAGTTTAAATCCGGAATTGATTATTAACATTCCAGACTCTTTGATAGATCAGCCAATGCATGGAATGCCTGGTAAACTGCTTCTGATTGGTAGATCTGCATCATGTACCAATTATAATAGTAGATCCGATCTAAATCAATCAAATTCTCTGAATGAATCTAGAAGCTCATCTATCGGAGACTTTATATTTATAAATGCTAAAGGGGTATTTGAACCTTCAAGCCGAACAAATTTCCAGAAATATCTTTTCAATATCACCAAAAATTCTTCTTTGGTTCCTAGCACTTTAGTAGAATATAACGGTCACCATAATGTTTTTAGTGGACGAAGTAATAGTCACTATAGTAATGCGGGTAGTGTTGGCATTAGATTCAAAGAAGTCAATTTTGACAATGGTCATAAGACCAGTTTTGATCTTGGAAATAATAATGAAAGCAAGATTGAAGAAGATAAACAATATATACCACCGAAAAGGCTATCTACCAGAACTTTGGATTCTACTGCTACTCCAGGAGGAAATGCTAATGACGAGTACAAGTCAAACGAGGCATTATCAGATTTATTTGCAGTTCACGAGAAACTTTATATTACATCATCTAAATTCATTGCTAGAGAAGGAAGCTCTTTTTCCAATTTATCGAAAAGATCTTCTACTACTCTTAACTCTAAACCTGAAAACTTGGAAAAATTGGTAGATTCTCCCACTTTATCATTCGAGAAAACAGACGAATCTTCAGTATCACATCAAGCCCCGACGTCTATGATACTGCAGGATGGTACAGCTATAGACTTTTACCAACGTGAGCTTTTATTGATGAAAAATGAATTGGATTTCTCGAATTATATGCAACAGCTTAATAAATTTCAATATGCTAAACTCAAATTGAAGATGAACCAACTACTTAGAGAATCTGAATTGCATTTTCAAGCAAGTAAATATAAAAACAGTATTCTAAAGATCAAGACTCTTCAAGAGTCTTGTGAATCACTTGGCCAAACGGTAATGAAGCTTGAACAACAAATTGAAGAATCCGGCTCAACCAGTCGTAAAGAAATGATAAAATTACTAGAAGAACATAATTTGATTGTAAACGAGAATTATGAACTCAAATCGCAATTGAAGATCTTAAAGAGTGAATTACAGGATTTCAAAGTTAATGTGGACGTATTAACAAAGCAGGTGATACCGGAAAAGGATATAGAGCTTAATCAATTGAAGACTCAATTGCAACAGGTAAAGTTTTGCGCTGAATCAAATAGTGGAAAAGGTCAAACATCCACCACTCCTACATCGTTAGAATCAACTGATGAATATTTCACAAGTAAGTCCTCACGGATTGAACTAAATGAACAAGAAAAAAAGATCCATGGATTACATGCATCGTTAGCTCTTGAAATTGAAAAAAGCAAGCATTTGAATAAAGAATTGTCCAAGTTTCAAGATTTATTTGATTCAACAGTAAAGAATTATGAATCGAACATCTCTTCGTTAAAACATGAATTGAGTGTAAATAATACATCTTATGTTTCTAATTACGAAAGAAAGATCCAAGAATTGAATGCAACAATATTAAAATATGATGCTTTATTAGAGGACAAGAATTCTAAAATAGTTCAACTTTCTACTTCACGACCAATATCAATTCCAAGCAGTTCCACTATTACTACAGATTTGAACCCCCACTATCAAAATCCTGGTAGACCATCTTTAGGCGTGATTCATCCAAGCAGACCCAGATTATCAACGGGGGCAAGTTCTGAACTAGAGATCAAATCCAGATCGAATTCTTCATCAGACTCGGTTCCTTCACCACCTAGAGCTGGTAATGGCATTTTCACTCCAAGTGGACAAAGTTCTGCAGCCATGCATTTTAATCCATACACACAACAAGGCTCACCACTACGCAACAATAATACTAGCAGTGGTATAAACTCAACAATAAACCCACATCCAATTATAAAAGGTAGAGGAGGTTACCAGAAAAGGTCGAAAAGATTTATGTGATAGAAAGTTATGTAGAGTTGCTTCTATATGGAGTATGACAAAGGAAAAGTTACCTACAGGAAATAAAAATAGAAATAAACGTACCCTAGAATCTTTAATTGCAAAAAGAGACAGCTGCTATGGCATTTGTAGAAAATTCAGTACTTATAAGCTGTACTTGAAGTAGCATACAAAGATGCTGCTTTAATTAGTGAGATGCGGAGATCTTACTTCAGCGGAGATCTTCCCTCAGCGGAGTTTCTTTGTTCAAAAGCGCACTGCCATACAAAAAGTTCGCAAGGCGTCGGTACTAAGCGCAAAGATTTGAAATCCATCAACAAAACAGGGTGATTTAGCCCTATTGGTTTTCAACTCTTTGACGATTCAGAATCATGTTGCTAAGAATAATAACTTGGCCCATACGAGTATTGGTGATATCGTTTGCTATCTGGATGATATTAACAACAGTCATACCTCAATTACTCATAAAATATTCCAGTACCGAAGTGCAAACAAATCGTTTCAATTCAGGAACTTACCCATACTTATCCCTTTTTGGACCTTCTCCAATCCAGAATAGTACTATTTATTTTATTATAGCACATCCAGATGACGAAGTGATGTTTTTTGCCCCTTCTTTAATTGAGCTTTCCAAGCCCAAAAATAATAACCGAGTAAAGATTGTCTGTTTTTCAAATGGGGATGCAGTTGATCCTTCAATGGGAGTGATAAGAACAAATGAATTATATCTGTCAGCAAGAATATTAGGAGTGCAGCGAGAAGATGTCACTGTTCTAGACCAATTTAAAGATGGGATGAATATTCATTGGGATGCAGAGGAAATCTCCACCACCTTAAAATCTCACATCAACTCAAAACACTCGACTACTAACAAATTATTTGTGATCACATTCGACGAACAAGGAATATCAGGGCATCCGAATCACATCTCATTATATCACGGAGTTCGTTTATGGCACAAGAAGAACTTAAACGTTCGGGATGAAAACTGCAAGATATACGGGTTGAAAAGTTTAACATTTTGGGAAAAGTATTCATTTACTTTACTTACAAATGTTGAAATATTTGTTGAGCATGTATCAAGACTTTTCTTGAGTAATATTCTCAGGTTCAATGTAAATATCAGCTTCTTCAGTCTTCAGCAAAGCTCTTCTCAGTCAGTAATGTATTACTCCGACTTAAATATGCTAAGTGTTGCATATGCAGCAATGTCATATGGCCATTTTTCTCAAATGGTTTGGTTTAGGTATGGTTGGTTGATATTTAGTAAATATTTGACCTTTAATCAGTTGACACCTATATGAAAAAGTGACGAAAATTTAGATACGGCCATTTTGAAAAAGTAGATTTTGAATTATAGATGACAGATGAAATGCAAATTATTGTTCTCTCGAACATTTCTTTGAAGAATTATATGTATCTACAAACACATTCCTGATGAGGGTTCAGAAACATCGCTCAAGCTATCTACAAGATAGACTGGCCAGACTACCTGGAAGGAACTCTCTACATGATTCAATTTGAAATAATCAGAAAACTTCAACAAAGTCTTACCTTTCACTCATGTAATGCCATTAGCATTAATGTATAATATAGTCTATAAATTTTTAAATCCAAATTGTCTTTGGCACCAATTAGATCCGTGTTCAAAATATTCCTTTTTAGAAATACTTATATCCTTCAACATACCCAGCTCTACTAAACTTACACCTCCATACCAACTAGTCTCTTGTAAATCATGCTCTCCTTGATTAGTCCTCACAAACCAATCCAGAGGAAGTTCCCTCGTGAGCTCATGAGAAAGCCTATCAACAAAATTAGGAAGCTTGGCTGTTCCACCAACAATTGATATATTTGCCAGAAGTAAAGGCCTTGTTACTTCTGGACAAGACATTATTGATTCCACAACTAAATCAGTGAGATTTTTTATTGATGAATTATGAATTTTAGATGAATTTGACGAGGAACTATTGAATATTATTTCTGGGTGATAGAAAGATTCTGCTACAGTGAATCTTTCGTCAGTAAGTTTAAGAGTTTGTAAATCGTCATCTGCTAGTGCTTTTGCATCATGCTGCTTACTAGATAATTTTGATTGCGGCTTTATGTACCCAGTGGTAGTTGTCTTGAAATCAGGTAATACAAATTCACACATTGACTTTTCCTTATTATTTAAAGTCTTATTATAATCTTCAGCAACAAAACATGTAGCTTCTTTAATAGTATTAATCAATATGGACTCATCAGATACATCATAATGTCTGAATGATATGATTTCCCTTAATAATCCATTAAGTAATTTCCCTCCTACGGGGAATTTCCTGATCCCTTTCCAATAAACATTTTGATATAACACTGGAATAATCCAAGTACAAGTATATCCAGAATCAATAACAAGAGTGAAATCTTGTTGCTGTGATTGCTGCCATGGAACCAAAGAAGGAGCAGTGCATCTATAATATTCATGGAATCCATACTCCTCAAATATAATTTGATCTGAATTAATGGAGAGTTGAGGGAGTTGAAAAGGTGTTTCAGTCAATGTAAGATGAGTAGATGATGGATCGACATTTTTACTTCCAGGAAGACTTTCAAAAGTAGCATCCCATATAGGCTTTTCCATTTCCCATGAGATAAGATTACCCTGTTCATAAGGTCGCTTGAATACCATCCCAGAGTATTGATGAGTTTGTAATAAATAATCATTTCCAATGTGAATGGCTCCATCTTTACTTCTAGTGATGGTGTTATGTGTGATGGTAGGAGCAGGATTTCCAACAAACCCAGCTTTTATACTGTAAGAGCCGTTGTCTATGACCAAATGCTTCATATTGAAAATTGACAAAATAACTTGATCACTTCAAGTCAAAGTAGTTTATTGATTGTTAGTATATATGAAGCCTTCACAGTAACTCATACCAACTGTTCTTTCCATCACTGCATATAAAATATATGGAGTTGATGTGATAGAGACTAAGTAATCATGCATATAACCTACACTAAGAAGGTTTTCAGAACGTCAATCATGGATCGTACAGGTTTAGCGATCAGTCAATATTGGTTTATAAAATGTAAACTGCTCTTGATCAAACAATACAAAACTACAAGAAAGGTTTAGAGAGTTGATTGGATTTCAAGAAAAATCATCACCAAGCACATTGCGACTGGCGCCTGACAACTAGTTACTGCCTTATTGACAACTGGTCATCAATACCTCATCTAGATCGCTGGCTCTACCTTAAGTTTAATTCTTTGGAACTCACTAACCCGCACCATAGAAACACCCATTGCAGATCTCAATCACGTGCCATGTTGTTGTACTAATTTACGGTGACCCGGCTTAGCTTCTGCTCCAATCTGCCCCAATTTGTGTGAAGATAGCAACGAAAAAGAAATAGATCGCATAAACGTGATGAGCCACCGTGAAGATCTGAGAATTCAATGACTTCCATTCCCATCAGCTGCTATGCAGTGAACAAATGAGAATAAAAAACAAGATCTTGAAATATGGAGGGCCGGAAAAAAGAAATTTTAAAATTTTGCTCTTCAATTTAATTTTGAAACATTCATTCCAGCTCTTAGCATTTGTAAGTGGTTCACTAGTAAGTCCATTCTACTCATCACCATTCTACTCATCACCATTCTACTCATCACCATCCTGTAGCCACACTAAATATCTTCTCAAGAAACTAAAATTGCATCACCGCGAAATTGCCTATTGCGTACTGCAAGTAACGTTTAGGGTGAGAATATCTAAATTAAAAAACACTCAACTATCAATCGGTGAGCCGATTTCGTTACTGATTCTTACTCTAAAAGTATTATCTAGCATATTCATTGCTATCACAACAATCGACATAATATATAAGAATACAAATATATTGATTTATATTAATTTTAGTTATTTTGGTATATCTATAAATTTTTGAATACATATTCCTATTCATTATCTTTGCCTATATTTTTCATACCCTTTGAGCAAATTCACTATTTCACTATTTCAGCTTAGAAGTCATTCAAGCTCATATACAGACATATCAGTAGTTGTTACTACTAATCCACATATTTTTAGTCTGTTTACCCCAATTTTTGTTTAACATTTTGAACAAGAGTTTTTACGAAGCTATACGGACTTATTTTATCAAAACTAGATAACGTTCATCTCAAGTGGTACCCTTATCTAACATCCGAACACTCTCGGACGACGGACAAATTAACACATACATACCCATAAGCACGCATTAATAGACAAATACGATAATAATGGCACTTCTTCCAAGACTTTATCATGATAAATCTTCCAAATCGGAAAATTCTCATCTGCACTTTGGATTCACCGGCATTTCTCCTCAGTCATCGCACTCATCAAACGCATCTAAACCAGTTGAAGTCCCTTCTGTATCGTTGGCGATTAAATTGGAATCACCTCCTGTGATTCTTTACGGCCAACCTGATGAATCCACAGGTTCTATTATATCTGGTTTGTTATTATTAAATACTTGTGTCATATCTGACCAAAATAATGCATTAATTCCATCTAGGAGCAAATCTAACTTGGAGCCAACTTTATCGAACTCTTCTTCAAGAGCTAATGACTTTCTGAGTCCACCACCATTTGATACAGTAGAACTTGAATCGGTTACTCTTTCTCTTATTCAAACCATCAAATATACTAGACCTTTCGTAATTCAATCTTCGTCAGTTTATGGTTGCAAGAATTGTTCTACAAGCATTAACGTGTTGGCAAGATGGGATGTTGTTACAGCAAAGACATCGTTAGAGTCAGGTTCTCACGCCTATCCATTTTCACATTTGCTTCCTGGCTCGCTCCCAGCATCTTCCAAACTTGGGTCTTATCATTCTTCATCTTACATCAAATACGAGATAATCGCAGAAGCAAAAGTTCCAGGCTTAACTAAGCCAATAATAGTGGATCTTCCTTTGAATATTGCTAGACTGATATTAAGAGGACCCGATCGTAACTCTCTCAGAGTATTTCCTCCAACTGAAGTGACTGCTAGCACAGTTCTTCCTAATGTGGTATATCCCAAGTCAACATTTCCAATCGAGTTGAAGTTGGACAATGTCGTAAATGGCAGAGGAGATAGAAGATGGAGAATGAGAAAGCTTTCATGGAGAATTGAGGAACAAGTCAAAGTGAAAGCGCATACTTGTCTTAAACATGAATCCAAATTGAAGAATATTGAAGACCTTCATAGAAGGGCGGCATTACTGAAAGAGTTGAAGATTGGAAATTCACCAAAGGGAACAGGACTTAATGGAAGCGGAAGTGGTAGTAATGAATCATCTAAGGCATCGAATGTGCACCACTCTACAATTGAAACTAGTACGTTATTTTCTACATGCCCATCACCTCAACTACAAGTACGTCAGAGGCAGCAACAACAGGAGAGGCAACTTCAACAACAGTTCCATCCATCCCAAACTCAACTTAGAGATATGGACGAAGAACCTGTTCAGGAAGCCCCTATTCCGGAGGATTCTCATAGAAGCTTTGTTGAGGATTTCATTCTACCAGTTGCTCGTTCGTCATCTGCTAGCCTGAGGTCAAATTCCAATTCAGTCTCCACTCCAAATAGTCCCATTGACCAACCTCCAAACCCTTTGCTTACTGAAGAAAACTTGTATTTGGAAGAAATACGAACAGTTAGTCATGGAGAAATTAAATCAGGTTGGAAATCCGATTTTAGTGGAAGAGGTAGAATTGAATTAGTGGCTGATATTAGTGCTATAGGACTTTCTTCTGGACTTGTTAGGCACGTTACCAAAAAGAATAGTTATGATACCAAAACAGATAATAATGATGGGCTACGTAATGGTGCAACGATCTCTTGCGATATTGATGATCCAAATCTGGGAATTTTTGTTAGTCATACATTAATTGTAGAAGTTGTTATAGCTGAGGAATTAGTAAGTGAAAAGAGACTTGGGAGCGATGGTGGGAGCCTAAGGCCGATCTCTTCGATTGCTTCTGCTGCCTCCACTGATTCTTCGATACACCCGATTAGTTCTAGTGCAAGTTCATCTTTGCCAAAGAGTGGGACTCCAAGTGGAGCTGCCAGAGTGTTGAGAATGCAATTCAAATTACCTTTCACTGAAAGATCAGGATTAGGAATAGCTTGGGATGATGAAGTTCCTCCAACATATGAAGATGTCAGAACCTTGAGTCCACCTACTTATGATGATTCTGCTAGTAATACTCCATTATTCGGGTCATCTTCAATGAGCTCCAATTTGGTGTTAGCACCAATGGCTACCACTTGTAGGGGAACCCCAGGAGTAATCTACGGAGTTGGGAATACCCCAGGAACGGGAACTTTTGGATATGCTAGAAGCGGAGATTTGAGCATTGATAGTATGGTTGATTTGGATGACAGAATACAGGAATTTACTTTATAGGGAAGACGGGCACAAGAGCATATGCATAGCAATAGATATTTTTATATATAAATATATGTATAAATGCAAATATATTAAGTATAAATGTAAATATATATATATATATATATATGTATGTATATATATAAATATATTTATAAATATTAGTATATATCTGTGTTCATGCATGTATATTTGATAAAATGATAATTGTTTAGGGATCGCTATAAATACTAAAGAATGTGATTCACAGAGTAACATTTAAAAAAATTGAATAAAAATTAAATATATGTAGAATTCGTTAGAAGTTCTCTAACTCAGGAAATCCTCTGTGACCTCAAACGAGATAATCAATTTTACTGAGTGGGTTTAGAATTGAAGAAAGTGAGAATGTTTCAGCCGTGTTTTGTTAATGAGCCCAATTTAATTTTCAAACTCTCACATTAAAAGATATGAGAGTAGAGAAAAAGGCAGACAACCAGGCAAGCAAAAAACCTTTAAATGCTAGTTTGAAAGTTCCATCATGGTATTACATGGTATATGGTATATGGTATATGGTATATTACTTGATAGGTAAACTCATCATATAATTATTTTGCATGTTACAGACCGCCAAGAAAAGATTACTTTAACTGGGATTCAGAGAGGCCAGAAATGTGAAAAGAATCTTGGTTTTCCCTGGCCCACATACAGGAATGGTACCTACATGCAGAACAAAGTAATTCATTATTTTTCTGAACCTTGTCATTTTGTAGGATTCATTGATGTCAGACTTACAACTGTTTACTATTCAATCACAGAATTGGTTTAAGAATAACAAGATTTAAGATTTGACTTAATTGGTACAACTTGAACAACTGAGCCATCTTTTTATTTCCAGCTTACTTTGATTCAAAAATTGTTGAACTTGAGTTAGCTCATTTTGCTCCTAACAATCCTTAAAATAAATTTTGGTTCCCCCTCAAAGAATATCATTTTTTTTCGGCGAGACTCCGAAGGAAAGAATAAATTAGTCGTTAAAGGGAATTACAAAACCACTAAAGGCAATTTTAAACACCAGCAACATCCTTGATAAAAGGCAAGAGCAAGACAAGAGCAATTTGCAACTAATTTCGTTTTCTTTTTTTTTTTATTTCCAGTTGCTATAAATAAAATAGCATTCTACATTGCATATGTCTCGGACCACGAATCTAACCAAACTGCTGTTTTACATTGGAGAGGAAGAAGAAGATGAAGAAGAAGAGTTAAATTCCTTCCCAGATGACACTTTGCTGTCAAAACCACCTAAATTAGCATTGGACATGAATGAAATACCTAAAGTACGATCAAGTGCATTACCAGATCATCGTCCTCACAATAAGTTCTATAATTTAGAATCAGTATCGAATCATTCTGGCTGGCCAACTCGTAGTCCATCAGCTTCATCGACTTCATCCTCTAGAGAGTCTCATTCCAATAATATCGTTCAAGATGTTCTTCAATTCCCTATTGAATCATCACACGCATATTCATATGCTCATTTTTCTCCTAATTCATTAGCTTTAAGATTGAATGTCTTGAAAAGATCGTTGGAGATTCTCAAAGATAGACCTGAGCTCTTCAGGTCAATTAAAAACGACGATAATATAATCCCACCTCATTCTTCCACTTCTGCTTCAATATCCTCAGGAGCATCAAGATCTGCATCAGTATCAGGTTCTCCAGTCTTATCACAGATTGAGTTACCAGCTCAACATCAAAATTTAAATCCAGCAATGAAACTGATATACCGCCACCCGCTGGCAAACAATAGTCTGGAATCATACACAGTGTGCCCTCCAGCTGCAAAACTACAATCAAATGCATCCTCAGCAGCACTTGCAGCGTTGTTCAGACCACACCTCCAAAAGCCAACTAGTTTTCTACTGAACAATATAAAACACGAAGAACAGCCTAAAAAACAACTTCTGCAACTTCAGAATGAATTAAATTCTTTTACAACTATAGGTGAACATGAAACCCCTCTAATAAAACCTGCTGATGTGATACTTAGTGATGATCTCAAGGATATTATATCTATTTTAGAAACCGATAGTACGTTTCTTAAGGAAAACTCCCAAGTTGCCCTTAATTTGCATCAACTTTCACTTGCATCTGGAGATCAGAACCGTACTAAACAAGATATCATCATCAATAAATTGTTGTATGCGTTAGCTACACCGTTTGTGGAAACATCAGTTATGACTCCTTCCCTTCTTTCATCAGAGATAAATGCTGCAACTGCATCCACTCAACTTATAAGTCCCAGCAGTGCACTAAATCTTTTTGGGTCTCAACATCAACAAAACCAATTGCATCAACCTCTTCCTTCATCTACAACCAATTCTTCAAGACCATTTCATGCTCTTACTCTGGGGAAACATGCCCTTCCTCAATCTGTCTTCACTGTTGATGCAGATAGTCCCTGGCCAGTGAAAGCTGCAAATGATCTTGCATGTCTTATGTTCGGGGTACTGAAAAATATGATAAAGTCTCTTACGCTTATGGATTTAATTGCTCCTCAATTCAGAAGCTTTGTCTCTGAACGAATATCAGAGTCTATTGCAGATACTGCAATATTACTGCAGACTCAAAAGATTCAACAGACAACTTTGCAGAAAAATTTAAATAATATCATTTTTGCAGGGGAAATTGTTGCTGTTGCAAGACCAGGTGATAATAACTATGCATGGACTTCTGTTTGGGCCAAAAAGAGAGGAAATATGATAATTTGCATGTTTGATCAAATTCCTTGTGACGCCTTTGATTTGATTGTACTGCACCATAAAAATATAACTAAAAGTAGTTATATTATTGATTGTGTTAAGGAAATTGCTGGGAACTTGGTCTCGAATCTTGAATCTGATATTGTGAAAAAAGAACTATCCTCAATTAGTGATTCCATGGATGAAGAATTAAAGGGAAACGAGAATAAGGGTGAAGTGGATTTCCAAGGCAAAGAGTTTGTCGATAGCAATAACATCAATAACATAAGATACTTTACTTTAAAATTAAAAGGAGGAGATAATGATTTCCAGAATATTCCCTGTGCAGTAATTTCAAATCCATTAGAAAGTGACCCAGAGAAACATGAAATCAAGATCAAAATCCATTCTTTGCCTTACATTGCGGGTATTTTTGTTATTAATTCTTCCAATAACCTTATCTTATCATGTAACAATGCCATTGCCAAAAACTTATTTGGAAGATCTTCACGAGAATTGAATGATTGCAGTATAGATTACATTATACCTGAATTTTCCCAAATATTACGAAAAGGACTTGAAGATAGCGAACAAGATTTCAGTCTCGTTCCAGGTCTAGTCTTACCAGAACATTTCTTCAGAAAATACTATGCAGCATTAAAGCTGAAGGGGGAATATGGCAATAGTAAGAATCAATCACTTCTTGAAGAAGAATTATTTTTAAACTCTAAGGGTATAAAGGGAATTCATCGTGACGGTAAGAGCATATGGGTCGATATTCAATTAAGAGCTACCTCCAAAGATGTGTTTGTGCTTTGGATAACTTACTCCAGACCCATATCTGGAAAGCATGGCATATCTGAGGAAATAGACAGATTGAGTGCTAGTACTTCATCTCTTTCATTGTATCTGAGTGGACAAGATGAAGAAAAGTCTAGGCAAAGTACTTACGAGAAGAGAATTAAACCTGTTAATCTTGGTCTTCCTTCTCAAATGGATCTTTTCCCAGCCAAAGAATCCGAGTTGGTTGAATTAGGATCCAGCTCTGACATCAGCAGAAAGAGTAGCTCACATCATTTAAAATCAGATTTGTCATTGACTCAATTGAATAAAAAGTTGGGTGTTGAATATGATAAACAAGAATCTGATCAACAAAAAACCGAAGAAACAGAACACAGCATAGAAGACAAGGAGAAAACAACTACCGAGAAACATGAAACTGAGAATTCTTCAATTAAATATTCAAATTTGATTAAATCTGACGCAGAAATAATTAGACTTGAAAATGAATTGTTGGAAGATAAAATAAAAAAATCTACCCACTGGCCGTCAACGGTTGGAGCTCAAAGACGGACCAAGAAATTTACTGAGTTCAAAGTACTTAAGGATATGGGGGAAGGTGCATACGGTAAAGTTGTACTAGCCCAATATAAGCAAGATCCTGAGTATAAGATTATAATAAAATGTATTGATAAAGAGAGAATCTTGGTTGATACATGGGTCAGAGATCGTAGGTTAGGAACCATACCATCAGAAATCAATATAATGGCATATCTAAATACCGAACCACATCCAAACATTATGAGAATTATAGATTTTTTCGAAGATCTGAAATATTATTATTTAGAGACTCCATTATTTGGAGATCCTCCCGCTATAGATTTATTTGATTTCATTGAAATTAAAAAAAATATGACCGAGTTAGAATGTAAATTTATTTTCAAACAAGTTACACTGGCTTTATACCATTTACATAAACATGGAATAATTCATAGAGATATTAAAGATGAAAATGTTATTGTTGATGAAAATGGGATCATAAAATTAATCGACTTTGGTAGTGCCGGTTATGCTAAACTGGGACCATTTGAAGTCTTTGTGGGAACCATAGATTATGCATCACCTGAAGTCTTAAGAGGTGAAAAATACGAAGGTAAACCTCAAGATATTTGGGCCCTAGGAATTTTATTATACACCATGATTTATAAGGAGAACCCTTTCTATAACGTTGATGAGATAATGGAAGGTGACCTAAGAATTCCAGTAGTGGTGAGTGAAGGCTCGGAATCGCTAATTCGAAGAATATTGGTTCGTGATATAAGTCAAAGACCAACTATTTTGGAAATTGTTGAAGATCCATGGCTCGTTATGTAAAATAAATTTTCTATTGGGTTGACTTCTTTACTTATTTTTTTTTCAATGCTTAACATTGCAGAAAGGCAATAAAATAATTCTTTAGTTAGAAATATATATTAATAGCTACGTGAGTATTTTGGGTCTATCATAGCCCAATGCTGTGTAGAATTAGAAACATTGAGTAGGTAAGGTTCGCATTCCACAGCAAATGGACGGATACTGCATATAGACCAGTATCAACACCTATTATAAAGTTCCCAAGCTAGATGATAAATGAATAATAGCTCTGTTGGTATGGCAAACATACAAGAACAGCTCAATCATCCAGATTCCGAAGGAAGGTCGTCAGATTCTACTCTTCCGATATCTTTTCAAGTTGGCCCCAACCATGGTTCTCGAATTTTAATAACAATCAAAGAACCTATAATTGGAATACCGCCTATTACAAGGTTGAATATCAGCTCTAGACGTGTTTTGACATTGAGTTTCCAAGTACATAATTGTTTACTGAAAATTGGACCTGAAGGGAATTTTATTGCATCATTGGAAAGAGAAGGAGACGATGTACGAAATGTTTTACTTTACAGTATTGTGAATAACATTTATGGGTTGGCTGAGATAATTGGTTCTTTGAATAACCGAGAAATTAAAGAAACTTTGATACCAAACTGTTCCATTGGCTCGCATACTAGCCCTAAAGTTTTGCTAAACAGTTGGCTGACAGAGACCACAAAATATAAAGAATCAGAGGAATTGAAAAGTCAACTACTTAACTTTTCAATGAAACCTTCGGTACTATCGACTTTGGCCATCGAAGAACCAGATCATCATCAACAACCAAGGGATTTTTTGTGGACTAGGTATTACAGTACGTTGTACTCTCAGAATACCCCATTAAGTTATTTTCCTAAAACAGCATTGCCAAGATTCAAAAACATGTGCACATCTTCAAAAGTCATGAAATTTGAACTAAAGGATCTCTACTTACTGCCGGAACAACTTGACAGTAGACATTCAGGAAGATTTGGAATATTTCAAAACACAAAGAACACTAAACTAGAAGAGATGAAATTTAAATCGGAGTATATTGGAAGATGTCAGGATTTATTTACTACTATGGCAATACCCAAAGAGGATCTAACTCTTGAACAACAGAAGAAAAATGAAAAACTCGAGTTTTTTTGCGCAGAACTTAAGATAAGAGAGACCCAGCTTCAGATGGTAATTCTTCTTGAATTATTGGCATGCTGGGGTAACGAATCCGAAGTTGAATTTTTTGAAAGAAATACAATACTTCAAGGAGACAATGCAAAAAAGTTTCAAAAAAAGGCTAAACAGTCTCTTGTTCGAAAGCGGAAGACAAAATCTCAACGAAAGATTGTTCCCACATTTCTAGGAATAGGTGTTGATATTCTGAATGAAAATCAGAAATTAATAGTAGATGATGAAAAGGAGGACTCCAGTAGCGATTTCTTCATCTTTACCACCTTGAATGCCCTAATCGATAGAATGGGAATATGGGATACTCTTTCCATCAAAAAAAGATCTGATGATAGCTCATATGAATTTATTGGCTATGTTCTAGTGCCTTATTTTAATAAGAAATTGCCGGTCACCATCAAGTACATTATAGATAAAATTAAAGGTCCCTCTTTCAAAGTTAATCGAAAGAATCTGTCGAAACGACTATTGTCTTTGGGGATCAAGTATAATGAAGAAAATAAAGAAGAATCTAACATATCACAACAAGATCAATACAATACCAGACCAAGCAAATATAGAAAGACTTTACTTAAAAGTCGAAAACCGCTGTTGAATTCCAATGGACTGTCAATTCTTGGTGACAATTTATTGCCAGCATTCATGTTGAAGCGCTCAAAATCCAACCTACTGTCAAAAAATTTGGAAAAGAGACAAGTGGATATGTCGAAGTCCTTTTCAGAGACAGCAGACTTAAAATCTAGGACAAATAGTGTACTTGCGGATCAGACTACAACCGTCTTTGGAAAATCAACCAGATCCAAATCGCTAGTGCCGAGAGAAGAACTTCCTACTTCTCAAGTTGCTGCTACTCCAGTTAAAAGTAAAGCATCAGAATCATCAAATTACAAACCAATTAACGTATCGCCTGTATTCACAACTTCACAGGTTCAAGCTACCCCTAGCATTAATAGAAAGATTATAATCGAAACCCCAAAGATTAAAATGGCCCCTCCTCTAGCTAAAAAGTTTTCCATGTATGAAAAATTACTTGAAACTTCAAAGAAGGAAGCAGATACTCCCATAGACAATATTAGTATTGCATCTTCTCCCACTAAATCTGTTGTGAGTTCTCATTCACCAGTTAAGGAAAATATCTTACTGTCAAGCAGTAGACCAAAACCAGGTGATCCAATATTGGCACAAAATTCTCCATTTTTTGGATCGAATTTTCAAGGGTCACCCATTAGTATAAGTAGAAGAGAAAATTCTACAGGCGAGGATGACGACTCAGATTACGAAATGCTTATGAGAAGAGGCACTTCTCCTGCTAAAGAGATCATATTTGGTCGGACTTCAAGAACTTATAAACAGTAAGGAAAGGGAAGTATTGAAGTTTAATGTGAATCGAATTCAAAATTAACCGTTGTATAATATATAATGAAAACATAATGAAAACTTACATGATAAATCCAAGAGAACTAATTTACTTACAAATTGATCCTATTACTCTGATACTTGTTCCATTTCTTCAAAATGATTCGATTACTCTGACAATTGTTCGATGTATTTTTAGGATAATTGATGTCGACTTTCACCACTAGCATGCTATTACTTCAAATCAAGATCTTTACATTTAAAAAAATCTTAGCTCACAATGATGTGTAAAATTTTATTGCTACTCCTAAATATTCTATTATACATTGAGTTCTCCAAAGAAGATTCCTCTCACTATTTCCTTTGAATCTTTCTGTTCAAGTATTAATTGAGAAAGGGTTCTTCCAAGTCTTTCTGTAAGTCTCTCCTTTATTTCTGCAGATAATTCTGATTCGTCATCAATATCCATCTTGTCTACTGATTCCTTCTGAGTTTTTTCATTTTCTTCCAGAGAATTCTCCTTTTCAAAGGATTTCCCATCTTGCTTAACTTTGAGTTTCCTTAAGGTATCCAAAGTAGTAGCAAGTAAAATTTCCTTTTCATTCTCATTTCTATCCTCTCGTTCAATAACCAGTTTGCTCCACATTTTCAAGTTTCCTACCAATACTAATTTGATTACTTCATTGCCCATATTCTGCAATCCCAATAACGCACCATAATGTGTCCCTATAGGTTTAGATGAATCTAATAACGCCCTCAAAAGAGTTCTGGTCACTCTTGGCATAAGAGTAGAGTATGAAGAGCCGTAAGCCTTAATTATATGTTGAAGCAATATTGCTGCAAACTCACGAACTGCCAATTGCTTTTGTAAAGCCTCATTCACTTCTTTCTCATTAGTAGCATCTTTTATAACCGGTCCTATTCTCTTTGCTAACAACAAAGTTAATATACAGGGCATAAGAGCATGAACATAGGGATCCAAAAAGATAGTTGTATTCTCAACAAGTGCTGAAATGACTTCTAGCATAGTTGATAAAATCTCAATGTTTCTTAATTGGTTCGTAATCTGCTCTGCAGCAAATTGAATGAAATATGGCACAAGCTGATGTAAACCAGGATCATTTTTAAGTGAAGTAAGTGCTGCATATTTCAAAGTCTCCTTCTCTGAATCCGTAGAAATAAGAACTTCAGTAACCTTGTCGAAGTAAAGTTGAAGTTCCTTAGATAAAACATGCTTCACTAAGCGTTTGATTTCAATTGTCTCTTTATTCTTCTTATTTGAGTTACTATTGCCATTATTACTTGCGGAATTATTTCCATTTGCAGCAGATCCATTAATTTGATTACCATTTTTAGTTTCATTTTTAGTGTCTTTTTCTCCAGTTATGCTGCTTAGAAAGTCCCCTCCTAATATTGAGGAAGTGGCCCCCCTAACAATAGGAGGCAATGCTTTGATTTCAGCAGGAAGTGGATTTTGAGATATCATTGGTTGTACACCTTCAATTGCTAACCAATGGGCAGTAAAACTTGATTGCCTGGGCACTTTTGGCAATTCTTGATTGATTAATTTTTCAAATTCAATTTCATGATCATCAATATAATATAAAGTTTGTCCCCCTGCACCAACCAATGCCTCTTTAAAAGTTAGAGGTTGAGAATTATCATACCCGTATAACGGCTCAATGTTCAACATTTTAAGAGCGTAGTTTATATCACTGGTCATGAGTAGCTTTCTCTTAGAATGTCTCATAAACTTTATTGCTGTTTCCAATATTTCATGAATCCTATACTCAACATCCATAGCTAAGTTTTTTGAAGCTTCTTCTGGTAAATTTATTCCAAGTGATTCGGCAGCATCTTTGACAGTGTCATGTGGTGACCACAATGTGTAGGAAAGTGGGATTTTGGAGCTCGAATCCATACTCAAAATTTTTGGAATGGTTTGGTTTATATGAGATGTAGGTGGATGTTGTTGGATTAAGATGGATTATAATATTAGTAGAAGATGATAACAAATGGTTTGTAGATGTTGATTCTCAGATCGACCTATATACAGGAATACAACGAATCAATTTTATGGGGCATGTCAGACACAAGATGGGCATTAATTACAAGTACTACAACTATTACAACTTTCTAACACAATACTGTTATTGCAGCTGCCAAAGATTCTTCCATCGTGATTGTGGTTTTGAAGCCATGAATTGAATTAAGGGTCTTATGTATTGGGTCTTATATATGAATGCTAATGTTGACACCACGAAGAGAATTTCGTGCAAACCAAACCAGCAAGAACCCTATGAAACTCCGGAGCCTTAAGATTTAGGATCTAAAGCCATTGATTTGAATACTATCTATTTACCATTCATAGTTATCTTCTGTTCCCGTTCATACGTTCTACTAATTCATGATTTAATTCCAACAATCTTTTGTTTTCATTGGTCAATTTCTCTAGTTGCTGATTCTTAGCCACTAATTTATGCTCCATTAGCTCAAGACGTTTCTCCAACAGACTAACATTTTCTGCAAGTACTTCTTGTTTAGAATTTAGCTCTGCTTCTTCTTTATTAGACATATCTTTCATACGAGCTTCAAACCTTTCCTTGCTTATTTTTGTCATTACTTCTATATCATAGCCATTGAGATAAAATAATTCACAAAGTATTCTATCACTTCTGTCAGTACATTTCTCTCTTATTGGTAGTCCTTCCGTTCTGATAAGTTTTGCTGTGTCAGGAATTCCTCTTTGCCAATCATCCAATTTCGACATGAAAATTTTCATTAATTCTTCGTACATCTCTTTAATGGATGTTCCATTTAGTATTGGGATATCATCTGTGCTTCCACCTGGTGTATTTATCGTTTCCTCGAATCTATAAGTATTTAGTTTTGTAGCGACAACTTCCCAGTAATCAAGTTGATTGTGTTTAGTTGGTTGTAAATGTGGAAGATACTGAAGAACGTACTCCAATAGTGGCTCTTTGAGTAATTCTCTCAATCTAAGTTGTTCCTTCTTGTAAAATGAAGGTCCCATCGTTCAATATTTGAGAAAAAGCTGACGAATTGACTAGTTGTAAAGTACTAGAGGCTCTCCAGTATGAATCTTCTACTAAGTAGTCTCTACTATATAGGCAAATAGAAGGTTCAGTGAGATACCACAGACTTTTGCTGAACAACACTGATAAGAAATTCCAGTGGTTGAAGCTGTAATTGTCTTTTCACTGACTCTTCTACAATTGATCAGAGTCTTTCTTTTCTCTTATGTTTCGTACATCGTATGAAACCATTTGGGTTCGCCCCAGATCCTACATACATCTCATTTCATTGGCTGTGCTACGCTACGGGTCATAAATCAATCAGTAATCTACTTTAAGTCTAAAAAACTAAATAGAACCGCTATAAACCCTTTTCACGTTTTGACTTTCCACTCATTTCCTTTAACTTCTGTTGACTATTCTTGAGTTGTTCCTTTTGTTTATTAAGTCTTAATTCAGCTGCTTTTGCTACTGCTTCTCTTGTGTCTTCAACTTCAGTTGTCCCAGTTTCGTTACCTAATCTATGTCCTGCACTTGATGGAACACCTCTATTCCCAACATCTTGTTTAGTAGTCTTAGTTGTAGAATTGATTTTAGCGTTGTTGCCCCTTCCTAATTTCGGATCTTTGGGATTCTGATTCGCCTTTTTCAACCTATCTGCTCCGCTTGTTTGTTTCTCGCCAAGGTCGTCATTGGGTTTGGAGAAGCAACTTCCCATGATAACGGCCAATTAGATTTGGAATGTGTACAACCAATTGAGTTACGAAGTGTTTCAGTAGGATGTTGTGATATTTAGTTCTCTAGGAGTGCACAAAATGCATTTTGTATCGCCAAGTATGTTTAAGTGCTTTTGCAGTTGTATGGCTATCCGTAGACCAGAATGTCTTGTTTCGTGTTTTTTTTTCTTAAATACAAACAAAATTGAACTTAGTTACTTACGTATATAAATGTGTATATTATGCATTTATTGCTCTGTGTAAATATCATTTACCTATATGTCTTCATACCATCTTACCTTTATATATATATATATCTTTTCTATGTACAAAATAACTTAATAAACCTCACATCGTCAGTCATCATCTGAATATTCCCTTAGCAAATTCATTAAAATCAATATTCTCTTTCAAGTTTTCAAATTGTGGAACTTCAATCTCAATATCGCACTCAAACACCGAGTTTTCATCTGCAAGCTTTTTAATTTCATCCGATTCCTTTTGCTTCATCCAATGGTTACAGAATCTAACACAAGTCTTGTAATCTTGGATGTAGTTTTTATATTTATTAGCAACCGCTAAATATAAATCCTTTCTTTGATTTGAAAACTGAGAGAGAATGGTTGAATCACGTAAAGCAGCCCAATCAGCAATAGGGATATAATTATACTTATTCTCATCCAAATGCTTCAATGAATCATTCCATTTATCCAAGATTTCTTTGCTATTGTAATCAGCTATAGTTCCAGTCTTCTTTAAACAAATTCTATAAGAAACAGGAGTTCTCTCAATATTATACAACTGATAATATTCTATAAGTTGCTCTAAAACCAACTTGTTACCCCAGTTGTAATTACTTATAATTGTATTGATGAAGTACTCATCAACCGATTTAATACTGCTGTAAGTTGAAATTACCTCTTTCAATTTGTTATATGACTCTTCGTTTAACTCGTCATAATATTTGAAGAATATTCCGAAAAAGGTGTTATTTAAATTAGAATATCTTGAATTCATTCTACTAGACACCGAAGTTCTGTTGAAATGTTCAATTGTTCTTCTCCAAAAGTATTCAATAGTCTCAAATTTTTCTTTATTTTCGTAGCAATTAGTCAATAATGATTGAATATATGGCACCTTTAATGGAACATCATAAGGTAACTTACCATCAACAATTTTGTCAAAGAAATGCTTTGAAATATTCAAGTCTTTACAGTTTCCAATAAAACATAAATGTAATTCAGTTAAGGACTTTAAAATTCCAAACCTCTTGTTAGGGTTATCTTCAAAAACCAATAATAAAGTTTCTAAAGAATCCAAACCTCTGGTATAATCATTATTTAAGATGGCAATTCTTCCAATTGAAGATAACAAATCCAGATGGATTTTGGTTGGTGATGAAACATTCTTGGTATTCAATTCATAAATATTTAAAATTTCTTCATAATTAAATCTTTCAATTTCGAAAGCAACTTTCAACACCACACTTAAAATAGCTTGAGATAAATAAAGGTGTCCTTTGTTGGTTTCATTGACACCATTTTCCCATAATTGAATAATTTCATTTTGTAATTTGAATTGTTGCATAGTGTAAAATAAATATTTGAGACAGTCATGGTTTAAAATTGAATTAAATTCGCCTGAAGTAATCCATTCACTCATTTTAAGTATGGCAGATTTTAACATAATTTCATCTTTAAGATTATCACTTCCATACTGATCACTATCTCTATTACTATCAGATCTAAGACGGGAAGTTCTTGATCTATATGTGGCTGTATTTAATAAGGAAAGATACTTAAGTAAATCATTAGTTCCTAATAATTTACGAAATTCATCTTCTTCCATAAGTTTAGAAGTTTTTGAAACACATGGTAAAAGATCATATTCCGATTGCCTGCTGTAAATCAATTTGTTTGCAAAGTTTAACTGTTCTTCAAAGAAATCAAGCTTGTTCTTAAACTCATCTCCCATAACATCGGAATAGTTAGGATTGAGTTTCAATGTCTCTATGATTGAAGGTCTCTCCTGGAAACCTCTTTTGTTATTATTGTTATAATTGTTACTCCTATTATTGTTATTATTACCATTTCTTCCACCTTGACGATTGTTGTTGTAAGATCTGCGGTTTTCAGTCTTACGATTTGAATGTTGCTGAACAGGATCTAATTTAACCTGAGAAACTATGGATGGTTGCTGTTGATGTGTGACAATAGTTGTCAGCAAGTAAGCATTAGCATTAGCAGGACTGCTAGCACGGTTTGTAGGACCGGAGGTTGGACCAGTTAAGGATATCTGAGGACCATTTCTAACTTTAAAAAGAGGCCTAAGACCTTGAGGAGCAAGTCTAAACATTGTGAATAGGTAGCTTTTCAGTCAAAATGCTGGGTATTGTTGATTGTTTGCAGCTAGAAAAATATGTTGAGATAATTTGAGAAATCAATGATGCTTGCACTAAAGAAAGAAAAAATGAGACTGAGCGTCACACCTATTTAAAGAAAATTTCAACGATACACAGGAATATAAACTTAGCACAGGAATAAAGGTTTAGCACAAGAACAACTTGATTTCAATTCGTTTTGAAGAACGAACAAGACCAACAAGTTAGAAATAGTCAATATGAAATTGGCAAGTCGTTATGTATTTAGTGAAATTTTGATCTCTATAATTTGAAATGGAATAAATAGTTCTCTTATATAAACAAAATAAGGGGGGCAAATACCCTAGTGCAAATGGAGTATCTTGACATGATGTGATAATGCGGTTAGACCAGCTTGGCTGCAAACTAAAAATTTCAAGAGACTGTATGGAAAAAAAAACATTCTCATCAGGAATAGAGAGAATCACCTTCAGCTTCCGAAAGCAGAACTATAAACGACGTGACCAATAGAAAACATTTTAAGTATACGACAAACATGTATCAGTAGTTGCGAAGTCCTTCTCTCACTAATCAATGCCAATATGTTCTACTCCTATATTCAGATAATCTTCTGTATCCCCAGTGAAATCGTACGATAAATCATAGAATCCTCTCACTCTTTGAAAAGTTGATGGCTGCTAGCTACTCTCAGGGCTTCGTAATCTTTAACTGGGTGACTAGACCCACCCCAACCGACACTACACGAGACCACACAAGATCCAAATCATGAATATACGACTCTCCCCCTTCTACTGTGAGTATTTTTTTTTGGTAGAGACCAAATTCCTATCTAATTTAGAGTTTTGACCAAGTATAGACCCCTTACATTTCCAGAAATTCCGGTATTTAAATTATTATTTCGAAATGACCAATTCGAACTTAAAGATGAGTTGGCCGTACTTTTATCTCATACATTCAGAAATAGAAAAAAAGATAAAAAATAATTAGGTGTGAATAGATGTGAAGAAGACTTAGAAATTTAACAACCCATTGTCAGTGAGTAAGGGGTCTACTTTCAATTCTTGTACGGGCTCTTGCATTATGAAATATAGTAGGTAGCTCTTACGTAGCTCTTTTCACACCTCTTGTGACCTCCTCTGAATCTTTCGGTTCATCTGAAGATTTCTCTGGGCCGCCTACTCTACGATTAAATATCTGACTCCTGCATATAACCAGAGATGAATGCTTCTTTTGCCTATCAACTGCTGCGCTATCTTCGGGGAATGATTAGATCAGATACCGTATATGATTGTTTTTTGTCCATAAATTTCATTCTTGATATTACTTTTGGTATTAAATTTTAAGCTGGATTCATTTTTAGATATAATTATATTGATTTTTTTTATCATTGTCCATAGAAAGAGATATAATGTCGACTGAGCCACTACTACGAACAACCACTACAACTGGTTACACAAGCGCAATCGGCCCAATTGTGAGTGCTACACCTGCCCATACAGAAGCTGCTAATAAATCAGTAATACGATCGCTTGGACATCCTCGTAGAAGGGGATCTAGAGCTGCAAAGGCCAATTATAAAGGTGTTGTAAAGTCCAAACTTGGAACTTTTGAAGGAGTTTTCCTTCCAACATCTCTAAATGTTTTGTCCATTTTGATGTTCTTGCGGTTTGGTTTCATTATAGGTCAAATGGGAATAGCTGGTACTTTCTTATTGTTAGTCATGTCTTACACGATAGATATTTTAACCACGATGTCTATTAGTGCTATCTCAACAAATGGTACTGTTAAAGGAGGAGGTGCTTATTATATGATTTCTAGATCTTTAGGTCCAGAATTTGGTGGAGCTATTGGAATTATATTTTTCATTGGGCAAATTTTAAATTCCTCTTTGAATGTTGTTGGTTTCATCGAGCCTTTGCTAGTGAATTTTGGTGAAGGTGATGGTGAAATGTTACAAATTTTGCCAATAACATACACATGGCAGATCATCTATTGTTCCCTTTTATTAGCAATTTGTACAGGAGTTGCATTAGTTGGTTCGTCAATGGTTTCAAAAACTGCATTTTGGTTATTCATAATTTTAGTTTCAAGTACATTATCAATTCCAATCCTGTCATTAATAGTTAAGCCATTTGATATATCACACAATTTAAGATACTCTGGATTGTCATGGTCTACTTTTATTGGAAATCTATGGCCCGAATTTACTAGTGGTGCTGCTGGATCAGTTTTACCTCCTGGTGAACCAGAAACTTTTAAGAATTTGTTTGGAATTTTTTTCCCTGCCACTGCTGGTATCTTTGCTGGTGCTTCAATGTCAGGAGAATTAAAAACTCCTTCTAAATCTATTCCGACTGGTACTTTGAAAGGTTTATTTATCACTTTTATATTATACTCGTTGGTCATTACTTCAATGGGTTGTTCCATTCCAAGGGATTTACTTAGACATGATATTAAGGTTATCCAAACGGTATCTATCCATGGTGTTATTGTAATTATGGGAGAATTCTCAACTTCGCTTTTTTCGGTTATTATGGGGATTGTTGGTGCTGCTTCCATGTTGAACGCAATTGCAGATGATAAAATCATTCCTGGGTTATCTATTTTCACGACGTTTAAAAAGTCAAATAGTCAGAAAAAGAGGGCAGAAATATATAGCATCATTGTTACTTGGCTAATTGCCCAAGTTTTCATTTTTGCAGACATTAACCAAATTGCAACATTTATTACAATGGCATTCTTGATGACTTTCATAGTTACAAATTTGGCATGTTTTCTTTTGAGATTAGGGTCAGCTCCAAATTTTAGACCATCCTTTAAGTATTTCAGCTCCAAGACTGCATTGCTGGGAGTCATATCTAGTGTGGTAGCAATGTATATTGTTGATGGTATTTCTGCTACAGTTGTTATAGTGTTTTTATTTGTTTTAATAATGTTAATTCATTATCTGACTCCACCACTGAAGTTTGGTGATATTTCTCAGCTACTTATTTACCACCAAGTCAGAAAATACCTACTTAGGCTAAAGCTACAAATGAGTATTAAATATTGGAGACCTCAAATCTTATTACTTGTTGACAATCCAAGAACAGGTTGGAATCTAATTGGATTTTGCAATCATTTGAAGAAAGGGGGTCTTTATATCTTAGGTCACGTTGTCATAATGAATGACGACTCCAGTGATAATAGTACAGATAATCACTTTTGCGTTTCATCATTCCGGGAATTGCAGAAGCAGAACCAAGCTTGGATAAAGCTTCGGGATTTGTCAAAGGTGAAAGCATTTGTTCAATTAGCAATAGGACCCACATTGCCATGGGGAGTCAGAAATGTTTACTTAGGTTCAGGTTTGGGCGGTATGAAACCAAATATAACTGTTATTGGATTCTACGATTTTATTAAACATGGAGTTCAATTGCCGATAATCAATAATAAAATAAATGAATTGCCTACGGATTCCTTACGAAAGGAAAGAAAAGTGTCTATCAGTCAATGGGTTCAAATAATTGAAGATTTGATAATTATGCAAGCAACGGTTGCTGTTGCAGCAAATTTTATGAAAGCTGACATTCCAATTGGTGTCGTTAAACCACATTTCTGGAAGAAAAAAAAGGAGATTATAATAGACGAGAAAACCAAATATATAGATTTGTATCCTATTCAGATGTCCTCTGTGGCAACACTTGAAGATGGGAAATCCATTCTATCAACCAATTTTGACACCTATACATTAATTTTACAATTAGGTGCCATATTGTCTACAGTTTCGGAGTGGAAGTATTCGTTTCATGCTCTTAGGGTCATAGCATTTGTTGAAACCCCAGAAGAAGTCGAAGATGAAGAAAAGCGACTTAAAGAATTGTTAGAAACATTGAGAATAGTCGCAATACCTAAAGTTGTGTGCTTGAGTGACGGGACATTGTGTACATACAATTTTTTGGTCAAAGGTTACACTCGTACAGCATCAAATTTATCTGAATTTAAGAAGCTCGATCTGTGCTTAGCGCAAGAGCAATGGTGGAAAAACTTATGCAACGCTAGAGCTGCTATAAGAGAAATCGAGCGTCAGAAAGCAAAACAGAGACACAGAAATGAAGAAACTGCACCTCGTGAGATATTCAAAAGGTTTGATCCATTAAATCTTGGGCCTCTACTTAATGAATCATTACCGATGGGAAGAAGCTTAAACTTTAATAATCAAAGGAGAAACACAATTTCCAATTTGCATGACAAAGGTATTGCAGTCTCATTAAATATGAAATCACAAGGAGGATCTTATTTTCCTGAAGCAATTGAAAGCAGTGATAGTGAAAGTGAATCAGGATATGATAGTGAAAGTGATTATGAAGGTAGCGAACTGAACTCCGGTGCTAATTCTTCTACTTCTTCAATTGCTAACGGCTATAGGTCTACATCTTATGCGAGTGTAGCATCATTACATTCTACTGCATCCGCTATTATTCCCTCTTTACGTCCATCTGCAGTTCATAAGTCATTGGATAAGCTACGTAAACCAAAAGCTGGCAGTAAATCCGATACACCTTTTAAAGTTCAAGACGGTATATCGTCAGATCAAGTGTCAGTTAGATCACTTAGAACGTCATTAAGACCAAATTTTCTGTCGGTTAAGATTCCTCAAGCTAAAATTAACAATGAGAACGATGGCTCTGATGATGATAATAATCCTTCTATTCGGTTTATCAATGATGAGGAAAAAGAAGACGACGTACTTGACAATACCGAAATGCATAATAAGACAGGTGAAGGAGCCATATCGAACATTGAGGAAGAGAAGACTGATGGGGCCAGTTTGAACCATTCCGACTCCAAATTTGAAACTTCAATTGACCCTCACTCTAAGCTTACAAATAATGGAACCACAACTCCACTGAAGATGAAGAGTAGTAAGGACTTCAAAGTAAGGGCCCCGTTACTTTTCACTCAGAGTGACGAAGTCATTCAAAAACTAAGAACTCCACAATTTCTTCCAGATGAATCAATTGACCTTGATTCTACTTCACAACCAGCACCATTCAGCTTGAATTATAGTGGACCTTCATCCAAACCCCAAATTAGGTCTATAGAAAGAACCGAAACTCCGTCAGCAGCCCCTAAATGGCGACCCAATGAAATTTCTAACGGAACAGGAAGTGAGACTCCTTCCATTTTGAATGAACCAATCGACGAAGAAGAGGAAGATGAAACTATTAGTCAAAAACAATTGCAAGAGGAATTGAAACTGTTAACTTTTAATAACTTACCTGCTAAAGGTCAGCACTTGATTTTAAATGAACTTATGAGAGTTAACTCACCGGGAGACAAAACCAGCGTGATTTTTTCAACTTTACCAACTCCAACTCTAGGAACACACTTGAATGATGCCGATTCTTTTGAATATACCAATAATTTATCAATCTGGCTTAATGACTTACCTTCAGTATTGCTTGTTAATTCCCAGACCGTTACTGTTACTACTGCGTTATAGATCATCACGTGATGTCATATTTCCTCATTTTTTGTATACTTTCTCCTGCTTTAATAGATATCAATTAATTCTTTTCTTGAATGTCTTTTTCTTGTATTACTTTGTACTATATAAACTACTTGTATTACTTTGTACTATATAAACTACTTGTAAGATATTTGGAATACTCCATCCGAGTATGGTTACTGATAGCGATAAGTATGGCAAAGATGCCTTATCAAATTCTAACTCAAGTCTTACTAACTCAGAAGAACTTTCCAAACTAGAAAAACTAAGAAAGCGACAAGAGAAAATTGTTCAATGGAAACTAAAAAAGGAACAAGAAGATAGACAACTGGAACAGGAAAAGAAGAAATTACAGAGACAACAAAAGCTTGATGAATGGAAGAAAAGTAAAGAGATAAGTACGCAGAGCTCAGAAAGATTGGATGATGACCATAAAAATCTGCTGCAGAAATCCATCATTAGGATTAAAGCAAATATACCAAAACTCTCGAAAAAGACCTCTGCTGTAATACCTAAAAAGCATTCTATTTTTGTTGATGATCAGCTTGACAGCGGTTCGCCTCTAAGAAAGAAGTTGATCCTTCCTTTGGATCGCGATGTCTCTTTGGCTACTTCTTCCGAGAACAATAAGAATACAAGTGTCAATGAAGTCGATGAGCTTGATAATTTTCTAGAATCGCTTAAAAGTACTGAGAAAGCAAAGAGAAGTAATACTGGATTGTTACAGGATGTAGATGAAGATCTAAATGAGGATACAATTGCAAATGAAATTCAAAACGAAGATTTAAATGCAAATGGTGCTGGTGAGACGCTCGGTGAAGCAAATAGAGACCAACTAAAAGATTACGATGAAAACGAAGACGATATAGAGCCGGTCGAGATCGATGATGGGAATAAGTTACTAGCTTCTAAGATAGAGCAATTCAAACGAAAAGGAGAAAAAGTCTTGAAAGTCATTGACCATGATAAGAGAGAGTATCAACCATTTAAGAAAGATTTTTATCGAGAACCTTCAGAATTGAGCAAGTTGACTCAAGAGGAAGTGGATATATTAAGGTTGCTTCTAGATGGTATTAAAGTGAGAGGGATTTACCCCCCAAAACCGATCCAACAGTGGAGGCAATTGGGACTTCCAAAGCTTATGATGGACATAATAGTTGATAAGTTACAATATGAAGAACCTTCATCTATTCAATGTCAAGCTTTACCAGCTATTCTCTCAGGAAGAGATGTTATTGGAGTAGCTAAGACTGGTTCGGGTAAAACACTTTCATTTGTATTACCAATGATAAGGCACATACAAGGACAAGAACCTTTGAAAAAAGATGATGGTCCTATTGCATTAATAATGACCCCAACCAGAGAACTTTCAATTCAAATACATAAAGAAATTTTGAATTTTTCTAAGAAACTTGATCTTGGTGTTAGTTGCTGCTATGGTGGGTCACCAATTCAGAGCCAGATAGCAGATTTGAAGCGAGGAGTCGATATAGTAGTTGGTACTCCTGGAAGAATTATTGACTTATTGGCAGTCAACGGTGGTAGGGTTACCAACTTGGACCGAATAACTTATTTGGTTTTAGATGAAGCAGATAGAATGTTTGATATGGGATTTGAGCCACAGGTGATGAAAGTGTTTAGCCAAGTTAGACCTGATAGGCAAACTGTATTATTTTCAGCAACTTTTCCAAGGAAAATGGAGTTGTTAGCTAAAAGTTTGTTGAACAGTCCCATTGAGATTATTGTTGGAGGTCGAAGTATTGTAGCTTCCGAAATTGAACAAAAAGTTGAACTATTTGATCAGGAAGACGAACAAGACGAAGATACTGAAAAATTCAAGAGACTTTTGATAATATTGGGAGATTTTATGATGAAGGACCCGGAATCTAAAATACTTATTTTTGTTGAAAAGCAAACAAAAGTTGATGATTTGTTAGTGAGTTTGCTAAAAGAGAAATATTTCTGTTTGGCAATCCATGGAGGTAAGGATCAGATGGATAGGAAATATTCAATTAAGGAATTCTCATCACCAAAGAGTGGGGTTAATATTTTAATTGCTACTTCGATTGCTGCAAGAGGACTAGATGTTAAAGGTTTAAATTTGGTAATCAATTATGATTCTCCAAATCATATGGAAGATTATGTACATAGAGTTGGTAGAACTGGAAGAGCAGGAATGAAAGGTACTGCGATTACATTTGTATCTTCCAAGCAGGAAAGATCTATTACTGACCTTGTCAGAGCAATGAGACTTAGCAAAATTCCCGACTCCAAAATACCGCCAAAGTTAATAGAAATTAGTGATAAGTTTATGGAGAAGGTGAAAACAGGTAAGGAGAAATTCAATTCAGGGTTTGGAGGTCACGGACTATCCAGATTGCAAGAAATTAGAGAAAACAAACAAGAAATTGAAATGAAGTCATATGGTGGTGAAGATTCTACTTCGTCTAGATCATCTTCCATTACAGACTCAAAGAATACGAAAAATATGGTAAATTTATCAGAACCGAAAAACACTAAAATTCCAGATTTTGAGTTCCCAGATTTTGAGATTATTGAAGGTAGAGCGCCCGAAACCGCTGGACCAGATAAGGGTAAATTCCATGCTAGGATTGCAGTTAATGATTTACCTCAAACTGCTAGATGGAATGTTGTTAGTAGAGAGAGTCTCTCCAAAATCATTGAAAATACTGGAACTTCTATTACAAACAAAGGTCAATACTATCCACCTGGAAGTAAGATGCCCAAGCCTACCATTAAGAATGGTAAAGAAATCGCACCACCTCCCAAATTGTATTTGCTTGTTGAAGGGCTAACCAAAACTGCAGTTGAAGAAGCCATTTCTCAGCTTCGTGATAACATGGTTGAGGGTTTAGAAGTTGCAGCTAAAGATAATCGAGGACCTAGCACAAGGTACACAGTGTAGATGTGTGTTGTGGGGTCTTTTTGACATGCAACTTCAAGACTCAAGATACGTAAATACCAGCATCATTACATTACGTAGTGTATCTGCATATAACTAGAAACATAGATAAATAGATAGATTAATGAAACTATACTAATTCAAGCAAGAATGAGTATTATTGACATAGAAAATTTCATTTGAAGTCACAGAATTGAGTTATATGCAAGTAAGTAGTCTTTGCCCTTTCCAGCACCAATGTTTTGCCAATATCTCTCTAACCTATGATCGATACAACTTCCTATCTTTAAGCACATCCAAGCCGAAAAATTGGTTGCGAATTTCCTGTATGAGATGGCAGACGACCCCACGCTTGACCTCGGCTGCACACCATGAGGAGTTCTTTTGCTTATGACATTTCACCGAACATTGAAACATGAACTGAATAAGTGGGGAAAACAACAAAACATTCATAGAATGTGATATATAACAGAGCAGCAAGATCCATGTGGTGAATTTTTGTGCATCACATAATTAGCTGCAAAAGATAATAATCTTGATTTCGATATGGCCAAATTTAACCCAAATGATTATAAACAATTTAATGAATTCATCGTCACAGAAGTTGAAGAAGGATTTATTAACGTTCAGTTTAATAATCCAAAATCTTTAAATGCTTTCAAAGAGTCAACCTGGAGACAGTACAATGATATATTAGTAAAATTGGATGCCCATCCAGAGATCAATGTTATATTGATATCTTCGAGCTCTAAAAGAGCTTTTTCTTCTGGTTTAGATCTTAAGGATGCTTTAACATCAATGGCTCAACATGGCGACATTAGTGATAAAGAAAGATACGAAGGATTGTATCAACATATTAAAGATTTTCAATATTGTATTGGAGCTCCTTCAAGAATCACAACTCCAACTATTGCACTTCTCAACGGAATTAACTATGGGTTAGCTCTTGATATTGCATCTGCAGTATCAATTAGAGTTGCAACTTCAGATTGTAGATTTTCAATTAAAGAAATCAAAATTGGAATTCCTGCTGACATTGGATCATTACAAAGACTTCCTGCACTTGTCAATAACCAATCTTTGTTGTATCAGAGAACTCTTACTGGATGTGATTTCAGTGCTCAAGAAGCCTTAGAATGGGGTTTAGTAAGTAAAGTATTTCCAGATTTTGAATCAGGTTTAGAATATTGTAAGGATCTTGGATCTCAAATCAATGGGCATCAAGGTTGGGCTATCCGAGGTACTAAGAAAAGTATTCAAGAAACTCTATTAGGTACAACTACTGAACAAGGGTTGAAGAACATCGCCCATTACAACGCTACTAATATTGATGGAAGATTCATCAAAACTATTAAAAGTGTGTTCAAATTATAAGATTTAAAACCGGTTTTTAATGAGAGGTGGGGGTGAGTACGAAACAATTCAATTTATGAGAATCTGAAAATGCAAAAAAAAAGTCTGAAATTGTAGTAGAGAGCATGACTCTATTAATATAAACCCATGTAAATACCACAGCTAATTCTTCAAATCAACTTCTTGCTACTGTTGAACTAGGTACCTTATTTAACCCTTCATTCAACAACTAATGCATATGATACTTTCTCCAACCTCATTACTGCCAACAAGCAAGTGCTGCCAGATTCTGTCAGTCTCACTCCAGCATGTTTACCCAATCCTGACTCCGAGAAAGATAGTATGCACTACCGACAATTTTTCAAAATTTGTAGAACCTCAAATCTTTTTTTGAAAGCTGGAGAACTGAACTTTCATAATTGATTCATCTCGATAAACTGGGTTAGAAATAGAAAATGAGTTTTGTAATACGTCGTGGAGGGAGAAGCTGGACTAATATTGTGGTCTCCAAGCGTCAAGTGAGCTCAGTGCATTCCCCTAGTTTCTCGGAAGATCTTTTGGCTGAATCACTTTTTTCATCTTCAGTATCCTCATATTCTCCATCTTCATCTTCCAACGTAAAGACATCACAAAGCATACCAATCAAACCGGTATTAGTGGAAGATGTAGTGGAGAACTTTAGCTCTAGCACCTTTACAAGATCTTGCATTCTGAATCAACCAGTGGCGAAGGATCTTGATAAGACAAATTATATAATTGTAAGTCAATTATTCAAATATTCAAAGGATAAAAAATATGATATGATATTGCAAGCATTTTTAACTTGGACATCCAACCCGTCTGGTATAAACTCTTTGACTACATCTTTAAGTCAAGATCAAATTTCATACTTCTTAAGACTAGCAATAAATTATCAATTAGAGTTAGAAAGTCAATTATCATCATATCACAAATCAGAAAGATCAAAAAAAAAAGTTGATGAAACAGTTTTCAAATTGCAAACTTTCCGTCAAGGCATAAGATCTATTTATGGAAATCTTCTCTATGGAGGTAAATCCGATCAGCATATATATGAAGCATCAAAACGAACCAATGTTTATAACTCCCCTACTTTGACAGGATATAGATTAACCGTTGCCGATTATGAAAATCTTATCCATCATGAGCTTATTCAAAAGAAACTTGATTTAGCCTCTAAATGGTTTGAAAGGTTTGAAAATCAATTTGGCCAAAATTCAGAAAAACTTATGACTTTTGACATGTGGATATATAAATTTCAGGTGTTTTGCCTGGGAGCACCTCATCTTTGGCAAGTCCCAGAATCAAATTTACTTTCCCGCACGCATAGAAATAGCCTAAAGAGTCGCTTCAAGTCTTCTAAGCCTTGGCTTTCTGTCTTGAAGTGTTACTTGAATCAACAGAACACCTCATCTACTTCATCAATGTTCAATAATAAAATGTGTGAAACGTTAGTGTATTGTATTGGGCATGCCAATGATATAGGATATTTAACTAAATTTATTGAACTGGTATGGGGTATAGCTCCGGATGGAAGATCTACAAAAGAACCTCTTAAAAGTAATGATCCTAGATTTCCAACTTTAGAGATATTAACATCTCTAGTGGTTTCATTCTCATATAATCAAAACTTTTTCCAGGCCATGAATTACATCAATGGGTTTCAGAATGTTTACAAGGATTCTCTTAACCTTAATGGCAAAGACTCCTTGATATTTTGGAACTCGGTTTTCAAGTGGGCAAATTTCAACACCAAATTTGACGAAGAAATGGCTCTTAAGCAATTCTTAAGAAAGTCTTCATTAGATACAACTGATCTTGTTAATAATAGAAATCATCAGAGTAAACCAACCTTCCAAGATAGTAGTAGATCATTAATTGATGAAGTACAACAAAATGCTAACTTTGATTATGAAGGCTTTTTAACTTATGTTGAAGAACTTAAGACGCAACGTCTAACTACCATGGATGAAATTTGGGATTTGTTTCAGTCCAATAACACATTTTATTCGTCATCGATCTTTCAAACTCGTTTGCAAGTATCTGAGGAATTTGAATCAGAAGACAGACTATTTGATTTGTTATCTAACTTATCACAAAGATATCATTTCTATAAGACATCCAGTCACTCTTTCAATAGAGATGGGTCTAGAGCTAAAATTTCACAAACTTATAGAAACATTGAAGGTCTTTACAGTTCATCTTTGAAAGCTTTAATTGATCTTAAAGGGATGAATGGATATTTGGGACAATGTAAGCCTTTGATTGACGAATGGAGTTTGAACAATACCATGAACACCTCGCTAAACAATTGGGTTTCGGAAAGAATACCGATCTACAAATCTACGTTGGAACAAAGACGAGAAGAAATAATGATAAAGCAAAAAACTGAAACTGAAGGAGATGATGAGAAGTTATTGGATTTGTTTTAGAGTCTACCGAATATACAGTTGGTTGATATATAGATTAAAAGGGTTACATCATGGTTTTCATTTAGATTTTCACAATTAAATAATTTATTCAACAGTGCAATGCTTTGTGTTGTGCTCTATATAAAAAATAAAGGACAATATTTAATAGATAATATTTTAGAAGTGCAGTAAGTGCAACACTATAGCTACTTGCAGTTTCTGCTGTACCTGCAGCCTGTGGCACATTGCAGCAATAAAAGTACGCGCTTACTTTGTGTTCAACTCACCAGCGGACTCATACACAATATTTTGTATCACGCACGACCGAACAGTTGTCCAATATCGTATTCCAGAGAGATATTAAATTTATAATAACGTTTCATTCTTTAGAGTTGTTTAATTTGGTTCAAATATATAATAAACATGGCTAAAGAAGGATTAGAAAAGATCACAGAAATTCCTGTTGAATTCTTTAAAGATGGTAGTGCTTTCATTAGAAAGTGCCAAAAACCAGACCAAAAGGGTACGTATATTTGGATATTTATCAGTACAAAGGAGCGGTTAGTTGACTTCAAAGGAAATTTAATTATTGAAATTTACGTTTCTATCCACCATAGTTATTATATTTACCAAGGGTTTGAATGCAACATTAAGACTTTTGTTTTAATGACAGGTTTGCTTAGTATTTTATCGTATACTTTCACTTTGCCTGTTTTTTATTTCTTGATACTATCCATTTAGTCTTCCTTATTGGCTTTCTTATCTTAAATCTTTTTCTTTTTATTCTTCTGCATACTAACTATCTTATAGAGTTCTTTAAAATCATCAGAGCCGTTGGTGTAGGTTTTGTCATGATGGGTGTTGTGGGTTATGTTGTTAAATTGTTACATATTCCAATCAGATATTTGATCGTTTAAATGTATAAGTTTGACACTTGATCTGAAAAGCAAAAGAACACAAAAAAACAACAATTGGATGGAACGTCATAAGAGATTGTGGTTGTATTTTGGAATGGTTTTTGTATAAATAACGTAGCTGAAAGCAAACAGAAGTTGCTAGATCAATGTGTTTTGTTTTACTACCATAAATGGAGATACTTTCCTAGATCCACTATATTCTATTATTCTTACTTATTACGTATATAGCTGTACAATAATACTTATTTTATGAAAAGTCTATCGTGAATATAGAGCCTTGTAGCTAGTGGAGCTGAAAATTAATGAAATTTGATACTTTACCAGTATAGTCGATTATTTGCAATATTCACCACTTTTCCGGTTCGTTGGCGCCTAGAGAACTTCCTAGACTCGTAAACGTTTAACTACAGTAGGTTCTCCCTTCACGTGAGCTCTCATTTCTTCAGCAAATATATGGGATTAGTAGTGCCTTCCAAACAACTTTATAAGCGAGTAGAATTGTGTTCTAGTAGGCATAAGTCGCACCGAACCGAAAAACTCTCAACCTGGAGCTCAAGAGGGCCCCTTCTCATCTGCAGTCCCTCATCACCTGCTCTGCCAAATTTTTGGCTCTCACAAACCCCATCGATTGATGCCTTATAGGAACAAAAGGTGTGGTTTTCAAGTGGTTAACGTATATTTGAAGCACTTATAGATATTTTATTCCTTGGTCATTTTTTATATTCATGTCCACTTCAGCATTTGTGAAAAACTTGGCATCAAACGATCGTCCCACTAGAGATGCTGCGTTTGATTCGTTGAAGAAATATCTTTCATCGAAACAGTCAAAAAAATTAAATTTGTTAGAAATGGAAAAACTTTGGAAAGGGCTTTACTTTTCCATGTGGTTCTGTGACAGACCACGTCCTCAAGAAAGGTTAGCTGAAAAATTGGGACTGTTGTATTCAGAAGTGATTCCATTAGATCGATTTATACCATTCATCGAAGCATTTTGGGTAATAATAATTAAAGAATGGCCCAGTATAGATCAATGGAGGATTGATAAGTTTTATCTTTTGGTAAGAAGAGTGGTAAGACATTGTTTAATAAAATTAAAGAATGAAAATTGGTCAGAAACCTCAATCGAAAAATATAATTCAATTCTTGAAAAATTACCTTTAAGTGGAGATAAATCCATTAGTGTTGCTCTTCCATATCATTTATGTGATATATACTTGGAAGAATTAGAGCTTGTTATTTTCAAAGATATAAAAGATGAAGAGGATGAAAACGAAGAAAATGATACTGAAAAATATGAAGAATTTTTTGCCAAAAAATTAAAGATAGTTAGTGAGACTCCTATTGTTAAATTGATTGAACCCTTTGACAAATTAAGCAAATCTGCATTATTAAAAACATTAAGAGAAAAAAGTAAAGAGGAAGTGTTAGAAGATTCTAGATTGAAAGACTGGGGTATTATTGAAAACGACAGTGATGTCGATGAAGAAGAAGAAGATGGTGATGTTGAAAATGGAGGAAAAAGTCAAGCTGATGACGACAGCGATGATGAGTGGAATGGTTTTGCTTAACTTATAAATTTTAAATGAGATTTTTTTAGTCTTATTGATGTAATATAGATGATAGATTTAACGTTTAGTTAATTTTTGTTAATAAATTGATTAAATCAAAGAGAATTAATTAAATTGATTAAATTGCCAGATATTCGAGTTAAGCAAATGTAGTCGTGATTTATAGCTTCATCGCTCCTTTGCATTGGAAAGAAACGGTGAGTTTGACTATAGTAGATGATTGTTATGTCGTTCTGAAAGAAGATATCTTTCATTGGTAGAAGAAAATGGTTCTATATGTGTACTGTTTATCGTTGTTCTGCATATAATCTTTTCTTGAGCTCAGACAAAAAAACGAACTCAGTTTGAGTTTTACAGCTCGAGCCGTTGGATCTCAATCACTAGATCAAGAGATTAACACACCCAATGATGATACGATGAGTGAATCTAACAAATATATCCCCAAATTCATATCTACTGTACCCTGGTATCACAAGACAGGCAAAGAAAATGATGAGTTGTCGCATCAACGTAAGGATCCAGATGTTGCAGAAGAAGACCACAGTATTCCAAAAGCTGGAAGAGGAGTGATAGATGAATTTGAAATAACCAAAGAGAATAATATAGAAATCCGAAAAGCTGAAGATTGGGACTCCAAAAGGGATAGATGGCATGGATTTGATTCTAAGGAATGGGATAAATTTGCCGAAAATAGGGACAATTTGAAAAGAAAGAATCGCAAAGAGTCTAAAAGGACCAAAAATAACCAATCCCAAAAACCAGATAAAGACAACGAAGATAATGAAGAAGAAGAAGACACAGATTATGAACTTGAACTAACCGAGTTGGGACTTACAAAGAAAGATCTTGGAAGCAAACTCAAGGAAGATCCATTAGAAAAAATTCTTAGAGATAGGCAGGACGTTCCAAGTTATATTTTCAATATTTCGTCGCAACAAAAGATCAAATATGATCCAAAATTGAAATCAAATGGTATTGTGAATGATCAAAATGAGTTTGTGCGTGTTTTGGATGGTGATGGACTGGAAGTGAGAAAGCTTCAAGGCTTTGCGTGGGAATCAAATGATATCTCTCAGAAGGAACAACAAAGACAACTATTGAAGAAACGATTGAATGGAGAAGCTGGAGGCTCTATAGAGATAGATTTGGATTTAAACTTAGAAGCCAACCCCACCGCAATGCTATTAAAATCAAGACAGAAAGATAAGCAATTGCAAAACGAAAGAGAGTTCAAGAAGATGAAATTAACAGAGAAATATGGTTAGGGTTGTTTAAACTATTGAATAATTAGTCCTCAATTAATATTCGGGTCTCTGTATTCATGTGTTCATTATTATCATCGACCCACACTCCACATGTTATCACTGCACGATTCAATGGTAATCAGTCGTCCCTTGATAATAACCTTAATGAGGTTGAGTGCACATAAATCCTAGATCGCTTAGAAATATTGCATCTCTTTTGCCAATTGAGATAGATGAATCTCCAATTTGGTAACAAGTAGCATGTAATTAAGAAGTATAGAAGTATGAGGATGTTTTTGACCTTGTTTATTCTTGATTGGTCTTTGAATGTGGTCAGTTTTCATATCCACTCCAGAACTGTTTTTTTGATCCTGTCGCTTGGCAATTGAACTTGTTTTCTCTAATAGCCTCTTATTGCCTTAAGATCGTGAACCGCATTTATCAAATTCTCATATGCAGTAGTGAATCCTTATCCTTTATCAAGGCTCAAGCTTTGGTCAGGAAAATATTAATTCTCCTGCATGAGTTAGTTACCACGTGCCCACGTGGGATAGCCCTCGTGTGACAATTTAACGGTACTCAACGTGGTCTAGCAGCTATATATAGGAAAGATTGTACCAAAGAAGAATAGCTTCTACAAGTCAGAGGATTATTTCGAACTACTTATTTATTTTGTGCATTATATCTTAACTGGAAGAGTGAATTCAGTTAGTAAAAATTGATTCCTAACTCAACAATTGATTTCAACAGAGTTGATTTGAATCATTTTTGATCAATATTGAAACAATATTGAATACATATTGAATTTGCTTGATTTCTATTGAAAATGTCCTTACCTGCTCCTCCCGTGCTTAAGACGACTATTATACAACTTAATAAAGATTTGGATTTGGATGAAAAGAATTACGAAATCCTTACTAATGACTATTCATCGTCAAATCAGGGAAATGACAAGAATGAACTGTTTGTAGAAGAGACTACAATTGGAGTTACCAAGAAGAAACGTAGAAGATCATCTGCAAATATAGATTCAGATGAGTTAGCCAAAAGAAAATCTGAAACAAAACAACTTCATTCAATTATAGAAAAAAGAAGAAGAATTAAAATCAATAGAGAATTTGAAGCTTTGAAATATTTAATACCTGCTTGTCGTTTAACCGTGCCAGCACAAAAGAAGTCTTGTACTGGATCTTCTATTAGTACCAAATCAAACCTGAATGGTGTGTCAGCAAATTTATCGTCATCAACTTCGTCTAATAATAGCAATAAGATCGACGGAATGTACAAGCTTACAATTCTTAAGTCTTCTGTTGAGTACATTTTATACCTTCATCATATTATAAGACAACAGCATCGTTTGTTAAAGGAACTGAAAAATGACTATGACTTTGAAATAGACTTTGTGAAAATACCTCTTGATGTTAACCAATATAGAAATATAGATAAAGATTTTGACTTTAAGAATTTTGTTGAAGCGAAATCAAGCACCACCCCATCCCCAGCGAGTTCTTCTGGATCTGGAAGTGTAATAAATAAACTTGGTGAGACATTTGATATAGTGGAAGAAGGGGATGATGAAATTGAAACTGTGAATGAAGAATTTAAATTTCAACTTCCAAGTCCTGATATAACTCCAGATATGGCTCCTATTTTATCAATGCTAAACAAGTTCAGCAATGGAAGTGGATCATCAGTATTTCCTGTTTCACAATCCTCTTCAACTGCATCAACCAATAATCTTGTCTCACCTGCAGTGCTTACATCGTTTTCGTACCCTGGTACCGCTAATACCTCACCATTGACAAATCCAATAAAGACTTCAATTACAAACAATAGCAATAAATTCTTGTTACCGGATCCCGCTATTAAAGCTGGTGTAAATGCTGAGTCTAGCTTTGATAGCAATGTATCAAGACCCCTTGAGCCTAAGAAGAAGTATTTCAAGTCCAAAATCCCAATTAACAATACCATAGTAGTTAATCGTCCTTTAACTATCAAGTCTACCTCAATGGAAGATATCCGTAGGACCTTGGGTTCTAAACTTTCCGATCAAGATGCTTCTAAAACTTTGTTGGCTTTGAGAAAATCAAGTATTGATAGTCTTTTAAATTGATGTTCCAATATATATTAAAACTTTCCAATTTGCTGGTTCAAATTAACTCTTGGTTTTCATCATCTTTCGTGACTTAGAGGGATTTTTTAATTTTTTTTCCACAATTCTTTTTAATAATTTATAAGATTTTTGTTAATGGAAGCATTTATAAGAATACTACTAATATATATGAATGAATATATAGAAATAATTGAAATCTTGTTATATTATAGTTCTTATTGGCAGACTAAACATAAGAGGTAGTTGAATTCATAGATATTGAATGAACTCACAAAGCATGGGTTGCTAGTATATAAATTGTAGTCTTTCTAGGTTATGCTCCTCACCTTATTGATGCTATGAGGACTCATTTTTTGAAGTTGCGTTTTTCAGCTTATACAGCAACACACATAATCATAGCACTCCTCACATGATCACTCATTTGATGCAAGTAGATCATTTTCTCTCAAATACTCTATGTATTCGTCAACGACACTTGGCCAAGCAGACATTTCATCATATCCGCTGAACTTGTCTGGGTCAGCCGACATCACTTCTTCGACAAAAAGATAAAACATTTGCCAAGTATCCTTCGAAAACCCTCTCTTATATTCGTTTGATACAAAATCGAACCATTGGTTCAATCTGGCTTCACATGGTTTTAATTCCTCCCTAGGTATAAGTAGTAATTTCCAATAATCTATAGCAAGATCGTAAGGTAAAATTTTCTGACCAGGATTTTCCATTAAAAAGTTGAAAGTAAAATCATAAACTTGTTTAAAATATTGTTTGTCTATTAAGAATTTGGAATAAAGAGTTTGAAGATAAGATTCCATTGTTTCAATTGTGTTTGCTTTAGTTTGAGACCATATTTGAATGAATTTATCCTTATAGAATACCCCCATTGAAGGAGATTCTAAAAAATATGATAATATTAAAGTTATGCAATCATCAGGATCAAACCCAAGATCCTCGATATATCTAAGAGTACCTTCTATTCCAATAACTAATTCATCATCCTTATCCTGGTATTTCTTAAATAATTCTGTCACTTTAGGGTCTGGTCTTCGTATTGGCCCTTCGTTCTTCTTATTATCATTACTGGAACTCTTGGATGTAAGGTAAGCGTCAATAGCAAGTTCAAGTTTCCAGTTATGCTTTTCGAGCCATTTCGACAGCTCTGAAGTGGAACAACCAGTGATATCTGAAAATTGCTCCTTTAAAGACGATTTATGAGGAAATATAGCCTGGAAAATAATCAGTTAGTAACATTTCCAAATAGTATCCATATTTGTTCAAGCTTCCTTCCTATACTTACCATTTTATGATAACAAGCAATTCTAATGCTAGTGGCACAATGATGTTTCAGTTGGGGTTATATGGTGGTAAGTAAGTGATCTATTCAACTCCGAATCAGATTTATATTTCTCGCGGCTTGAAGATCTCAAAATCGATTTGGTTGTGAATGTTCATCTGAATGTTTACACTTCTTTTGTGATATCTTCAAACAATCCAAACCCACATACAAAATTTCTTACTTTTGATCTAGATGGAACTGATAAGCACTGGTCCGATTGTGTTTCCCTTCTTGATATGATCTCCCCAGTTTTGAAAGATATCTTCAAAAAGATATTCCCTAATCCTACACTCTATAATCACAGTTATGGTGAATGTAACGAGATAGAGAATGATGTTCAATTATTGCTTGATTGGCTCGATCCATGTTTCCCTACTTCACAAAAATTCATAGACCCTTCTCCAAGGGTGAAAATAGCAATTAGAAGTTGTTTAAAGGATGAACTTTCTCAATTGGATTTTATAAACTTGTACAACAACTCAATTTCTGCCATGTTCAAGCAACATGCAGATTCATTATTTGATTTGAAGGAACTGAACAACAAAAAAGATCAGTTTCTAAACATTGCCACAAATCTAAGTTTGATTAAATCATATTACAGCCAATATATAAAGTATCTCAATTTACGGAAATCTTCATTTGAATTGTTTGAACGTCATTTGAATTCTTTATTCTATACATACCTCATCAAAAATAATACAGATCAGTCCTTGAAAGTGATAGCGAAGAGTTATTTTAATGACTATTTTTTTGACAAGGATTACAAACCTGAAATTATGAACTGTATATCAGTATTGGACTCGTGCGGTCTAATGGATGAAATTAATTCTATAATTGTTTTGTTGTCAATAGAAAGAATCAAAACCTATGTGTTAACTAACTGTTCAGGTATCTGGAACAAACCTGTTCTTTCAGTTATAAATGACTGGATAACAAGAGAGCTATATTTCCATTTCAAAATGATTATCCCTCAACCATTGTCACCTGGTTCTTTAACATATTTAAATGATCTTAAAAAGATAGCCCATGATGAATTGGTACTGCTTCGAATTCAAGAGATATTTGAGATTGTTGTGAATTATCCAGATTCGAGAACTGCTCTCAAAGAGCTTCATCAATGTATTCTGTTCAAATATGCTTCATCAGCTCCGTCATCCTCATTTCAGACTTTATATTTAGTGAATCAAAAAACACCTTTTTCTTCTAACAATGTTAGTTCAAATCTACCTGCATCTCCCAATTTATCAGTACCAATTCTATCATCTCAAGCACACCAGCGTGAAAAATTAGTGAACAAATTTATAGAACTTTGCCAGAAGAGATTACTTCATTCAGGTGCAGATACTATAGAAGTGGTTAAATGTTATACTTCTACCATTAAGTCCTTCTTGATTATAGATCCAAGGGGGGTTCTTTTGGATAAAGTGGTTCGTCCTATAAGGAGATATCTTAAGACTCGTGGAGATATTGTTCTTAAATTGGTTCACGGACTTTTAGATGAAACTAATGAGAATAAATTGATTGAATTGGCCCAAGAACTTAGGAAGCTGCCGGTAAAGCAGAAAGATTGTGTTGAAGATATACTTGATATTAACTGGACACCAGATCCAATAGATGCATTACCAGATTTTAAAAAGGATAAAGTTAGCGATGTGATAGAATCTCTCATATCCATATTTGATCTGAAAAATGTATTCATTAATGAATTTACTCAACTATTTGGTGAAAAGTTATTAAACTTAAAGGATTATGATGTAACTGAAGTTATTGACAGTTTAGAATTATTGAAAATTAGATTTGGTGAAAATGAATTTTCAGCTTTAGAAATTATGATTAGAGATATTCTTGATAGTAAAAGTACAAATGAAACTATTTACCAGAACAATATTACTAATGGTATGATCTATCATCCTAAAATACTTTCACATTTATATTGGCCAATGCTTTCAAGTGTTGAAGAAGATTTAAGGCTACCATCGATTATTGAAGATCAATTTCGTATTTATGACAAATTTTATAACAAAACTAAATATGGACGAGGTCTCAAACTGATTTCTAGCTTGGGGATAGCAAAATTAGAATTGGTATTTGGAGATAAAAGGCTCTATTTCGAAGTTACTCCTGGTGAGGCTTCTATAATTTGCCTATTCGACAATGAAAACGAATCGCAAGAATTAACTATAGATCAAATAGCGACTCAAGTTGGATTAACTCCATATAATGCATTCAAATATTTGAGTAAATGGGTTGAAAGGAAAATATTAATTGAAATTTCTAAAGGTATCTACAAATTAAACCAATCTGCGGTGCAAGATCACCAATATTTGATTGCAAGTTCATCTTGTTCTCTGGCATCGTCTCGTTATTTAACTTCAAATATTGCCAGTAGCTCAGCTTCTGCTCACAAATTTGCCAACGTAGACAAGATATGGCCATTTGTTATAGGTATGTTAACTAATTTGGGACCTTTACCTTTGGAAAAGATTCAATCGTTCTTAAATATCACAATTCCAAAAGAACAACAAAAGCTTTATTCAAGTACAAATATTTCGTTGAAAGATTACTTGGAATGGTGTAGACAGCAAGGGAAGTTGGTGTCAGACAAGGGAGAGATATACAGGCTAGCTTAAGACTAATAGGTAGATATAAAAAAAATGGCCATTCAATTTGATTCTAGTAATACATACCTAAATACACATTAATTAATATTCCCATTAACCGACTTGGAAATTTCAACTCCTGAAACTTTCTGACTGTAACTAGAAGAAGGCTGCCATTTTCTGGTACTCTTTATTTCATCAACAGCATAACCTGGAATTCTGATGTTCCAATTTCTTTCCAAATGTAATTGAACATCCTTCACATCAACAGATTCAACTTTCCGATGTTTAGCTAATCGGCAAGCAAATCCAGTTACAGAGGTAATAAATTCATCTGCCAAATCGAGTAAGAGCTCTTCGACGTCACCGTCTATATTTGTTTTTCCGTCACCTTCATCTGCTCCTATAGTATTGACTAATTCGTTCAATTTACGTTTGGTCAAGACTCTGCCCGCATTATCAGGGATGCTCTCCCCAGCACCAGCGGAAAGCTCATATGATGGGAGTTTTAAAATTGCTGGAGTTCCTAAGATTTGACCAATTCCATTTGCTGTTCCTCCCATCAAACTAGCTCTATTATTATTGGAGTTTGGCTTTAAAATAACTGCAGTTGGTGGTTTAACATTAATGGAGCTAGAAATTGGAATCGATGGGACACTTGGCTTTGTTATACCTGATAAATGAATTGAAGGTGGTCCTTGTACACCATTACTAGGTGATAATGACTTATTCGGTGTTCCTGAAGAATTGGCAACTGGAGGAGAGACAGACCTGCCTTGTTTTGGAACCGCTCCTGAAGCACTTCCAGGACCGGAAGAGGTCACTGAATTCGGTCTGCTTACTACCGGTAAGGGACCTTGTTGTTGAATTAGACTAGGTGTTCTCTGAGGGGGTGCAGGTGTAGGTGCTGACGAAAGTGGTTTAGGTGCTTGTTGTTGTGGCAATTGTTGCTGATTTGTTCCTAGATTACCTCTTGCTAAATTGGGATTGGCAGGAGGTGACTGTTGGCTTCTTTGAAATTGATTTGGGGCAGGAGTTCCCATGGAATTTACTAAAGGACTTCCCGCACTACTGGCTCTTGCTTGTTCATCTAATTGAGCTTTCATATACACTGCAAATTTTTGATATTGACTGTACTTCGTCTTGATTTCGGCTTCTTGCGCTTCAACTGAAGCTAATTGTTCTGGAGTCAATGGGTATGTTTTCTTACTGTTTGCTAATTGACGGATAATTTTATCAAAGTCAGCTAACCGTGCCTTAACTTGATTGAATTTTTCTACTGTAACTGTAGAGTTTGAGCTACTTGAGAGAGAAGGCTGTTGATTCTGGTTCTGAGTCTGAGACTGTGCCTGAGTCTGAGGCTGGTTCTGATGTTGATTCGATTGAACTGAAGGAGTAGACACATTTGATATAATTGGTGACTGCTGCGATATTCCACTTTGACCTAATGCTGGAGACCCCATTGCATTTACGGGAGAGTTATTATATGTTTGATTTATATGCGGTTGGGCCTGTTGAAGTTGTGGAGACGCTTGTCCTTGTACTACTGGGTTCAGTCTTTGCTGAATTGGTTGCTGTTGAGCATTAGTACCCTGATGTTGTTGCTGCTGTTGTTGTGCTAATCTTGCTCTTTGTTGAGCTTGATAATTTACCAAAATTTGCTTAATAGACAGAGCCTTAGCATAATGCTGTTGAGCTTTAGCAGTGTCACTTCCAGCCGCTTTTGCTAACGCTATTTCATTTCTTAACGCTTGAGCAAGTTGAGTGACTTGATTGGGCTGAATATTCACAAGATTATTTGGAGTAGGACGAGCATTTCCCCCGGTACCATTATTTCTTGCTCCAGGATTTGCAATAATGTTATTATTATTGTTGTTACTATTCATCTGTGATAAATAGGACAGTTCTCAAAGTAAGAAAAGGACAGAAGGGACTCTTTTTTCTGGAACTTTCGTGGACAAAAATAGGATTGTAGATTGAGTCTTTACTAGCTATGTCTCAGAACTTGATATTCAAAGATGGATTCAGCAACTGTCTTATGGATAATTGACTGATGGCTGGACTAATGCGTTCTTGATTTAGAATGAGAGAGGAATAGATTGGGTCGTGTAGAGGAGACTTGGTTGAGAAAGTTGAGTGGAATGTATGCAGTACCTGGAAGAATGTGCTAAAGTTGTATGAAAACTTCTCTAGAATTATACCAGTAGTTTCTAAATAGTACAACTCTAGGACGATTAAGGAAATTATTCAAAAATGGATATTAAGTAACTGTTGTTTTAGTACAGAAAGATTTTAAAAAATGGTAGTGTACTAATTTTGAACTCTCTATCTATAAAATCTCTATAAACACAAAATCAGTTCCACAATATTCAAAATGTCTTCGGTAGTTCTTGCTCCATTATCTTTATCGTAGTATGGATGCGAGAGACGGTCCTCTATAACCCCATCAAACAAGTGACGAAGTCGCTTAATGAGCACACCATTTTTACACCAAGTTCTTATTGGCCAAATACCATCTAGAACGATACCAGGAGATTGTCTTCCATTGGAAAGACTGGCGGTAATATCGTAATTGATTTGCCCACCAAATAATAATACTGCTATAGTACTACTTGGTGTAATGTCTCTCAAATAAAGCTTTGTAGTATGACTAGAGCTACCGTATATAACAAATGGTGCTTTTATCATGGAGTTTGATTTCGCACCAGTCGATGCAACTGGGGTAAAGTCTATTTTGTAATTTTCTTTTGCTTTAGCAAAATCTAAGGTGCCATCCTCATTGATAAACTCATCAACTGATATGCTATTAATGATTTCAGATTCTGGTATGGAAAATAATACTGAAGATGGATGTATAAATGCCCTTGAAGATGGGAAAATCTCAGCATCTTCTATATTGCTGTTAATATTATTAATGTATACTTCATTCCTAATCCAAAATTTAGTCTTCTTTGCATCTGGATCAATTGAAACTGCACCTGACGCAGTTTGAAAATATTTTGCATCGGGAAGCTGAACTCTGGCAATTTGAGGATAGAATGATCCGGTAATTATAGCTCTAATTATATAGTAGTTGTCGGAATTCTTGTTTAGTCTTAAATCAGTAACACCCTTATATTTCAAGGGAACAAATCCAATATCTTGTAATACGTTGATATATTGGTTGCGAGAATTAGCAATCTCTTTCATAGTCATAAATGATAGAAAATTATCATTCAAAAACTTTTTCAGATTTCTGCCTCGGGTTTTCAACTCAATGTATTCATTGTATGCCCTCACAATACCAATAATATCACCTTGATTATTTGAGAAGGAATTTTGAATCTGTTTAAGTTTATCACGATCATCATAACTTGACTTGAAAGGACTACCGGATATACTCAAAGCTGCGATAGTTAAAGCCGTTTCCAAACATCCAAATATGCAACCGTAAATCAATAATTTCCCGCTCCGTAAATCAGTCGGGATCAAAGATAAATATCTTCCTAAACTTGAAAGTTTATCATCTTCTAAGGCACCAATATCATTCAAGAATTGTTTAGATTTAACTAAAAAGGACAGATCCGGTGGATCTAATCCACTGTTCAAAAACTGTTCAACTTTATCAATACCCATTGCTTTCACAACCAAATATAAATTCTCTAGTCTTGTTCTTTTAATTTCGGGAATGGGTTGTTCTAACATCAACTTCTCGGTATCCTTTGTATACAAATGATAACAATTACCATTGGTTATACGTCCAGATCTACCTCTTCTTTGGTTGATTTCAGCTCTTGAGCACCAGTTTTCAATCAATTTTGTAGAATTGATTTTGGAATCAAAAAACATACTCTTAGATCTCCCTGAATCAATTACCACTACACAATCTGGGATAGTGATAGAGGTTTCAGCAACGTTTGTAGAAACAACAATTTTCCTATTATACTTTGAAGGAGAATTTCTAAACACCTGCTTTTGATCATTCGATGTCAATGCCGAATGTAAAGGTAAACACCAAAATTTATCGCCATTTCCCTTTTCAATCTGTTGTATACACTTGTTAATCTCCATAATACCGGGTAAAAAGATCAATATAGAACCATTGTTTGATTCACTGGAAAGATCTTTATCTATATAGGTGCATAGTTGTGAGATTAAATCGTAATTAATATTACCAGATTTGAAATACTCGGAATCCGATCTTGGTTTAATGATTTCACCACTGTCTTTTTCCATTGTGTAATCAATCAGATCTATTATTGAGTCTAAATAGTAATCCTGAATTGGAAATGTACGGCCAGGAATGTGAATATGATTTATTGGTGTATGAAAATAATTCTTAAACACATCTAGATTAATTGTTGCAGACATGAGAATAATTTTAAGTTTTGGATATTTCCTCATTATGTTCTTCAAAATGATAAGTAAGAAATCACTATCTACGGATCTTTCATGAACTTCGTCAATGAAAATGTACTCCAAGTCATTAAATACAGCATCAGAATTGGAATCAGGTCCTGAGTTCGTACTTGCATTTGATGTAGAACTTGACAAAATTGATTGTATCATTCTTAGAAGAACACCGGTCGTAACAAATGATATTCTGGTATTAGTGCTAGTTTTGTTTTCACCTCTAATAATATATCCAACCTCTTCACCGACAACATCACATCGTTCTTCTGATATACGTTCTGCAAGCCCAATGGTTGAAATACGTCTTGGCTGAGTACACATAATCTTAGAGGTAAAGTTTCCACTAGAATTCAAATGATCCAATATAAATTGGACAATTTGGGTAGATTTTCCTGAACCAGTTTCACCAGTTACAATTGTTACTTCATTTGAATTGATTACTGAAACCAATTCAGACGCTTTATTCCATGCTGGTAAAGTTTTTCTCTTTGATATTGAGTTGAGAAGTTCTTTTGATTTTGATTTGGATACATAATTCAATTTCAATTTCTGGAGGTCTGCTTCCGTTAAATTCGTTCCCGATCTCAAATCTTTTCTTGACTTTGATTTGACATTGTCCTTTTTCTTTCGATTTGCTGAATTTGAATCTCTTAGTATAGGTAATTCTTCATTGAATAAAGGACCAGGATCCTTAATAATCTTGGATATATTGTCCTCCAACCATTCTACCAAATAGAAAATATAGCAGTACCCAATAAATCCATTGTTTACAATATAGTTAAGCAATTGGCGAATAATAGACAACTTGATATAGTTTGCTAATTTGTACGAAGTATCTTCAACAATTATTTGTATTCCTGGTATATTATGAGGATAATTTGAGCTTCGAAATAATTTTAAACTCAATAAACCTGGTTCAATATTCTTTGGATTAAGTGCTATCACTGAAATATCATTGGCAGAATCTTTGACAAATTCAACAGTATTCTTTTTATTCAAAAGTTCAATACCTTTGATCTCTTCTTCCCATAAGATTTTTGAATCACTCTCTTCAAAACCTTCATCTAATTCATTCTTGTACTTGTCCTCATCATAATCTATTATCATATGTGTTAATTTTACGCTAGTGACGATTTCATTATAGTCATTCTCTTTTAATTTAGTCAATACCTCATCTTTATCTATACCTGATTGCTCTAACCTTTTAATCAAGTATTCTAGTTGGAGATCTTTTGATATTTTCAAGGAAATTTTAGAATTATCTTCACTTTTCAAGAATATTCTGGGCAAATCATCTTCCGGAATGTGAAATAATAACCACTCTAATGAATCATTAAATGTTGATGTATACTTGAAAGATTCATTTATGTGAGATTCTCTAAATCCAAAAGCGGCAAAGATTTTGAAATATTCTTCATATAATGAAGATTCATTAATAGTATTAGAAGTCTGGATTGTCCACTCAATATGTCTTTTGATCGAATTTTCAATCTTCGTTCTAATTTCAGATGAAAAATCAATAAATGGTGATCTTTGCCAAACTTTTTCAGGGAAACTTGGAGCTTTGTCTACAATGTCATGATTGATCTTGAACCTGAAATTTGGCTTACTCTTAACTTCTTTAGACGCTGCTTTGTCCATAGTTCCCACATCAGTTTTGTATTTGGTTTCATTGTGTTGTTTGACCTCCCTTTCCTTTTTCTTTTTTTCAAGCTTTTCTCTCTGTTCCAAAAATACTTGAAAAGGTTGGTTGTTGTATATAAGATCATGTTTCTCTTTACTCAACTTTAGAAGTTCTAGTCTTTTAATTTCAAGTTCTCTCCAATAATCTCTGAATATTTGTGGTAATATCATCTTAAGGTTTTTGGCAAAGTTGACTCTGAAAAGAACATACGTAGCAGCAAAATGTCTTGCCTCATTGGTGGTTTGCTTTGGTTCGTATGTCTCGTAATCAGGACTCATTGGTAAATGAATTTCTTCATTGGTCTTAGGGTTCTTCCATCTCAAGTTGACAACACCAGTGAATCCTTTATTATTCTTTCTCATATCAATTACTACCTTCTCCCACTTTTGTTTTTGAGCATACTCAAATAATAGGGTAGCGGGTAATTTACCTGTCCATCCAAAATTATCTCCAATTGCCAATCCTCTTTGGGGCTTCTTAATTTCTTCATTGCCGTTGCTTGTCTCTTCTTCTAATTGCTTATTCTTCTTCTTCCCCTTTTTATCTTTAGTCTCTATAGCGGATGGAGGTGTCGCAGTAAACTTTGAACCTCCTTTTCCTTTCTTGGGAGCCATTAGCTGAGCGGTGAAACTATCACTAGGTGGATTTATTTATGAAATAACAAATGTTTTACTAGGTTGCAAGTGGTTCTTATTTTTTTGCATTCTCTTCGAAAGTGCAAAGAGTTGCGAAAACAAAAAAAAGAAGGTATTGACACGGACAGGAATTGAACCTGCAACCCTTCGATCTGGAGTCGAAAGCTCTACCATTGAGCCACCGCATCACCCTTATAGGTGAAGAACAAACTTAGGATATATTATATTCATATACATTGTGTTGCAATGTTTCGTGAAGTAATCATCTATTTCGTTATTCTGGAAGTTAATACGGCATTCTAAACATAATAGTACTTGTGATATTGTATAAGAACTTGGAAATTTTTCATTTGCGCTTTTTCCAACTACTTTTGCGTTACATAATATCAATTTCTGTCAATTATTATTTTTTTCAACTTTAGAAATCTCTTGCAAATATATATATTTGTGAAAGTATTTAACGGGTGAGCTGATAATTCACTTCTGGCTACACAATCCATCATTATTAAATAATTTGACATATAAAAGTAACTAAAGATGCTCCACGCATATATACACACGCTATGTACGAAGCAGAATATGAAGGTAAAGTATAGCTCATTGAATTAAATTTGTTATTTATTCATCACTCATTTCATGGGGGGTTTCATTAAATTTAAAAATATATTAATATTAAGATTTAGCAAGGAAAGGATTATTCACAAGGAAAGTCTCAGTATTATCAGTATCCATGATATTTAAACCATCATACAGTGGATAGAATCTGAAAGCTTCAGAAGGTAAATTTAAGTCATAAAGTTCATTAGGGCTATCATTTCCTGTATTTTGAGTTTCAGGAGTTGGTGTTGATTGTGAAGAGTTTGAATTAATTCTATTCAAGCGAAATTCATTCCCAACGGGATTGGTATTTAAAGTTGTTAAAGAACCATGATGGTTAGGATGATGATGATTAGTATGAGTAGGCTTTTGAACCATATTCCCACTCTTTAACACTGGGTGAGAAGGTGAAAACGGTCTTGTTATTGATGAAGAACGGCGTAATGAAGTTTGACTTCCACTTGAATTTAACGAAACCACAGTAGAAGAAGGGGATTTTATTCCATGATTCTCAAATTTATTTGTTAATGAAGTAACTGAACCATTCTTAGTTGGATGAGTATTTGACCAACTTGATTTAGAAGCATAATTTAAATGCAGTAAGGAATTTTCCGAATTTTCAATAAAGTTCGACATTACCAAATTGATATTATTATGGGTAGTAGAATTTGAACTATTAGCAGAACCGTTATCAATAATTTTACTAGTAGCAGAATTGATACTGTTACTGATATTCATAGGTGGCAGAACCAGTTCTTGATCAATTTTGCTGTCGGAGTCAAATTCTGACATGGAAAATAAATCACCAATAAGTGCAGAAGAAGCAATTGCTGCACTAGAATTGAAACCTCCTAGTGAAAAATCATTTAAACTTAATTGTTCTGTAATGCTGCGTGGCCTTCCTCTATTTTGTTCTGTTTCTGGCATATAGATCAAGGAAGAAGATTTTCTTAATGACAATGAATGATCATTAGAGTTTGTTCTTGAGTTCAGGACTGCTCTACCGGACATGATTGGTGGGGAAATAGTATGATTTAGTTGAATGTTACTATCATTATCGTCATCAAATTCTTGTTTTATGTCAATAGAATTTTGGAATAAAGAACTAGCAGCTGGAGCAGACTGAGAGGTGAATTCTTGGCTCTTCTTAGCAAGTTTGTCAATGTTACCTATACTGTTACTCTTCAACTTATTATTGTTATTGTTCATACTAATAGTATGGCTATTCTTAAAATTTTCAATATTCTGTGAATGTTCTGCAAATTCCTTGGAAGCATTTTGAATTCCTTCTTCATCAGAAGGGAGTCTTGCCGCTATTAAGGCACCATTCTCCCACTCCACTGGATGATTCTTCAAAAGTCCTTCATTGTTTATCAAATAACTAACAACCTCGTTAATTGGTATACTACCAGTGCTTTCAACTTCAAGATCTTTGAGAAATTGTAAATGAGGGGTCGATAATTTTATTATCTTTTCAAGAGATTTTGATAGTAAATCAATTCTGGTCTCTAGTAATTCCACATAGCCAGAAGGATGATGTCTATCTTTTGATTTTCTTTTTTCTGTGAAAACACAAATTTTATTATCACTAATACACCTTCCACAAGGTTTCTTTCCATCACACTTGGTTTTTTTTATACGACATGAATCACAGGCTTTTCCAACTCTTTTCTTTTTATGATGATGTATTTTGTAATCATCATACTCTGGCGAAGAAGGGGTATCATGCGATATCATAATGTGTTGTGTTAATAATTTATATCAATCCAGGGTAGATGGGTCCAAATTCAATTTTTCAAAATATTTAAGTTAATATGAAATGAAAAAAAAAAATAAATAAAATAAATAAATAAATATGTGTGATATCAACTTTCTTAATCTGTGGGGACAAATTGTTCTTATGTATGGTTCACTTTTACCAGGCAATGGAATTTGCAACAATAACGGAATGGGTGATGTAAATCGAAATTAAAAGAAAAAATTGATGTGAAAATGTTGTAAGTAATCTAGAAAACGAACCGTTCAAAGAAATCGTTGACCTTGCCACAATCCAAATGAAATAAAATAAATAAAGTTGGTGTGGGATTAAAATAAACCAGCCAAATCTAGATGAAATGAATCCAATTTTCTTGGATGCAATATGATGGTGTCTTGCAAAAAATAGTAGTACTAGGTACAATATCACGAGTGAAAATGTTGTGGTTGAAAGTTATTGAATTTGATTAGAAATTGATTAGAAATTCAATAATGCAAGCTTCGACAGGGTTCAATTATTCTCTTAAATGGTTGAAAGTCCTAATATAAAGAAATTGAAACTGTTACTGAACTTTAAACTTATATATGAAGTGGAATAAATGAGGGAGTCAGGCAAATATGGTGTGAAAAAAAAGAAAAAAAAAAATTCCTTAATGCCAATTAGTAATGATTATATTTGATTAAGAAAATCAAAAACTATATTCCGTTTAAGAATAGTTCAATTACTAATGATTCTGAACTGAAAATTTAATCCACAAAGAAATAAACTAGGCAACAAATAATAAATAACCACTGTAGCTTCTTGCAAAATGTAAAAAGGTATGCTTGAATAATATTATATTATGAAAGTGACAGTAATAATAGTATGTATTTGGGTGAGGGAGATAACGGATATATCAATATAACATATGTTTTAACACACAGTCCACGAACTTAAATTAAAATTTTTTTTATTAATTTTACAAAGTTGAACAGCCGTATGGTTGAGGTGAATCGAACATATATATATGTTTTCCTTGATGTCATGTATATGAAATGAGCTTGTAATTTTGCATCTCCTTTAGCCGTCCTTACCTTTTCACAGGATACGACAAATGTAGTATTGAGGTGTTTTTTGAGGGAATCTTTAAAACCGAACTTCCGATCCGGGTGTCTGTCATTGAATCTAGCCAAGTACATTTACGGATAAAGTATTATTTCAATTAATCTATAGCGGCCGATTTTACTGGTTTGGGGTTCTAGCACCGAAAATTGGCTCGGCCCGAGCCTTTTCCAATGCAACTATGTACAGGATATTGTATTTCAACGGATACAGTGCGGCTAGAAACAGTTATAACTTCGTTTCTTTTTAAGAGCTGAACTTGCATCATCATTACTATGGATATTTGCAGACGATTGCTAAATCTTGATTCTCAATTATACAAATTTAAATCGTAGTATTACTGACTCCAATGCATGATATCGTAAGAAATATGTGCGAGTAACTGCTCGAACAAGCAATAAGGGTCCTATTGTTGCATGAAGGCTGAGAGAATGAGGTTTGGAATGAATTCATCCATTAAAGGTATTCTTTCATTCATTTCAATTTTAGGTTTTAGAATAATTTGCATTGCTTCTATTTTCAATTTCGATATTGAGATTCAACTTTTAATTTAAAACATATAATTAGAATAGGTTGTTGTTTCAATGTACTCATAGTGTAATTCTACTTCACAGCCCAACTGCGAAGCATAACCGCAATTCTTGCGCTTCTCTTTTTCTTTTGGAGTAGATTTGCGTCAAATGTAGACCGTAATATCTCATGGATCTCAAACCTTTACTTCAAATCTAAAGATAGAAAAACAATAATTCAGTCGGCCTTTGCCAAATCTAAAGTCTATTCTCAAATCTACATTCTAGGTCATTAAATTAATTAATAATTCATTCTCATGCAAATAATATTCCTGAAGCTGAATATCCTACCCCTTTAGATAAAAAATGAAATTCTTTCTGACACTGATCCCGAGAGCCAAATTATTAACTACATAATCATTATGTACTTTGAGTTAATTTTACAAGTTATGGGATCAACCGTTATTACGCGCATATCGCAGACAGTTTTCGAATAATGTCTGAGTATTTTCTAAGTAGTTGCCTATATAGAGGGCATCGGTTTATAATGTGAGACTTTTAAAATAGTCGGCCTGGACCATAACCGTTGGAAGTTCATGCATCGCACCTTGAAACCAAAGCGGACTAAATTATGTCATGGAAACTAAAGAAATGCAGAAAATATTCTTGGAGTTTATGCCTCACAAGGCTATAATCAAATTAGGTCATCTCACAGAGGAAGTTTTAGTGACATATATACTAAATAGTTAGTCGCTATCAACTTAGCAAAAATCAGTAAGTTATTTGAGGTGTTTAAAGGCATTATGAATTTTGGTCAATATGGGATATCTGATCTAAAAAGGTTTAGTGCAGGAACTTGCTCTGACAATGAATACTTAAGTGAGATGGAAATTGTCTTATCCGCGCGCTTTCAATATATCGTGCAATTTTTGCATTCGAGCAAATAAAGGCTTCAGTTGCACTAAGACATTTGCTATGAGCTTCTTTCTGTTTTTTTCAAGAACCATTATATCAATTTGGAAATCAGTTACTGTATTCTGCAATTAGAGGTAGACCAACGCATCGTTTTTATGTAAGAAATAACCCATTCGCTTAAGCCACTGAATATTTTGAAAATACAGAATTAAGTTTTTTCTTAATCTTTAAGTTCTAGGTTGCTTATAGCAAATCCTCTCAGAGACCGAAGCTTAAATGTAGTCGGAAATAGATTAGTCTCATTTCCAGCCTAAAAGGAAAATCTATTTCCGGTGATTGTAAGTAACTACCACCTTGTTGAGCGTTAATACAGCAATTCTGAGTTCTCGAAATTCATTGCGGGTCAAGAGCCTTTCCTTGTTATCGCTAATAAACTTATCCCTTTGCAAAAATTGGCTCGGTTGCTCTTCGAATCTATTTCCTCTTTTGCTTCTCTTCTTTCAATCCATTGCAAGTCAAATTCAGTCGCAACCATAATTGAAATCGATATCATAGCCTCCTTGCATATTATCCGTTCAAACAAAATTGAGTAAATTTCCAATATTGAGGCATTTCTCTGAAAGTTACTCAAAATTCATTTTCTTATCTTTAAGATCAATTAAGACAATGTCACACCAAGTTAAACAAAAGATTGTATTATCGTCAGGTTATAATATTCCTTCAGTTGGGTTGGGATGCTATGAAATCCCTAGACAACTTACATCAGACGTGGTTTACCAAGCTTGTAAGGTAGGATATAGACATTTTGATACTGCTGTATTGTATCAGAATGAGTTTGAAGTTGGTCAGGGGATCTTTAAATGGTTGAACGAAGATCCTAAAAATAATAAGAGAGAAGATATCTTTTATACGACCAAACTTTGGAATTCTGAATGTGGAGAAGGAAATACTGAAGAAGCAATTGAAAGATGTTTACAAAAGGTAAAAGATTTGAAATATATTGATTTATTATTAATTCATTCTCCATTACCAGGACCACAAAAAAGAATTGAAACTTGGAAAATATTACAAGAGGCGGTAGACAAAGGAATTGTTCGGAGCATAGGAGTATCTAATTATGGAGTTAAACACTTACAGGAATTATTACAATGGGAAGGTTTAAAACATAAACCAGTTGTCAATCAAATTGAAATCAGTCCTTGGGTTATGCGTCAAGAATTGGCAGATTGGTGTCGTGAACATGACATTCAAGTTGAAGCTTATGCGCCATTGACACATGGTTATAAAGTTCAGGACTCAGTGGTATCGAAAATTGCTGATAAACATGGGGTAAGTTCTGCTCAAGTTTTAATCAGATGGTCACTTCAAAGAGGTAATATACCTTTGCCTAAAACTAAAACCCTCTCGAGATTGGAGAGTAATCTTGACGTATATGATTTTGAATTAACGGACGAAGACATCAAGAGTGTTGACCAACCCGAAAGCTATGAACCAACGGATTGGGAATGTACTAATGCCCCTTAAATATATTGGCTTGGCTTCCCTCATTTGTTTACTGAAGAGATTTCGACTTTCAAGTGCAAAGTGAACTCTTATTTTCTCGAATCCTTGACTAACGAAAACTCAATTGTTTATAAGTTTTCTCGAACGTCATCTCAAGAAGTAAGTTTCCAGATATTGGGTGAGTCTGCCATATTTCCTTATATACCTGAAATTAAAAATACAAAATATAGATTTTTATTCTTCGGTGATAAAAAAGGCAAATTGTATGATGCATGTAAGAGATCTCCTCTATGGAGTTAAGCGAATACCTTCTCCAGTCATTCGATTAAATTAAGCCCCGGCTTTTGGTGGGAGTGTCCAAGTTAAATTGAGAATTTAGAAGCAGTTGCCTGCTCCCTCAAAATTTGGGGCCCCATGGCTCAAGCACCGCCAGGGACTAATAGTACCGGGGTTGAATAATATAATTTTCTGCGAGAGTTGGTTCTATTCCCCTCCCCATTTTATTAATTTGATACCCTTTTACACTTCGTTTAGCTGAATGTAATTGAAAGGCAAATGTGCGATTAAGCAATTAGCATAACTACTCATCAACTCTTTTAGTTCCATAGTAATGGAAATATATTGCGAGGCCCTTGATAATTTTTCAGTAACCGCTTTTCCCTAAATTCCCCGGGTTTGTTGGTTGCGTCTTTCCCCACCATTTCTCTACTCCGACTCCGAAGGAAATACGCGTTGTGAATATGCATTTATGAAGAATTTAATTTGGTAGCACCGAGGCTGAATCCTGTATACTGGAAGCTCATAATGGATACGCTTATATTAACGCTTCTCCGGGAGTCGTGCGCCCGCAAATGGATTTCGTTGCCCCGGAGGATTTTGTCGAATAGTGGAGGAATATAAAAGGACAAAGGGACGGATTTTCAATTGAAATAAGTGGACCAATTCCTCTTCTGTAAATTCAATTGAATTATAACATAACTTTAATTAAATAATACAAAAAAATGGCTATCACTATTGGTATCAACGGTTTCGGTCGTATCGGTCGTCTCGTTTTAAGAATCGCTTTAACTAGAAAAGACATTAATGTTGTTGCTATCAATGATCCATTTATTGCTCCAGATTACGCTGCTTACATGTTCAAGTATGATTCCACTCACGGTAAATACGCTGGTGAAGTCACTTCTTCTGACGGTAACTTAGTCATTGATGGACATGCCATTAAAGTTTTCGGTGAAAGAGACCCATCTTCTATCCCATGGGGTAAATCTGGTGTTGATTTCGTTATCGAATCTACTGGTGTTTTCACCACCTTAGAAGGTGCTCAAAAACACATTGATGGTGGTGCCAAGAAAGTTATTATCACTGCTCCATCTTCTGACGCTCCAATGTTCGTTGTTGGTGTCAATGCCGATAAATATACCTCAGACCTCAAGATTGTTTCAAATGCCTCTTGTACCACTAACTGTTTAGCTCCATTAGCTAAGGTTATTAACGACACATTTGGAATTGAAGAAGGTTTAATGACCACCGTTCACTCTATTACTGCGACTCAAAAGACTGTTGATGGTCCATCCCACAAGGACTGGAGAGGTGGTAGAACTGCTTCTGGTAACATTATCCCATCCTCTACTGGTGCTGCCAAGGCTGTTGGTAAGGTTATCCCAGAATTAAACGGTAAATTAACTGGTATGTCTTTAAGGGTTCCAACTGTTGATGTTTCCGTTGTTGATTTAACTGTTAAATTAAAGACCCCAGCTACTTACGAAGAAATCTCTGCTGCCATTAAGAAGGCTTCCGAAGGTGAATTAAAGGGAATTTTAGGTTACACCGAAGATGCTGTCGTTTCTACCGATTTCTTACACGATTCTCACTCTTCCATCTTTGATCAAAAGGCTGGTATCTTATTATCCCCACAATTCGTCAAATTGATCTCTTGGTACGATAACGAATATGGTTACTCCACCAGAGTTGTCGACTTATTAGAACACGTTGCTAACACCAAATAACTAGCCGACACTCGTGACTCAGAACCAAAGTTGTAAAGGATTCTAAGTACTGGAAGATAAATTGTGAATTTGATGCTAGTCATTTCATTTACATGTCTCTTTCTTTTTGAATTTGAATTTGGAATTGGGGTGCGATAGTTCTTTGAAGTCACATGAAGTGATATATATATGTATATAATTACGTATAGTTTAGATACAAGGTATCGACACCAGTTTTTCAGCTGTAGAATTTTTCAATTACAAGTGCGAATATTAATGCTTTTTAGAACAGTTGGAACCGAAATGTGGGGCTAAGACTATTCACTTATAGGGTCAATACTCTTACAAGTAATATACGCTTACAGGGTTTGGTGGCATGCAAATCAGTTTGAGGGTAACATTAACACTAAAGGAAAAGGAAAAAGTGAGGGATGAGCCTATATAATACAAGACTGGTGATGAACGAAATTCAACGCTGAATTATAATCTTGGCTCTTACGAATTTTACCATGTAAGTGGTTCAACTCTAATGGTACTGTTCGTTTAGCGATTTCTGGATTCAGTCACCTTACACACAGAGCAAAAGGCATTGCTTCTTTCTCTTCAAAACTGCAATTTGATTCCGAGATCCCAAAATTCCAAACAACACTAAATACATCAGAAATGCTGTTCTTCTTCGTTTAAGAAGCATGATTCTTTTTGTCGTTCTCACCATCAACCCGATCTTTATCACCTACATTAAGTTCCTGTATATAGCACAAATACAAAACATAAACAAAAATGTCTTACTATCAAATCAGTTTACATCCAGCTAATCATCATTGGACAATACTAATGAACGATACCATATTCTTAGATCTGACTTTTCAAATTTATAAAGCAAATGGGTCACTTCCCAAAGACTTTGCATCAGAGGAAAACTTGGGCAAAGTTTTGGAGACATTCTCCAGATTCCTTCACACGTATCTAAGCAGAACGAATCCATCAATACTTAATCAGTCAAAAGGTGGTATTTTATCTTCTTCATATAGTTCTAAGGATATATATCGACATCTCAAAACATCTCATGGGAGCTCCATTCATGAAAATGGGTACGAGATCAAACATTTCAGTTTGAAGCATCTAAACAGTAGAATTTTACCACGACAGACAGTCGTATTCATGAAGAAATTCCCACAAGAAGAGGATACCGATGAAACTTATACTGATGGTAAAAAATTTAATACCATTGTTCTAGTGAAATCATCTAATGCAACGTTTTGCGAATCTCTTTTACGTATTATCGAGACAATGGCTACAACAGAGCCACTAATCTTTAAGCCTTATAGAATAGGGTCTGAATATATAATAAGGACAATTGATAAGATGGGGAAGAATTTTCAGAAAATGCATCAAGATGGGATACGAGAATTGGGTGATATTGAACTTTCATTTCTGGCTCATCAATTTGTTGGTGAATCCTTGAGACAAATTTCAATTGCTGTTCCTCAGAGAGATGTATTTAAGATATGTAAAGCTAAACAAACAGGTTCTGAAGAAACCAATGCATATTCAAGCAACCAAACAAATTTACACAATTATGGAAGTGCAAGCTCAGAGCAAGTGGATATAATGGAGAGTCAAAGAACTGTTGAATATGACAACAATCATCCACTGGAGCTTCTGACTAGTTCATCTTTAATTTTCAAAACTTACACTCACCTAAAGGCTGTATGTGGTATAGATTTCTACAATCTACCACTAACTCGTTTCACTTCTAGGATAGTGAATATTTCACAAGATGGTAAAATTAAGATACATAGAGTTCCTTTAACTCAAAGTGATCTCATAATAGAAGGAGGTAAATCTGTTGTATGGTTTCTTCTAGTATCTTTATTCGATGAGACAATTTGAAAGCCGATGCTCATTCTATCAAGCTATTCATCAATGCAGCCCCCACCATTTCTTTCAAAAAAAAAAAGAGAAGTACTTGCCATGGAGGTGCTAACAATCTAAATTTATCTAAAGGGTAAATTGAAAAATATATATTCATACACATCTGTTAGAACATTTTCGTAAAGAGAACTTTCCTTCATCAACATCTCTGGAACTGTTTTCCGATTACACAAGCCATTATGCCAACTTCCAAATTATATAACTACAACACACTTTTTTTTGGCTTTTTGAATTTCTTTCAGATCTATGCATTATTGTTAAAGAGATCTAACTCCATAGAAATAGGTCGCCGATTGACCTGCATAATGCTCACCAAAAGATGCAACATGTGTTCTCTTTGATTTCTGTTAATTCAACGCGTTGTTTTTGTGTAATGAAGAATAGAAACACGTAACCATTTCCCTTGCAAAACTCTCAGACGGTGCGAGAATATCACAACTTTATTACTAGTCAATTCATTGCATTATTTACTTTCTTTGTAATATTCTCTTTATTGCATAACTCCAATAATCAGCAATGTCAACTACCGGTCGCATTGGAGGTGATAAAGCGTCTTCAGACCTTCATCAAAGACAGACCAAATCTTCATTGGATTCTTCAGTTACTGAACCAAATGATGATTTTCTTGAACATAAAGATCAAGTTAAGAAAGTCAAATATGATGAATCAAAAGATAAAATCAAGTCATTGAAACAACTTGAATCTTGGTTAGCTCCAATACTTTTCACTGCATTATCATTTGGTGTTAGATTATATCGTATTGGTGAAAATACTTCAGTTGTGTGGGATGAAGCACATTTTGGTAAATTTGGGTCTTACTATTTAAGACATGAATTTTATCATGATGTTCATCCACCTTTAGGTAAAATGCTTATTGGTTTATCCGGTTACTTGGCTGGTTATAATGGATCTTGGGATTTCCCATCTGGTGTTGCTTATCCTGATTATGTTGATTATACTAAAATGAGAGTATTTCAGGCAATATTCTCTTCTTTATGTGTACCATTGGCTTATTATACCTTAAAGGAAATTGGGTTTTCAATTGCTTCTGTTTGGTTGCTCAGTTTAATGGTTGCTCTTGAATTATCTTATGTTACTTTAGGTAAATTTATCTTATTGGATTCTATGTTACTCTTTTTCACCGTCGCTACAATTTTTTGCTTTTCTCGTTTCAATAGTTACAATACTGATCCTATACATTCAAATAACTTTACTAGAAAATGGTGGAAATGGCTCTTGTTAACGGGTGTTTCAATTGGTTGCACTTGTTCAGTTAAGATGGTTGGTTTATTTGTAACAACTTTAATTGGTATTTACACTGTGGTTGATTTGTGGAACAAATTTGGTGAAAAGACAATTCTGTGGAGAAATTATTCCTTTCACTGGATTGCCAGAATTATTGCATTGATTATTATCCCATTGCTAATATTCTTAATTTCTTTTAAAGTTCATTTCGATTTATTATATAAAACTGGTACTGGTGATGCTAATATGTCATCATTATTCCAAGCAAACTTGCTTGGTTCTGATGTTAGAGGTGGTCCAAGAGAAGTAGCCATTGGCCATTCAAAGGTCACATTGAAAAATCAAGGACTCACTGGTGGATTATTACACTCCCATGTACAAACTTTCCCAGAAGGTTCTAAACAACAACAAGTTACTACATATTCACACAAAGATGCTAATAATGATTGGATATTCCAAAGACCTAGACCTGAACCTTACTTTGATACTGATATCTCAAAAGAATTGAGTGAGGTTGAATATGTTGTTGATGGAATGACAGTTAGATTAGTCCATCCTATGACTGGCCGTAACTTGCACACTCATGACGTAGCAGCTCCGTTGGCAAAACTGGAATATGAAGTTGCTGGTTATGGAAATTTAACTGTTGGTGATGTAAAGGATAACTGGAAAGTTGAAATTATGGAACAATTAGGAGATGAAGATAAGTTGAGACTTCATACTTTATCTTCCTCTTTTAGGTTATACAGTCCAATCATGGATTGTTATTTGGGTGTAACTGGAAATTCATTACCTCAATGGGGTTTCAGACAAGGTGAAGTTGCTTGTTACAAAAGTCCATTTGCCAAGGACAAGAGAACATGGTGGAATATTGAGAAAAATGAAGATCCTATTTTACCTCCAACACCTGATGATTTTGCTCTTCCAAAGACAAGATTTTTAAGAGATTTCATACAACTTAATTTAGCTATGATGGCAACTAACAATGCTTTACTTCCAGATTACGAAAAACAAGATGATTTGGCATCAGATGCTTGGCAATGGCCTACTTTGAATGTTGGAATTCGTTTGTGTACTTGGAGTAATGAAAATATTAAGTACTTTTTACTTGGATCACCAGGTACTACATGGCCATCATCAGTTGCCGTTCTTGCTTTTTTCTTTATATTTATTTACTATGTGGTGAGATGGCAAAGACAAATTGTTGATTTCCCAGCTTCAGATCCCCAAAAATTGAAATTATTCGTTATGGGTGGTATTTATCCAATGCTTGGATGGGGATTACATTTCTTACCATTTGTTATCATGGGTCGTGTAACATATGTTCATCATTATGTTCCAGCATTGTACTTTGCTATGATTATATTTGTTTACGAATTGGAAAATTTTACCTCAGGATTATTAAAATCCAGAAGAAAATTCCAAAAGTTACTTTACATTGGAATTTATACTTTCTGGTATGCCGTTATTATTGGCACGTTCTGGTACTGGAAGGATATCAGTTTAGGTATGAAGGGCCCTAAAGAAAACTATGCTCATCTTGATTTATTATCAACCTGGAGAATTTCTAATGATAATTACATTTGAGAGACGAGGATTTCAATACAATAGAAGAGTTAAGATGGACCTTGAAAAGTAAGCAAAGAAAAATAAAATTATAGCCATATATATATTATGAATTGACTACGTAAGAAATTTCAATTCAATAGTAACTAACGCTCAGAGAAAGAACAAACAACGAACAACAAGTTCTTCAATCCTCTCTGTCTCAAATGTCAATATTCGTATTACTTCATATATTTCATTTTTTCAACATTTCTAGAAGTTAAATAACAATTTATAAGTAGTTTCATGTATGACATTGAGTCAATACTTATAGCTTTCAGTAGGGAGTCTGATATGGCTAGTTCAGTTACTCAGCTTGAGACTAAGTAGTGGGATCACGTGATAGGTTCCTCATTGCTAAGTACATGTCACTTCAATTTTAGTAATCACCATTCAGTCATTATCTTTCCAATATTACCACCACCAATGATGATATCGCTCAGAAGGAAAGCAATCTGGACAACAAGGAACAATATATTAAAGCGAAAGGGACCTTCCACCTGCTACCACTTAGCAAATTTCAGTTTTTGCAACTATTCGACTACTACTGTGACTTCCAGTTCTGATAGCTCTTCTCCTAAGATCCTTAAGCCCTCCGCATTTGCTAAACCGTCAGATTCAGGCAAATCCCAAACAGAGCAGACTGTGGAAGTACCCCAAGAGGATATCGACGACTTCAATATAACTAACCTCATATACGGTAAGACCGATTTACGAATTGCAATAACAAAAAGAGCAGGTGAAAAACTCACCGATATATCCAAAACTGATAATAATTCTCGCTCCGCATTAAAAATTGGTGTTGAGAGTGGTGGATGTCATGGATTTCAATACAACTTAAACTTAAGTGATTTGGATAAAGAAATTGCAAAAGCCAGTGAAGAGAGAGAACAAATATTGGTATTCAAGAGAGAAGAAGAAGGACGAAATGCTTATGTTGTCATAGATCAAGGTTCATTGAAGATACTTCAGGATTCCAAAGTTGATTACACGAAAGAGCTTATAGGTACTTCCTTTAAAGTGGTTGATTCACCATATACATCAACCGCATGTGGTTGTGGAGCATCTTTTGACTTTGACTTTGAGAAACTCCAAAAGATAACAGAAGAAAAAAAATTGCAAGAAAAGAAGTTGGCTAAAGCCAAAGGTTCAAAGAAGAAGAACCATTAACCAAATGAGAATGGAAGTAACATCGATTTGCGGTTGACATTAACGGTTTTTTTTACTAAGTTATATGTGTGTTCTTAACCTAATTATGTAGTTTATTACTGTTAATAAATATTTATTATGCTTATTTAAAATTCAATCTTCGTTTCATGTTTTGATTACTCCAATGCCACTACAACTTCAATTCGATATTACATAATATATGTATATATTAAACGGATTAAAACTTATATAAAAACAAACATTTAACTTCAGAAAACAAAATTTTTTACCTATTACTTACCCCAAGCTCATTTTTTTTCATATCTTAGAATAAACTTTGAATTTCTTGAATGCTCTTATTTGCAAAATATCTTACATCATCATCATTATCATTCAGTAACTTTTCTAAAGATGGGAAAATCACATTCTTAATTAGTTTTTCAAATTCTGGTTCCAAGGTTGAGTCTTTTTCAATTAAGGCTTTAAAAGTTTTGGCAATTGTTAAATAAGATTTAGCAATGTTAAATCTAATATTTGGAACAGAATCATTATCTAAATTATTAATAAATGGTAATAATTTGTTTATAATAACCTTATAATTGATAACAGGAATTAGACTTGTAATAGTGAATAAACAAGTTATTCTTATGATAAAATTCGAATAGTCAATTTTTTCGTCTTCAATTGAATTTTCATCTTCAACTTTATTATTTAATAATCTATCAATAATTTCAATTTCAGCCCAGTCTGAACCAAATATAATGGTTAATTCTTTTAAATTTGATACTGCTGCATCTCTGATTGCAAACACAGGATCCCATAACCATGACATACATAATGACAATAATTCATCATTGAAAAATTCAACTCCTAATTGATCAGCTAATTTTGGAATATATTCAATTATTGCTAATCTAACTCTCCATTTATTATCTTGAGCTAATTCGGTAATTGCTGGTAATAAATTTGTTGATAATAAATTGATTCCAATGATTTCATTTACAACTGAAAGATTACTTATAATGTTCAATCTAACATCAGGAAATTCATCTTTAAGCATTATTAAAAAGATTGGCAATAAATGGTCAATGGTCAATTTTTTCTGTAAAATTGGTGCCAAACCAGTTATTGATGAAGCTAATGAAGCTCTAACATTTTCTTGAGGGTCTTGACTAAGTTCATCGACTATTGGTATAATTTTTGTCAAAATTTCTTGTTGATGATTCTTGGTATATAAATTTAATAATTTACAAAATTCTGGTAATTGCTTAGCAATTGCCTTACGAACTTCTCCTTCATTATCTTTCATCAATGAAATAAATGGATCAATTAATTTTGTTAAATCCTTTTCATTTCTAATAAAATTTACGGCAAACTTTGAAAATTTATCTGCTGCAGAATATCTTACTCTCCAACTTTCATCACTAATTAACTTTAAAGCACTGATAAGGAATTCTTGATTATGAGTTTGATCGTCAACATTTTGAAAGAACTCCAATATTGAAACCAAAACATCAACACTTAAGTGCTTTACAGAATCCTGATCATCGTTAATTAAGAACTGAAACATTTGACTAATAATTTCCCAATCTTGATTATTAATTTTATCATCTTCTGCAATGTCATTGTTTATTGAATTTGGTGCTTCAGATAACTCTTTTTTAGAATCATTTGTGTATTCAGTTAACTTGTTGATCAAAATTGGTAAATTCAGAGCTGCAGCCCTTCTAACAATAGGTGAATCATCAGTAACCAATTTGAGGTATAAGCTTAGTAATTTTCTTCTTGTTGAACCATTGACTTTAATGATAACTGATTTATAGAGTCCACAACTAGCAACTTTTGATGAAAACCAATTTCCAGTACTCAAAGTTTCAATTAATTGAAGAAAGATTCCGTTCAATTCTTCGTTAGTCAACTCCAATGAAATCTTATTTAATGAACTTATTGCTTTATCTCTAACAATTGGTTCTTCTAAAGATGCTAATATCGATAAAATTGAAATAATTTGTTGACAATATTGATGACCTCCCACAAGTGGAATAAATTCTCCCAATTTCAATGCTAAAACTGCAAACACTTCTTCTTCATCATCTTGAGCAACTTCATGCAAAAAAGGCATAAGTTCTTGACGTGTACGTTCTGGTCCTAATGCAATGGCAATTGTATCAAGCTTTTGCATGGCTTCCACCCTATTAGCAACATCATCATGTTTGAGTTCATCCATAAGAAGAGCCAAAGGATACAAGTCATCATTCATATTATAACTGTCCATTTTAGTGGTTACTTTGTTTGTTGAACTTATTCGCTTAACCAAGTCGCAAAATACTATATTTGATATCTGCTTTTTCTTTTTTTGAATATTAAAACTGTTGATTCAAGAGTTCAAAAAACAGAAAGTAATTCTTTATCCGTCTATTTTTATCCTAATAGTGATAATATATGAAATTCGTGTAACAATTCGTCAACTGTTGAGAGTTTTTTTTTGTTTCGGGGGATTAATGGGATAAGGATTGGGGATTAAAGTAGTAAATAAGAAGACACCACGAATATATCACAAATTTGAATCGAATAATGAAGTTGTAAATACTTTTAATAAGAAATTAGGTCAATTGAATTTAATTTGAGGGTGTTGGTTGGATGATCCTCTGTCTATTAATAACGTATGGGCTGTTGTTATACTCGAAAGCTATTTGGTTCCGTCGATTTGTTCTCCCTCATAGTGGTAATGATTGATTTTTTTGGTCAAAGAATGGGTAGACACACGTCCTTACACAAAGCATAGTATGAAACCTTTGCTATCATACAGTGCTAAAATTACTATTGTAGCAATATTGTACCAGTTTTCAAAAGCCTACCAATATTTACCTATTTTTTTATATTACTGAGTTATCAAATTACATCTAATTGCTATTCTAGTCCTTTATGTCAAAAATAAAAAAATCAAAACAAATGTGGTAAGATAAAGCTTCCTTCACCAGTAGCTTTCTCATTCTTATTGCGATTTATTTTCAATTTTCACTGCTTTAACAAATACAGGAATCATTCCTCCAGTACCTACAGTAAATTCTCTATGGCCCAAAGCCAACAAAGAAGCCCTAATGGTTCCTGAATGACTGGTGATACTTATAACTGGATGTTTATGTACGTTTTCGTCGAATATCTCTTGAAATGATTGGTAGACTCTAAATGCATGATGAGCAACCGTTTCCCTTTCGTTATCCTTATAATATATATCCTTTTCAGCAAATCCATGCTCAAATTCAAATCCTAAAGATGAATATTTGTGTTGCAACTCTGATTTAGTTGATCGTTTATCACATGTGTGTACACCGGTGGTTTCTCTTATATTTTCTTTGATAAAAGGTTTGATTTTGATTAACTTTACTATATCCTGCCAAGTTAATATCAAGGTATCAATTGAGCGACTGAGTGGAGAGCTATAGAATTTGGAAGGAATCGGAGCCAGTTTTTCAATCTGTTTGACCCATTCATCGTAGTTTGCAATTGCTTGATCTCTACCTAATTTGGTAAGTTCCGGATCTGGCCCCCAAACTATTTCTCCATCTCCCGTTAATTTACTCCAGTGGTCATTCCAAGCATCGTCACCATATTTAACATGTGCTAGATTATGATATCCTTGTCCATGTCTTGCGAGAAAGAAAATCTTATACAGAGTATTTGGATTACTACTTGTATTGAACAGATCGATCTTATCTCTAATATCTTCCCAAGGTTGTTCTATACCAAAGTTCTCACTTAGATAATCAAATTTAGAATCATCGGTAGAACACGATGATTGTTTAAAAATATTAGGAACTATTTCAAATTTCCAATACAGATCGACTCTTGACGTATAGTCTTCCACAAGCTCATTAAACTCTATCTTTTCCGTTTTAGGGATACGAGAATCTATATAGTCCAATTGAAATGACATGTTACGATTTAAATAGTTGTAACCTCCAAATAATGCTAGCAGTGAAATAAGTAAGATTGCAAGTGATCTTGTTGAATGCTGTTTCATCTAATTAGTATTGAAATCACAGTAAAGAACTGCAGATAGGTTGTGATTTGTGGTGGAAGTTCGAACGGAACGTGTAGAGGAATGCATTTCCAAATCTCAAAATTTTGATTACATAATACATTAACTAATATTCATCAATGATGTAACTAATAGTAGAAATTGGAAATGCCAAGCTGGAAAATTATATACTTCACATTTGAAATCTTTACTAGAGCAAAAGTTTTCCAGGAATAACCAGGAAGTGATATAATTTTGACATCTAACATATTTTTTTATGCATGAAGGGAATAGACTATGAGGTTCTGATTTTAAATGTAATTTAAATCTCATTTGAATCTATTTGCATATTTCTTCTTGTATAATGTGAAGCTTTTTGTTTCAACTGAATCCATATTGATTCATTTCATATACTTACTCGGTCTGGATGTACCTGAAAATTTTCTTGCACAAATTGCATCCACTGGTTTTGAAGTCACACGATGAATAGTAGTTTTACAGTAGATGTGATCCTATACAATATTTTCCCAAATTTAAATTTAGAGCGTTGTGCAAGGGCTGCAAACTATGCATGGTTTTCGAGCAAATCTTGCCAACATCTAAATTCTTCGTTAGAATAAACATTCTTTTTGACTCGAGTATTCATTTAGCTATTTTTCAAAACCAAGACCACTTATGTAGTAAAGACGAGAATTGGTCGAGCTGCAAGGTCCCACTGACAAACAAAAAATTAAAATCGGTGCCCATTTGAATTGTCTAAAGAGGTATTGCTTTGAGTTACAAAATATTGACAAATTTTGAATTTGAACTTCAGACCAATTGTAGTTAAGTCATTGAAATATTTTAAAAGAATAATTACAATAATTGATACAGGCATTGCAATGGAGAAACAAGATTTCACTCATTAAGTAACTATCTAGAATTGGATTTTTTTAGAGTTTTACATGCGAGATGCATTATTGAAAATCACAATGTAACTCTTTACTATTCGTAAAAGAGAGGCTGGACAGATCTTTCAAAGAGGAATTGAAAAATTTGTTGGCACATAACCCACTAATGGAAAATTAAAACATTGTATGAATAGACTAATACATCCCTGACCTAGTAACTCATTATGCAAATAGAATTGAAAATTTAAAATTTCGAGTGTAAATGCAATTTGCGAAAATTTTTTTGTGAATTATGTTTCCCTGATGCAAGTCTAGGGGAAACAAATTTGATGTTCTGGTGTAATCATATCTCAAAAACAAAGAAAATAAAAAATATTACCTCTTTAGAGATGATGGGCACTCCACGTGGGTAAGATTATCAAGAAACATCAATTGAGAAAATATATTCTCACCTCGTATAACTAAAGGAAAGTGAATGCGCTGTAAGTACCAGTAGACTCCCTAATACGAATGACTTCTTGGAATTACTATTAACTCTGAGAAGGAGTATTAATTAAAGTTTTAAGATTTCATTTACAGCATAATATTAGCATACTGGAGGATTAAATTAAGCAAAATTCTGCTTTTAGCAGACCACCAATAAAATATTTGATCCAATGAAAATGTTTAATAACTCATTCTTAGAAAAATTGAACGAAAATATTAATAGATAATTTCGGGATCCTCTGCATCCAATGTATTTTATACCACATGTATCATTGAACAATAAAATCAAAAGATTTTCAATAAGGTTTTATCCAGTACTACATTATACCAATAAAAAATAATCTAAACGTAGAAATTTAATACCCCGTAGAAATAAAAGACCAAAAAAAAAGAGTAACTGTAACAATAGAACGACAACGTACTAATAAACAGAAGCCGTTTGCAGCAACATACTGAGAGGGTTGTTGTACCCAAGATCTAACAGAAGCTCAATACATTAATTCAGAATTCTTGACACATTTGGTTATCAAACACACTTGGTTTCTTATTTTCGGCTAAATTTATTCAGATCAAATGTTTTACTCACACTAACTTGCTGAGGGAAATGAAATTCTCAAATGCTCAGCAGTATTAATTCAAGCACCAGGAGAATAAAATGAGCCGTCTTTATACGGTCAGAAATTTAAGTGCGCACGATTGTTTACCATTATGGGACAAAAAAAAATTAAGAATAAAGAGAGAGCTGGATAAACTACAGAATTATTTTTCGGACGCTGTGAAACACTTCACTGGGGGGTGCATTTTATTTTATTTACTCATAGTTATATGATTCATTTGATATTAGTTTCTACCTAGAAAACAACTAGCAGATAAAAAGAAGTACATTTCTAGAAGTTTAAATTCTTAACACAGTCGGCTAGCTCAAGAATTTTAAAGTCACGCTATCAACTTGTTCCATTTCGCGTCCTAAGCTATAGCCAGATAAGTTTGAAGACAAATTTTGTTCCAAAATAGAAGGTCGCACTCACCTCAAATCGTTATCAGTATATTGTCGTCATCCTAGAAAAGGTCCTGATTTCCTTCTACCTTTTATTTTTTCCTTTCAAAACGTTGATTAGAATTTTAAATTGTTTTAACATTTCGACTTATACTTTTTCAAATATTGTTACTTCATAAATAAAACAACGAACTCAAGAAAACAAAACCAGACTGAGTCGACAGGCATAGAAATATTAGTAACTTATTCTTTATTCAGGTGAGAATTCATAATCATCTCGAGAGAACATATTACTGATTCAAGAACTAATCAGTACTATTGGTGTATACTATTTTTGTCCATCCTCCTTTATTTAAGACTCACTTGAAAGGGATATTGTCAACACCTTCTACCAGGCCGCTCTACTTCCAAGTAAAGCTATTTTTACTTTCTAACAGCGTTACAACTAATCTGCCACATTTATTCAATTCATTAACTTGAACGGGGTTCACTGTTAATAAATTTTAGATTTTTTTCTAGTATTACAAGTTTAGAAATCTTTGCCCGACATTTATTTCATATAATAATCAGAGAATTACACCTGTAATATATGAAATTTGGTGAAAACATCAATAATCTATCCATTCCTGAATGGAAGTCATACAATCTTGATTATAATGATCTTAAATCCAAAATCAAACTACTTACAAAACCAAAATATGAAGACAAATATGACTCTGATTCAACTACGAATAATATAAAGTCCAAGAAAAGAACTATTTCTTTGAAATCTCTTAAGAACGCTTTCATCGACAACTTTAATTATGTTGATCTTTTTATAATAACTAAGAGAGGAGAGTTGGAAAGAAAATTGTATCACAACCAAAAGATTTTCAATAGAATAGTATTAGGAAGTCATCTCTCAGTATTAGATCAACAAATTCAACTAAATGAACTAAAGTATCAAATTTTGGAGATTTCCCGAGTATTAAGAAATTTGAATAAATTCATCATCATTCAAAAGATAGCATCAAATAAGATATTTAAGAAATTTTTGAAATATTATCCAAACAAGAACATATCTCAAAAATTTATATACAATCTTAAAACTTATTTATCAAACAATTCAAATTCATTCATTAATATAGATTTAACTAATATGACGTTAGAGTTGTCGTACTTTTTAGATTTAATTAGTGAACAACTTAAGAAGTTAAACGATGCATCATTATTAAATATTCATTCCAGTAACTACAATGAATCTAGAAGAAAGTCGAAAAATTCTTTATTTTCGAGTAATAAATCGTTAAGTTCAACTAGTCCAAATTCAATTCTATCACCAACAAAGATTCATTTCCAACAACAACCTTCGTCTAAAAATTCTCGATTTGATTTAGATATCATAATCAAAAAGAATTTTAAAATTGATTGTCTTATCGCAGACAATCATAATTTGAACGAATTAATCCTTAATTTACATGTACTATTAAACTGTGAAAACCTAAATAATGACAATACTTTACTCAGAAAGAATTCTGGCTCTTCAATAACGTCATTCTTTAGTTTAAATAATAACCAAAACACCAATTATAATTATTCTTTGCTTCAATTCACTTATCTTACCAATGACATTAAAAATTCTAAAACGGAACCCGCTTGTATAATATCGCAGTTGAATCAATCAAATTCAATCATTGTGAGTTACGTTGGAGGTTTAAGAAAATATGCATATTGCTCAATCTCAAACGATGTTATTCAGTTGTTATTTAATACTTTAATTTATCCTGACAACAAAGAATTTTACAACAGATTCAATGACTGGTACACTAAAAATAACTTAAGTCCATTGACCAAAATGACCATAGACTGGATCTTGAATAAAAACTTGAAGCCAACTTTGAAATTGATATGTAAAAGATCAAGATATCTCATTAAAAAGTCTGAAGAAGACGAATCTTTTAAAGACAATTCTTTTAATGAAAATGATACCCGAATCATTAACAAAGCAAATGAAAGAGAGAATGGTGATGATGACTTTGAGGAAACTAATATCAATAATACTAATATCAATGAAGATGCTCAAAATGAACATTTTCCATTGAAAGTGTTTGAAGATGACTTTTTATTATCTTTAGATCAAGACATAATAACCACCAATACTTCGAGCCTTGTCTGCAAAATTGCATTTGATTCAAGACTAGTTGATTTTGATTCTGATCCTACTTGTTTAAATAATTTGTCACAGGATGATCACTATGACAAATTCCCATTTCATGATTTATCAATTTATTCCAACGATTCAAATTTATCTAATTTTAAAAGACATATGAATATTAATTATCTCCCAAATCAGGTCAGCCATGATCCAATTATTAATAATCCGAATCCTAGATATTTGAAAAAAGTTCCCACAAAAATTCAACAATTATTGTCCCTTAACTCAATTAATTTATCAAATGGCGATCTTAATTTTTACCATTACATGTTATCATGTTATTATAATAAGATCCCTCCATCTGAGTATATTAATTGCCATTATCTTAACTTATTGACTTTAAATTTATTGAAACAAAATGAGGATATCATAACTTCGAATGAGGTAACTAAATTCCATAATAAAATGTTTGAGAAGAAAACCAGACAAGTATTAAGAACTCAATCGTCATTAAGATCTATAAAGCTGTTTAATGATAGCTCAACTATAAATAATGCAAACAATAGGACCGATGCCTTGAATCCTCATAGCAATCCTTTTTCCAATTTGAATCCAAAGTCAAAACCAAGTTTTATTAATGAAGAAGAACTCAACCTTTTAAACAATTCAAATCACAATAACCCGTATGGTACTATTCATCAAGATCCTTTAGAAACTTATGGATTAGCGACAGATTCTAGAAATGGAATTTTTGATAATTTTGTTCGTATTGCTTCATCTTTAAAAGCTAAATTTACTGGAGAGTCCAAAAGATTCAATTTAGGTAATGAATTGAAGATTCAAGATTTATATGATTATTACGATGCCGTTCAAAACGATGATGAAGATGTGGACAAATCTTCGATTTCTTCATTATCGACAACTGGTAGAATTAATCATCCAAGAGAGAGTTTGGAGGATCAATACATGACAAACTATGATGAGATATTATCCATAATTTATTTTTCATTTTTCTTCATTTCGTTATTTATTTCGGGAATCATCATGGGAATTGTATATTCAATAGTTGAGCTTTCAACGGAAGATTCCAAATTTTTCATTGAAGATAATGTCTTATTAATTTTGATTATCATAGTAGGTTTATTATTAAGCTTAATGTTTAGCATGATCAGTATAAATTTAAGTCTATCAAGATTCAGGAAAAGGCCACAATGGCACTCAATACTCATTTGGGCTGGAGCTGGAGTTGTTTGCTTTTCCTTTGTTTGGTCAATGTATTTACTATTTGAGAATAATTAGCGAGTTATGGTCACACCGGACAGAGAGATAGAAAGAAAGATAGTGGAGAGTTTAAGATAGGAAGATTATTGTTAGAAATAGGCATACAGATATGCATAAACATATAAATATGTTGTATCTCTTTAATAAACTTAATTCTACAAATCACTAGATGTTAATGTAGAGCTGGGCTGGAAAAGACAAAATAAAAAGAAAGAAGATAAAGCCAAAAGGAGATAAACAAACAGACTGAAGCCAAGGGCTGAAAAACGAAATGCATCATGTAGAGAGTGAATGAAGCCCGAAGACTGAGATAATAAGAAGTCACGTGAAACATCAAACAGTAATCATTGAGTATTCATTCGAGAAGATTCAGCATTCCTGGCTCACAATGGTAATAAATAGAGAATTGGAAGTTCTCAGAATATCATGGTTGATATGTATGATAATCCAAGTTGGAGTCAGAAAATTTTATTTGTCAAATTTCAGCAAAGTACCAATGCATATCTTGAAAAAAAAATTACGTTCATAACTATGAAGGGCTGAAGAAAAGAAAATCTTTTCGTATATCATGCTGACCTGCGTACAGTCTAATCGCTATTACACGTGATAACAATTTGCTACCGAATAACATTATCCTAAATACAAAGTGCGCCACGCTATATCACGAGGAATTAGTCAATTCCTACTGATACCCCGCCATAATCAGTGCAAAATGCAACTTTTATACTGTCAAGGTTGATGTGCTCTTAATATCTGCTACTACATACAGGAAGCTAGTCCATTATGAATTTTGTTCTCTGATATTTGGGTAGCATTTTATATTAGATTTGAAACAATTACATTATAAATTCTTTTTTCTTCTTGTCACCGAAATCAAAGAGTTCATAGCCAGAGATTTGTTGATATGACTTCTCAAGCTGAAGCTAGTATGTACTAGTTAATTATATTTCATATATGATCAACATGTGCCTAACATTTGCTATTGCACTTTTCTTCGAAATCATTAGTATCGAGCCATTGAAAATATACCTGCAAAAAGAGTCATTATTGACCATCCACTTCCCTTTTCTATATACTAACGTTTTACAGTCTCACAAATTGTGAGTGCTACTGATAGCCAAATCTTTAGTACTCAACCTGCTAAATCTGTTGAAAATATATTTTCCAAGTATATTGATTCAGCTACAATCTTACTTGATTCATCAGATCCTTATGCTCAAGTAATTGAATATGCAACTAATCAAAATAATCACGAATTTGTTACTATTTTAACTAACGGGAAGGCCTTATTTAAAGACTTACCATTTTTATCAACCAATGGTTTCAAATCATCTAAAATTGTTTCTCATGTTGAATTATCAAATTTTGATTTTTCAATTGTTACTTCATTAAGAGATTTAGGTTTACCAATTTTGATTTCTCAAACTATTAAACAAGCAAACTTGTTCTCTGTTTTGTCATATAAGATATCTAAAAGCTTAAATAAACCTGTTTTCCATTTATTTGCTCCTTCGACATACAAGATTGCTGAACCTTTCAAGGCAATTTCTGATATCAATAAATTTTTGAATTCGAACTCAAATGAAAGTGAATCTGTTGAAGATATTTTAGAACAGAATTCAGTTGAAGCGTTTGAAATTATCAATCCAAAATTAACCAAATCGAAAGATGCTATTTTGTACTTGGGTCAGTTATCCGAAGAGTTGATTAAAGCTGTAAACAATGAAAATATTTTATTAATTTCAATTAATTTGTATAAACCATTTAACTTATCCAAATTATTGAAACGAATTCCTTCAAATATTTCAACTTTAACATTGGTGCAACAATCAACAACTCCTTCAACATCATTCTCTCCTTTATTGCTCGACTTCTTTCAAGAATATACAACTTACCAAAGTTTGAAAAACTTTACTAAAATAGTTTCTGCAACTTTTGGTCATATTAAAAGAGAAAATCTTGAATTATCGATTCAAAACTTATTAATTAACACCAATTCAGAGAATCCCATTCAAAATTTATCTATTGGTAAAGTTCACACTGAATTAACTACCAAATTTACAAAGTTACAAATTAATTCAAGTAAAGAAGCAATTTTGCAATCCTATAATTTAGAGCAAGTTTATTTGAAATTATTACAACAGATTAATAGAGGTTCTGGAAATTTAAATATTTTGAACCAGTTCAATAATGATATCATTGGAGATCAAAAGAACCCAGAATATGGATTTGGATCATTTTTATATGACGAAGAACAATTTAACAATTTAATTGACTTGGTGTATAAAAGTATTCAATCAAATCAATTTAAAACTCCTCAAGCTTCAAAATTGGTGGAATTGTTATCTAAATGGTTAATTTTAGCAAGAGAAAATAAGAAGATAGATGATAATTTAGTCGATGAAATATTGAGTATCTTGGAGACAGATTCTAACCGCTCTAAATTACTCGATTATGGCAATTACTTTAAATTTCAAAGAAATTGGATTATCGGATCTGATAACTGGTCTTACGACTTGGGATCTTCAGGTATACATCATTTAATTTCATCTGGTAAGAACATTAATATGTTATTAATTGATTCTGAACCTTACCAATCTAAAATTTCCAACATTAAGAAATTTAGAAAGAAGGATGTTGGTTTGTATGCAATGAATTATGGTGGATGTTATGTTGCCTCGGTTGCTCTCTATTCATCCTACACTCAAGTGTTACAGGCCTTAATTGAAGCAGAAAAATTCAATGGACCATCCATTGTGTTAGCATATTTACCTTATGATAATGAATTTGATGATACATTAAAGATCTTACAAGAAACCAAGAAAGCTGTTGATACTGGTTATTGGCCATTATACAGATTTGATCCTTCTTTAGCAAAAGAAGAAGAAATCTTCAAATTAGATTCTTCTTGTTTAAGAAATCAATTAAAAGAGTTTTTAGATCGTGAGAATAAATTAACCTTATTAAGTGCAAAGAATCCTGAATTATCAAGAAACTTAACTAACAGTGCAAATAGTGGAATTAAACAGCACCAAACCAAAGCTGCAGACGATGCCTTTGCCAAATTATTACAAGGGTTATCAGGACCTCCATTGACCGTTGCTTTTGCTTCTGATGGTGGTAATGCAGAAGGACTTGCTAAAAAGATCAATAGACAATCTTTGGGTAGAGGACTTAAATCAGTTGTTTTGCCAATGGATGATTTATCAATTGAGGATTTACCAACAGAAACAAATATTGTATTTATTTCTTCAACTTCAGGTCAAGGTGAGTTCCCAACAAATGGTAAACAATTCTGGGACGGTCTTAAAAACGCTAATAATTTAGATCTTTCAACTATAAAGTTCTCTGTATTTGGTTTAGGAGATTCAGAATATTGGCCAAGAAAGGAAGATAAACATTACTATAATAAACCAGGTAAAGACTTGTTTGCAAAATTACAACTTTATGGAGGAAATGATTTTGTTGAACTTGGTTTAGGTGATGATCAAGATGCAGATGGATTTAATACTGGGTTCAATGAATGGATTGAAAAACTATGGAAAGCTTTAGGTGTTGATAATGTTGAAGGAGTTGAAGAACCAAAACCAATCACCAACGAGGACATGAAAATCAACTCCGACTATTTAAGAGGTACAATTGTTGAAGGATTAAATGATCAATCCACTGGAGCAATTTCCGCAATTGACCAACAGTTGACTAAATTCCACGGTATATATATGCAAGATGACCGTGATATTAGAGATGAACGTAAAGCTGAAGGTTTAGAACCTGCTTATGCATTTATGGTTCGTGCTAGATTACCAGGTGGGATTGCTACCGCAGACCAATATATTAAATTTGATGAATTGGCTGATACTAGAGGTAATGGTACTTTGAAGTTAACCACTAGAGCTACATTTCAACTTCATGGTGTTGTTAAACATGATTTGAAGCCTGCAATTAGGGGTATTAACTCTGTATTAATGGATACTTTAGCTGCTTGTGGTGACGTTAATAGAAACGTGATGGTTTCAGCTTTGCCTAATAACGCTAAAATTCACAGTCAAGTTTCATCGATTGGAACTTTGATTTCTGAACATTTATTGCCTTCAACAACAGCATACCATGAAATTTGGCTTGAAGGTAAAGATGATGGTGATAAGCCAGGCGATTCTGCAGTATGGGAAAATCGTAAAGAAGGACCTATTAAGAAGAAGACTTTAGTTGCAGGAAACGCTTTAGTTGACGTTGAACCTCTTTATGGAGCAACTTATCTTCCAAGAAAATTCAAAATTGTTATCACTGTGCCTCCATATAATGATGTCGATGTTTACGCTCATGATATTGGTCTTATTGCTATTGTTGATAACAATGAAGTTGTTGGTTTCAATGTATTAGTTGGTGGTGGTATGGGAACTACTCATAATAACAAGAAGACATACCCACGTACTGGTTCAATGTTTGGTTTTATTGCTAAAGATCAAATTCATATTGCTTGTGAAAAGATTATGCTTGTTCAAAGAGATTTTGGAGACAGAACTAATAGAAAACACGCTAGATTGAAGTATACAATTGACGATTTAGGAGTTGAAGTTTATAAAGGTAAAGTTGAAGAACTTTTAGGTTTCAAGTTTGGTGAACCTAAGCCTTTTGAAATCACTTCAAACGTCGACTTTTTCGGTTGGACTAAAGATGAAACAGGATTGAATCATTTCACTTGTTTCATTGAAAATGGTCGTATTGAAAATACTCCAGACTTACCACACAAGACTGGTTTAAGAAAGATTGCCGATTATTTGATTAACAAAGAATCTGGAGAATTTAGATTGACTGGTAATCAACATTTACTCATTTCAAGAATCAAGGATGAAGATTTGAATGAAATTAAATCTATATTAAAAGAGTATAAATTAGATAATACCAACTTTTCTGCTTTAAGATTATCTTCAGCTGCTTGTGTTGCATTCCCAACTTGTGGTTTAGCCATGGCTGAATCCGAACGTTATTTACCACAATTAATAACTAAATTAGAAGACTCATTAGAAGAATATGGTTTAAGACATGATTCTGTTGTCATGAGAATGACCGGTTGTCCAAATGGTTGTGCAAGACCATGGGTTGCCGAAGTTGCCCTTGTAGGTAAGGCGTTAGGCGCCTATAACTTATTATTAGGTGGTGGACATCATGGAGAAAGATTGAATAAGATATATAGGTATTCCATTAAGGAAGATGAAATTTTAAGCACTTTGAAGCCATTGTTTAAGAGATGGAGTTTAGAGAGAAATGAAGGTGAACCATTTGGTGATTTCTGTATTAGAGCAGGCATCATCAAGCCAACCTTGGAAGGTAAATATTTCCATGATGATATTCCTGAAGAGGCTTAGTTTTACACTATAGTAAATACTACTTTTAATCCGCTTATATTTAAAAATGCATATTTGAGAAAAATGACTAACTTACAGACAAACAGACAGACAGAGCGAAAGTAGAGATGTAATTACTGAAGTTATAAGGTGTAAAGAGACTAAGTCAAGACGACTTTTCGTGACGTGGATTGTCATGCAAATATATTAATTAAATAGCATTATTGATAGGAACCAGCACGACGCCTCGTAGCTGTTTTAGTTACCCGAGAATCAGAAACACTTCGTAATCTCTCCTTTGGTAAACTTAATGATTTATAAGAAGCACTAAAATTCGACATTCCAGAGGAACTGTCATTAGCATTTAGTAGCGACAGTTCTTCTTGTAAACTTTTAATATCCGATATCAAATGTTTCATCGAAGGTTTATGGTGTCTTTCAATCATTAATACATCTTTAACCTTAACATTCCATAACGTAGCACTGACATTATTCAATCGTCTTAAAATCTTCGCTTCCGACTCTTGGGTTATAGCGTTCAACTCCAACTGAAGATGTCGTATTCTTTTCTCTGAATCTGCTTTGAAAAACTCAATTATTCGTTCCTTCTCTTTCTTGGTATATCTCATCAAAGCTAAGTGATCTAGAAAATATTATTAATTATTGCCAATATATCTATGGCAAGTAATAAACATACTAATGGTATGGGTTCTTTAAGCTCTTCAGAAGTCATTCCTGTAGGTAAACAAAAAAAAAAACACGGACTGCATATATTTACTCTCCAATCTCTCTAATTTGGTGGCGATATCAAACGAAACCTTTCATCAACCTCAAATCGTGAACTTGTTCATTTATTGAAGAGTTAATATTTTCCATTCAGATTTACTCAATTGTGTGGTTTATTTTTTTACTATATCTGATCTAGATTTCCAACATACAGGGACTGAAAATTTTACTTAAATATATTTATCAATATCAAATCAATTTTTTTTCTCCCTCGAATAGTTGAATTTCACATATAGCACTTACATTCTTACTATATCTATTCCGTTATAAGACAACATGGTCCTTGAAGCAACAATGATTGTCATTGACAATTCAGAGTTTATGAGAAATGGTGATTATTTATCTTCCAGATATGATGCTCAACTTACGGCAACTGAATTTGTGTTTCAGAACAAAGTCAATTCTAACCCTGAAAATACTGTAGGTTTACTTGCTTACGGAGGTAATGGACCTCAAGTATTATCAACTTTAACTACTGATTACGGTAGAATTCTTTCAGGAGTTCACGAAACCAAAATTAATGGAGAAATTCATTTTTCTAATGGTATCCAGGTGGCTGCTTTGGCATTAAAACATCGTCAAAATAAAGTTCAAGCACAAAGAATCATAGCATTTGTTGGAAGTCCAATTCAAGAATCAGAGAAGGACTTAGAAAGATTAGCTAAAAAAATGAAGAAAAATAATATTGCAATTGATATCATAAACTTTGGAGAAGTATCAATCAATAACTCGAAATTGGAGAAGTTTAACTCAATTATAAATAATCATGACAATTCGCATCTTGTTACAATTCCTCCAGGACCAAGATTATTATACGAGGTGATCGCAACATCTCCTATTCTTGTAGAAGATGGGTATGATATGGGAGGAGATGGTATAAATACAGATGGATTTGGATCTGGAATTGGAGATATTATTGATCCAAATATGGATCCAGATTTGGCATTGGCTCTTAGACTCTCATTAGAAGAAGAAAAGTTGAGACAAGAAAGGGAAGCAGCTGCTGAAAAATCTAAAGAAGAACCTGCTAAAGATTTGGAAAAAATTGAGGAGAATAAAGAAGAAGCAGATTCTGAGACGGAAGTAAAGACGGAAGCAGCTGAACAAGACCCAAAGGTTAAAGAAGAAGATTCAAAGGATTCCAAATAAGTCATATATCATTTAATAGATGAGAATTATAATTAGAGTAACCAAATTATAAAAATGTAGTGAGTTTACAAAAGGCACACTTTAAATGACATGAACTATGCAATCTGAAAAAGAAAGGAACTATGTTTGTAACCAATAATCCACCACAATCAGGAAGTGCCATGTTTGTCTGTTTCTGTCAACTTCTAAACTAGGAACGTTAAAAAAGAGTGTGAAGATAAAGATAAATTTCGATAAAAACGTAAATTTAAATAATTCTCACATCGCTTTTTATTACTATTACTATATATACCCATGAACAGATTGAATCAGTTAGCAAGTATTGGTAATCCTTCAATTTCAAAATCGAAAACCAAGAACGGCACTATCAGTATTATCTCATCAAAGGAGAACCGAACTATCAATCAGATTCCATCAACTTTAGCCCATTTCCTAGATGCCTACTCAAAAGTAAGTAAATATAACAAATGCTAAATAGCAAACATAGCAATGTAGCAATATACTAACAACGTTCAGGGAAAATGGAATCTTTCAAATGTGCCCTGTCCACAATGTTTTCAGCAAGGAATCAGATTATTCCAACCTCCTGAATTTTATAACGAGTCTTCAAGAACTCAAACAGTTGAAAAATACAAGAATCTTACTCACTGGAAGGAAACGTCAACATTTAGAAGACTAATAGCTAAGATTAGAAAAGATTTTTCAATAAATGGTGTAGCAATATCAAAAGTTGAGAAATATCGAATACTGATCAAATTTGAGCATTTACTTGACATGAGAGTTATTCCAAGAATAGCATCAATTGATTCACATTCGATCTTATCTCAGGGATATTTTTTGCTTTTAGATGCTTCACAAGATTGGAGAACAATGCAGAACCCATTTGTCACCGGCACACCCAATATCCGATTTTATCTTGGAGTACCGTTAATATCTTCTAATGGTATTTCTATTGGAGTGTTATCCATATTTGATACATTTGCTATGGAAAACTTTGCAAACGAAAAAATAAAAATTCTTCAAGATTATGCAAAAGAAATCATAAGAATTTTAGATTCGCCTATTGAAACAATTCAAAAAGTTCATAGACAACAAATTGACGACGACATTGATGAAATTAAAAGTCTAACCAGAACCCTTGGTAGAGCAACAAGCCGGCGAGAAAAAATGACAATTTTTGAAAAAGATGGATCAGGTGGTCCTTATAATCAAAATCACAGCTTCAGATTTTCAAGATATAGTCTGAATGACTCTGAATTTCAGAAATTCAAACAATCGATATTTGAAAAATTGGTAAATGTAAGCAATTTCAAAATTGCAGCAGGAATTTTATCCAAAAGTATATCAGCCAATTATGAAGTTGATTTTGTTTATATTCTAGAAATTAGAATTGCCGAGTTGTTTGCAATTAACAAGGAATACTTTCCAGCAAGAGAAAATAAAGTTGATAGAGAAAAATTTAAATATGCAAATAAATTAGTCCGAGGTGAATCATATTCAGTTGATAGTAGAACTAGAATCATTGGTACTAGCTCAACGACTGGTTCTAATTTCAATTTTGAAAAGGAAATCCACTATGATGCTTTCATTTCTGAGTATGGAATTCATTATCAAAGCAAAGACCATTCGGCTATATACAACGACGGGATTTTAATGCCAATCTTCAGATATAATTCCAAATTAGTAAGAAAGCACAAACTAAAAGATCAAATTGTCAAAACAAGTGATCACATTGATATATACTTGAAATCTGGTGGGTTCTTAATTGGTTGCTTCTATGATTCCCGAAAACCAATGTGCTTTAGCTCAAATAAAATATCTCAAATTTTCGAACTTGCAAGTGTTTTAAGAAAAATCTATATCTCCAATTAGTTATCTATCCACACGAAGTTGATTCATCCTTATAAATTATAGTTCCATGCCTCTCATTAATTCCATTTCATAGTCTTCAGTTTCTTGATTCGGGATTTCAATGTCCTCATCAGCAGGATATTCTTCTATGTAGTTATTGGTGAGATCCTTTGGGTTTTTGGTATTGATTGCAAGAAAATCAGCATCATCATCTTCGTCATCGTCATTATCAGAAAACTGACTAGCTTCTTTCAGTTTTGGAGACCGAGGGTACGCTGCAGAATGCTGCTTGGGTAACAAGTTTGAAAACTCATATAAGTCATCCTCATCATCATTATCGTCGTCGTCTATAAACAAGGTACTTCTTTTTGTGGACCTTGAAGTGTTCATAAAACTCCAATCATCATCTTCTTCACCTTCTTCGTTTACAACGTTGGAAGGAACGGTTGCCAAATCCTGCACTATTGTAGAATTATCTTCCAAACTAAGCAGCGGGACTTGCTCATTGGTCTCATTAGCGTTAGAAATGATCCCCTTTTCCTGTTTAAGCTTATGAATTTCTTGATCTAATAGTTCACGTCTGTATAATTTTAAATGAGATGATTTTCCACCATAAGTCCTAAGTAAGCGTAAACAGTCTCTAAAATTTGCCTTTGGGAATAATCCATGGCACCATAGTTGATAGAATTGAAGTACTAGTGAAAGATTGTCATATTCATTTTGATGTTTGAGCCTTCGTTGTGCAGTGGATGAAGATGTCCTTTTAGTCTCAAATAACATTTGTGCAAGTTTAGCATCATTCTTTTTTATTCCTCTGTTGACTTTATTGTAGGATTTCACTATGTAATGTATTCCATTGGTTTTGTTAAGAATTCTTTCATCGTCTATCTTGGCTATTGTCATTCGATGGGTAAGTTTCAAAGGCTTATCAAGTCCTAGGAGATCATCTTCCAGTGTAGTTGCATGATTGTCAGTGTTTTTAGAATTTTGTGACTGAGGAGGATCCAAAGAATCATCAAATTTAAAGCCTTCCATTGTTAATAACACCTCCTTATTCTTATGTATCAATTCTTTTGAACGAGATATAAGCAGTGATAGGTTAAGTATCTTTAGCTCATGTGAGTGCGCGTCTCGTCTCTATTATTCATTCCTACTCAAACACATCACAAAAGGAGATGAGGGCAGGCCCAACTCTCCAAACTTGACATCGGGGATCATGTGACTCAAGGGAACCATTAATTAAGTAATATTTTCGAGCAAACTGAGATCCAATTTCTAATTGTCTTACATTCAAGATCAATTTGAATCACATGATATTCGTTACTTAACAATGTGTAGAGTTTTTCGTTCAGTGGACATTCCAATTTAAGGATGACCGGTTCCATTTCAGTGCTCACTCCTTAAGTAAACCAATGCTCGGTAATACAATAATACAGTACTTGGGAGGGCTATGACGTACTGTTTTGTCGCAGTGAGAAAAATAAAATTAAAAATAATAAAAGCAAAATTAACACAACAAGAATTTGATTGCACCGCATAAGCCCTCTTGATTGCTGCGGCAAGGTTACATAGTCTAAAGTGCAAATGGTAATATGGGAAGAAATGTAATTGAAGTAATGATTTAGCCACTGAAGATGATTTGTACAGCACGTCTAGATCAAGTATTCAAAATGGACCAGATTCGACCCTTGAAAATTCAAAAAAATGAAAGTATTGAAGTATTTTCCCAGTGGTTATTGTATCAATTGATTGGTCTCATGAGTGCAGGTTAGGTATAGTTTTTTGGTCTAAAAGGGCTTTGCCCAAAATTTCATTGTGTGACCCATAAATGAATATCTCATTTGGGCAATAAAAATAGATTGTGTGCATATATATGATTAGGTAACCTAACTTATAAATCCGAAGGGATGGAGGCTGAATGTTCCTTATGAATAATATTCATATCATAATATAAACGGCACTTTTCACATCATTAAGGTATTTACGTTGTTTCAGATCTATATCTAGTTATAATTTTTGTTGAAACTGATCTAGTTTAGAGTGTTGCTTGATCATCCCGCAACACTTCAGTGACATCATATTAAATCATCTGGAGGTTTCATTAACTTCTTTCCGAAAGGTACAAAACTTTGAAAAAGTCTACACTGAATTAACACAGAAAGGAGTCAATTCGGTCACAACTTGTAAGAAACCTCAAACCATTCAACAAATCATCAGTAATACAGGAAATTGATTTATAGTCAGATTCCTTATATACCGGGTCGATATCACTAATTATACAGTCAAATTCTTTACAAACTTCACACAACTTATTAATTTCTTAGGTAGGAGTGGATTTTTTATCTAACCAAGTTTAAATATCGACAATTCTTTGGTCAGTTTACAAATTTTTATATTCACCTTGCAATTATTGTGGGAGTTGCTTACTATTATTATTATATTTCTGGCAGCAATTAGTTAAACATCAAATAGTTGAATTAGAGTAACTACATCCTTTTCTCACATTTACTATTTTGTACAACAATTTGTTTGCAACCCAACCATATTCAGATGATATCTACATTAATTGTCATTACTTCATCTGTGTTAACGTTTTATTTTCCTTTGTTCCTTACTTTGAAGGTTCTGTCAAGAATAAATGATAATTCAAATTCAAAACTTCAAAATATAAACAGTCAATTACAATTTTTAGTGAATTATTGGGTCTCATATGTGCTAATTACATATATTGAAAATGCAATAGAACTCAATTTATTTTTCACTGTAATTAGTCGAAGTCCGTTGATTTATGGTGCATTCTTCGTTATCAAATCTTGGTTATTATTTGATCACGGATGTCTAGTAATAAATCAAATATATGGAGATATAGTTGGATCTTTTATTGTAAAACCATTTAAGAGCCTTCCACTTGATCACCAGCAATATCAAAATCAAAGAAATATTTACCAATTAGAAAAACAAAATTGGATTGAACTAGTTGAAAGAAGATTTGACCCGTTGATGAGAATGGTGTTAGCAAACGTTGTATTTTTAATTAATATCGGAGGTCTTAATAGATTTACTTTTGCATATAACCTCAAAAGATTTAATGATTACATTATTGCTAACTCTGCTATATCATTCTTTCAGAACTCTTTAAATTACATATGTTACATTGACAGCACCTCAGAACTTACATCTCGCTATAATTCATTGCAGGGCTTTGTGAGCAATTGGACATCTCAGATTAGCAACTCCGAGTTGTATAACAATTTTGAAAAAAATTCAAGAATCAGAAATGAAAGCATAAAAATGGGTCAAAGCTCTAGTGAGGTATCACTTAGAGTCAGGTCGTCAAGACCATCATCAACTCGAGGACTGGACAAAATAAGGTACTCAGAACTTCGTGGTCATGATATAGTAAATCCTAATTTGGAAGTTAGGTCCATTTCAGAACAACTCCATTCTAGACAATCATCTCCACTTAATAATGGTTCTTATACACATCCAACAAGATCCATTAGCTATGAACTGATGGGGAATGTAATACTTCCTGACGGAGGATTTTATGAGGATCTTCCAAGGAGCATTCATCAGCAGTTGCAACTGCTGCAACAACCAATTACAAATTCGACTAAGATGCAGGAAGTCCTTCCTTTAGTGGGAATAAACAGAAGAGCTAGACTGACTTCTCTACTGAGCTCTGAACTACCATATCCATTACAATCTATTGAATCGACAATGTCGCCCAGTTTTTCTTCTATTCCTGCAAAGAAGTTATTGATTCGAAGAGTGGTTCCATCTCATCCATCAAGGTCCTAGATTCATCCTTTATAGTACATACATATTTATCTCCTCCCTCAAGGTTTACTTGGGACTGTATATATCACGATTTTTCTTTATATTGTAGCAAAGATGCTTAAGTAGTTGCAAGTTACATTTTCTAGAATCCTTTTCTCGAATACATAAATGGAATGTACTTGGCTGAATACCTTCCAAGGTTGGATTCGATAGTGATAACTCTAGATATTGAAAAAACAGTTGGCAGTGTAATCTTGAAATCAAACAATATCATATCAATCGATGGTCAATTGATAAGTTTACCTGTAGAGACTCATCAGAATGATCTGAAAGAAGCTAAGCTATGTAATTTCAAGCAAGATGAAAATAGTCATACTGCTTCGCTCACCATAAAGTTACCTCCGAAAAAATCCAATGAATCATTTATGAACTATTCTGTTCCATCATTTGCATCTTCGTCAAACAATTTTCTTCAATGTTGGTCCGTTAAAGACCTTAAGAATAAGACGGAGCAAAATACGAATCTAGCTAACCAATTCCAGTTTTGTTGCAAGCATTGTGGCAATCTTCTACTAGATAGTAATGGCAAAAAATTCTTTGACATGCCATCAGAATTATGGTCAGAAATGATGGAATTTTGGCATTGTCATAAACCAAATTTCAACTTGAAGGATCTCCAACTGAGACCTTATTATAACGGAATCTTAAAGCCAGGCTCATCTGAGGAAGTGGTCATTGGGAGCTATTATTTACTTGTACGAAGAGATGAAATAAATGAAATTCACGTTCAAAATGACCGTTGCATATGTACAAAATGCCAAACTCAACTTGGGGATTACCTTGAAGAAATATCTACCTACAATAGGGAAATGTATTTTCAAATCAACAAATGGAAGATTGAATTAGTGTACTCGAAGAAGCTGGATTTGTCTATAATAAGAGAATCATTTCCTTCGTACTTGTATATCTATAATATTATTATGGATAAAATAAATTCGTTGGCGATACGAAGGTTCCAGATTAATGATACCCTTCTGATTTGGGTAGTAAATATAGGACTTGATATTTCTACTGGAGGTCATATCTATAAGAATACTTTAAAAATGTTATATAAAAATATAGAAGCTAAGAAGGAAGAATATGAAGATAATTCAGAGATTATAACGATATCTCTGGAAGTCTATGATGTCTTTCTCAACGTCTTAAATGGAATTAACGAACAACTTCCAATGAACAACAAAACATTAACCATCAATAATGATAGTAATGAAACTATTGAATATCAAGTTAGTTACTTGCCTAGCCAATAAACTGGTGTATGTAATAAATCAGCAAAATAGTTAGTCACTGGAAGCTTCTATCACCAGTTTAACAACCGGAACAACAAGCTTTCTTGAACCTGCAAGGAATGTTTGGTTAAATATTTTAATAACTTGATTTTTCTTGTTGTCACTAAATGCTGTAACCTTATTTTGATTAAGTTTATACAACATATCATTTAAATGTAATTTCGAATCAACCAATGAGCCCAATTGATTGTATAATACCTTATACTTAGACTTACCACTATAAGAGTAACTGAATTCTCTTGCATATTGACCATCATCCTTTCTTGTATAGGAAGTAGTCATAACTAAAAGATCCAAATTATAGTCCTTGCTAAGATCCACACAAGCTTGAACAACTTCCTCATCACTGTAAGTTTTCAAGATCCAGGAAAATGGTTTCAGTAGTGAACTAAATCCAACTTTTATATTTGAATTGTCTTTATTTTGAAATACAAATTGTTTATAATCTTTACGCAAGAAATCCTTAAAAGAAAACCCTTCAATGTTTTTCTTTTCAGATTTAATTTGGGAATAATATTTTTCAAAAATAGTGGTTTCTTCGGTAACTGAAAGTTTTGATTTAATTGTTGGTATAGAAATAAAATTTTCAAGTTGTTGAGTTATTTGATTATTAGACAATGATAAGATTTCGCTGTAAGTCTTAAACGCAATGACATCTTGTTCTTCAACTTTGGCCGTCATATTAGTGGTGTCAATGAGTAAAGGTGCCAATAACAACAGAATTACATCCTTCTCAACGTAGTAGCTTGAAGGTTGAGCAATTGAATCATACCAATAGTTGAATACCATTGAAGAGCATGAACCATTTGAATGAATAATTCTTGGATCGGCCTTTATAGCAAAACCTTCATCACTGTGATGATCAATAATTGAAATAACGTTGAGTAATTTGTTTTTATATGCTTCAATAATTTCATCTCCTTGCAAATTACAATGATCTACAAGAATCAAATTGGATTGAATTGCTTGGTGGTTGGTCTCTTTGTTGTTCACAAGCTTTGAAAAATCTTCAACAAAATAAAGCAAATCTTCGGTAATTGAATGAAATTCTAATAACAGCTTAATATCCCTCCTTAATTTCAAATCATCTTTTGGAATATTGATAATTGGGATTATATCAGTTGAATTCTTTAAATAATTGAAATAAGAATATGAGATTGCTGAGATGACTGAATCCAAATCCGCTGATTGATTTCCAGTGACAAAGGTGAAAGGGCTCTTGATCAAACCAGATTCAATCCCATTCTTCAAAGATACTAGAAATGATCTCACTGACATGATTTGAAGATGTTTTACAAGAGATTCGAGTAATTTGGTTTGCAGCTAAAATGCTCTCTATGAGTTTCGATATTGGTACGAACATTCTCAACTGCGAGTAGACAGGCCAACGCGAAATTTCACAAGACATTCTCGATTGTTTGATCAGCTAGAAGATGCAGAAAGTAAACGATACAAAATACATGGAATATGACTTAATAAGAAAGAAGGTTGGGTAATAGACGACTACATAGTTACAAGGGCATTTTGAACAAAATCAAAAGTAAAGTTCTCTTGAAAGACTTTCTTTCCTCGTTCACTCACTTTGAATCTTTTTCTCGCTGAGCCAGCTCTGAAATTGAATCAATTCACGATTCAAACTATGACGAATAAACATTGTATGTAATTTTCCCATATGTATATCTATATGTTTAACGTTAATATATGTGAATTTATTGTTATTCTTTGTTTTTTCTTCTTCTTCTTCTTCCTCAAAGTTGCAGCTCTGTGATTTACTACTTTGAATAGTGCAACTTAATATCTAACCACTCTCTTTTAACAACTTCTTCTGGTGGTAATGAAATATTTCCATAGATAATTGCTCTGAAATAATAGAAAAACCATGCAATACCTGCAACTAAAACAGCAACATAAATATTTAACTTGACTTTCTTGACTCCTTTAGAAGCAATACCAATACCGTTGTTTGAACACATAAATTCCGCCAATGTTCCAACAAATAACCCAGCAATTAAATGAGCAGGAAGATAATGATGTAAGAACTTTTGTCTATTCATGAGGAAAAATGGGAAGTAATGAGCTGCCCATCCAATGAAAAAGAATCCAGATGTATTATATAACCGGAACCTTGCCTTTTCATTTAAAATATAAATTGCACGACGACGTGAAATTTGATCTGCTAAAAGTAATCCAAGATAAATAGCCAAAAATGCAACTTCTAACCAAAATCCAAATATATTGCCAATGAAGAATATTTGCTTTCTTTGTTCGTTGTCATTCCAAAATGACACCCCGGAAATTGCCAATGGCCAAGACTCAGGTTGACTTGCAAATGGATGATCCGATGTTAATTGATTATTATGTTGAAACATCAAGATTTGTAACTCCCACCACTTTTTCAAGAATGGGATCTTTTTAACTTCCTTAGGGACATACTTAGCTCTAGGATCTTCTGGAGATAAATTAACAACATCAATAAATCTCCAAGCGGTATCTTTTCCAGAGAACTTTTTGTTTCCACTAACTTCTTGATGTTTGTGACCCCATTCTGGTAAATGTTCATCATCATGAGTCCACATACCAACGATGGTATCAACATGGATAACCTTAAATTCAGAAGCTCTGGTCTTAATTGGCACAACTTTATTTTTATCATGAGTGGTAATACTATCAGTGTACTTCAATTTGAATAAAGTTTGATTGAAGTTTTCAATTGCTTCTTCGTCCTTCACAACAGTAAATTCTTCATGAGTTGCTTTCAATGGGGATGCAACATCATGAGCTAAAAGAAATCCTCCAGTTTTAACATGTCTGAATCTAACTACATCTTCTGTTCCCACTATATAATTTGCAGTAATTGTAGCTGTAGCATTAGGTTGAGTTGGTGGGACAATTTCCCACCATGTATTTTCATAGCTGTGCTCTTTGTTTTCAGTATCAAATAAACAAGATACCAATTGACCGTTGGAAGAAATTCTTCCATCTTCATAACGTAACGGATATCTTTCTTCATCAGAATATAAATAGGCATCGGTTTCTTTATGCGCAATCGTGAGTTGATCAAAATAGTGGACATCTTTAGCTTCTCTGGCTAAAGGAGATTCTAACAAAGTTTCTTGAAATTCTGAAGACATAAAAGAATCTCCAGGACCAGATCTTGATAAAATTGCAAAATGCAAATAGAACCAAAATAAATAAATGGTAAATGGAACAATAATTAAAGTCCAAAGTCTTGCAAAGAAATGATAGGCGAAAACTTCTATGGGTAAACCATTTTTAATATCCAAAAGAATCCACAATTCATATAATACAGCAATTCCAATTGTCAAATAAGTGAAAACTCCAACGTATTTGGTTGATATCACACATGAGAGTGAGAAACCAGTTAAGTAGAGCCAAATCCACCAATCCCTGGAAAATGGTTGCTTTCTGAATGTTGAAAATTTAACATAACTGAAAATAGTTAAAGCAACAAACAAATTAAGAGTGGCATCCAAAAGAATAAGTCTTGAATCTATGACATGAGCATTATCAAAGCAAACTATTGAACCAGCTAAAATACAAGCAGGAATTGAAAACTTTAAAGTCTTGAGAGTGAAAAACATAATTGGGACAGTTATAATACCTTGAAAAGCTGAAAATAATCTTAATGCAACGTACGGAACGTTTGCAGCTATGTAATCATCACCAATGTTATCGTATTTAAAAGACCCATCATAACCAACAAGACACCCAATGAATGCAATTAATAATTTAGCAAATGGAGGATGAAGGTCAAAAAAATAAGTTCTCTCAAGGTAATAGGAAGAGAATTTTCCAAAATGGACTTCATCAAAAACCACTTTTGAAGGAAATCCAATTTTATCTATACGAATGTATGCAGCTACGAAAGTAAGTATACCAGCAGCAATATAATAATTGAAATCACTTTCAAGTAGTTTCGATTCATAACTGGAAGATTTACTATAAATTTCAAAATCTTCAATCTCAGTTGATTTAGAGTCACCTTTATTAGCTATTGAAGTAGCAGAATTAGTTCCTCCAGAATGAACTGGAGTCTTCTTCAGACCTCTATTTCTGATTTGAGCCACCATTAGAAGCTCAATTTAGTGTAAAACAATCAAATTTTTGAAGGATAACTATAATGTTTTGTAAAGGCTTTTATTGCTTCTAAACCGATTTTTGACACAGTGGCAGAAGTGGTATATGCAGTTTTACTATTAGTATGTTGTTTTGAAAAAAAAAAGAAAATAGGCGCGTGTTAACAATTTAGAGTACTAAATGGGATATAAACAGCCAATAGTTACGGGGAAATGTGCCATTTCGAAAAAAATATTGCGACATGTAAGATGATATATTGCGGCGCAGTTAGTTTGGGCTACATAGATATAATAAATTCATAATTTGGTATTGGGTATTGAGTACATGTGCATATATTAGTTTTTATATTTTGTTCGTTATTTGTACATTTCGTTCAATATAGATGTTTTCTAAGATTTGATTCTTTTCACCAATGTTGTGCTATCACTTCCATATATATGGTGTTAATATTTCACTTCCACTATTTTCTAAAAAAATTCTTTTTCTTTCAATTCTTTTTTTGACGTTTATTCAATCTGGTTCTCATTTTCTCTTCATAAATGTATATCCAGAATTAAAAACGTAGTCAATAGTAGTGCCATCATTCCATCCGAACTCAGACTTGATTTCCTTTAAGATTTCACTGGGAATATCGACCGCTGATTCAACTTTGACATCTTTGTAATTATGGTACCCGCTGTAAGTACTAAAATAATCTTGTATTTTATTTAAAGGAATATTCTGTAAATGAATATTACGATCATCATCTCCGGGAATTGATTTACCATGAATGTCTGACAGAAACAGGTTGATCTTGATATCTGTAAATAAGTCTTTTGGAATATATTTATTAACTTCAACTAATTTATCTCTGATAATACTTCTTCCTGGTTGTTCCCAATAAGGACCCGCGTAATCATCTCCATACATGTATTTTTCAATAATTTTCCAAGACTTGTCAAGTTTTTGCAATTTAACTTGTTCAGAATCATTTTCACTACCAGAGTAATTTACTAGAACGGGATCGACATAAAACCAATAGGCAAGAGCACCACCATGTTTTAACAGATTTGCAATTGATTGGAAAAATGTAGGATAATCTTTAAACCAATGAATACATTGAGCAGCAGTAATTAAATTAAATCAAGATCACCTTTGCCAAAAATATTATGATCTTTAGAATCTCCATAAGTAAGTGATTCCACACTACCAGCCAAAAACAGGATTTGGGACTTATCTGCTCTTATTTCTTTACAACTTTGGTCAATTAACAGATTTGCAGTGTTAATCATATTAGGTGATAAATCAGTTCCAATGACTTGTTTAGAAAAATTCAATAATGGGTAGGTAGCAACCCCAGTTCCACATCCCAAATTAACACTCTTATCAATCGGAAGATTCTTGTCTTGCCGCGAAGAAACATAATCAGCAAGAAGCTTATAAAACAGAGCAGGATAATGTAGTCAGAAATTGTTGTAATTGAGTGTTTTAAAATTGACTTTAGAAAATGTTGTCATCTTGTAATTGATAATTGCAATGTAGATTCAAAGTCGGATAATCTTTTTGTTTTCATATCGATTTGTAAGGTTTTATATACCCCCGCATTTCGCCTGGCTTCAACTTCTTGACAGATATCGGACCCAAGCCCGCTTTAATTAAGATGAACTCCAACAGAATGGTCACTTGAAGAAAGCCGCTTCAACGTGGAGGGTTGAAGACAAAAGTTTAAAGTTAACTTAAAGGTTGATACTATTGGATTAATGGGATGACTACATGCTAATCCTAGATTGTTAGGTACTGCAAGAAAAAAAATCAGGTAAGGGACATAGATAATTCTGACATCATCAAAACTCTCCGAAGCGTTTATATGTAGGGACTTTGATAAGTTTCCACTTCTAAAGCAAAGAAAAGATTTTCTTTATTAATAAATAATTTGAATGTACTTTAAAATTTGATATCATATTATGGCTTTCTTTTTAGTATTACATCCATACGTCATTTTCTATCGTGGAATCCATGCCACTGTTTTCATTATTCATTGCCAAAAAAGGTACCAATCCTAAGGATCCATCCGCAGCAAACTCGTTCATCATAAACTCGGAGTTTAAATTCATCTTGAAAGGATCAAATTCTAGGATTCCTTCTATACTATCTTCATTGTCGTCAATACCATTTTGATTATATGCTGAAATAGCAGGATCTTCAAAATTGTTTACCTCACCAGAATTGTGGGCAGACTGAATTTTAACTAATTTTGACCCTTGAGCTGCATTGATTCCATTGTTATTAAATACTTTGGGTGACAATTTAATTTGATGGTCATCCTGATAAACTTGATCTCTAGCAATAAGTGGTCTTATGTTGTTATTCGAAACATTTGAATTGGCAGATGCTTTCTTTTTACCCAAGGACGATTTATTGAGGTTCAATCCAAGAATACTTAAGACTGCAAATTCTAATAATTTAACTGAATTACTCGTAAGCCCTCCCGGTCCACAGTACTCACTATCTCTATTTATAGCCGAAATTGTATCGAGTAGTAATAATCTCAGATTTTGATATAATGCTCCATTCTTAACGTAGTCTAAACATCCTCTGGCTACTAAGAGTGCAAGTCTAGCTTGTTCTCTCGATAAACTAAGAGGAATTGGGAGAAGGTACGAATTTGCATTACTGGTTAAATTTTTCAAAATTTCAAGAATTTGAATCGATGATTGTTGAATTAAGCTTGAACTTGAAACAACATTAGTACTGAAATCTCCTTTTGGTTTCTGTATTTGTTCCTTTTGCAGTAGACCGACATTGTGACTATTTCCATGTTTTGAAATTACCGGTAAGTATATTAAAATCTTTGCATGATAATAAAGAAAGATTAATGTCAATTGTTGTCTCGAATAATTCTTCCAAACTGAATCGACTGAAGCTGGGTTTGAATTTTCCGTTAAAGATATTCCATTGACATCAAGTTCAAACTTAAGATCTTTTGGAAGTTCTCTTCTCCAACAATCCAACATTTTTTCACGATTAAGAGTCTTTGATGGATGATCTCCACTTTCATATCTTGAAAATATGGAATCCAAAATATTTGCGAGGACTTTAGAATATAACATCATACTTAATGAGAACCTGGAAACTTTACCAACAATTGATAACTTTGTATTATTTACAATCAATATGTTAACATTTTCAGTGGAGTCATCGTCATCTTCTTTGCCTGCAAAGGGAATAGCACATTCGATTTCAAAATCTTTCAATAATCTTGGGACTCCTAAACTTAATGATGAATAAACGTCTAAGCTATAAATGCACCAAAACAAAATACGGCGCTCTCCTTGCCTAAAATTTTGTAAATTAACATTATTATCTCCGTTTAAGTTGTTCCCACTAATTCCTAATACAGCAGCAGGACATCTATGCAATCTTAACTGTTGAGCCATAGCTATGACTCTTCCTCTTAATTCATAGCAAGTGGTAATATCACCAGTAACAAGACAATACTGCAAAGAAAGGGCCAATATTTGAAGAGATTGAATAGAACACGATCTGGTAATAATGCAATCAGGTTTAATAAATTCTCGAATTAAAAAGTCATAATGGCTCAATTGTGTTAGATTTTCTTTAGACGATTTATCCTTTGAGAACTTTGTTGATAATAAACTTAAGCTAATTATTAATACCATCATGGCTCCAAATTTTTCAATCAGTTCATAAGAAGTCGATGAGTTAAATATTGGAGATGCAGGTTTGGATTCTTCCTTCACCGTTGAGTTCCCCATTTCTAAAAAGTTTGTGAATGCTGAATAATTCTTAAGAAATGAATTTTTATCAATTATTGATAATGCATTCCCCCAATCCTGAAAGTATATGGTGATAAAATGGTCTAAGTCTATTCTAGAGTTTGGTAAATTGAGTGAATTCTTTATGAAGTATGCTGCATCTGAATCTGGTAACAGAAACAAATTAAATCTATTAGTAAGGATGGAATGTAGTATTTTATTCTTTTCCGAGTTGAAATCTTCATTTTTACGAATTATATCATTTGAGCCCTCCTTTAAAGATGCAATAGCATTTGCAGTCAAAATTGCTGGTTTAGAATTATAACCATAACTTTGGCATATTTTAGCAAGTAGAGTGGGTATAAACAAGGTCTCTTCTGTACTTCTAGGAATAGAAATAGCAACTAAAGATGTCAACATTTGTTGCTTACTATTTTCGTCAAACTCAAAAGGTAGCTGGCGATTTTTCTGCATTTGAGCAATTGCTGTAGCAGCAGCAAATGCTCCAGGAGCAGGACTTATTTCACAGCCGCCAATTCGATTACCATTTGTAGACATGAAACTTGAGTCCAACAGTTGTACATCGTCAAAACTTAATAAACTCTCATTGTCTTCATTATCACTTAATCGTACAGAACCAGCTAGAGAAACTGGTCTATTGGAACTGTCATATATCGATCCTGCAATTGAAACAGGTCTCTCATGAACAGCATGAGGAAAGTCATGGCAGCTACAAGGTACTCCATCGTGCTGGTCATGGCGATGAGAATGCAAACTGTCATTGTACTGGCTATCAAGTAAAGATAAGTTCGAGGAGGTAACTGGCTGCAGGTCATGTTTCAAATTACTCAGATGCTGTTCATTCTGATCTGCCTTAAAGGGCAGTATTCCTTGGTTAAACAGTTGTTCGTGATTTGGTTTTCCTTGAATATATTCATTCTGTTTCAATGGCAGTTGCTCACCAGAAGACACATCCAAACGAATTCCTTCTCTCAATCCAGAATTCAACATCGAAAGTTGTTCATCTCTAAGATCCAACATACTCGTGAGTTTTATATTTTCAGCCTCTAATTGACGGATTCTTTCTTCTAAAGTTTGGGTATATCCTTTAGGAAATGCTCTACGAGAGAGTTTGTCAGACACAATACATTTAAAACCGACAGCAGCACAATTAGAACATGTGGGTAGCTTACCGTCACACCTTGTCTTCTTAGCACGACATCTATCGCAAGCCTGAGCAACTCTTGCTATTGAAGATCCAGGGGTATTTATGGTTTGGGTATTGGAGGTCGCAGGAGAACGAGATTTCACTTTTGGTTTTTGTGAGCTCTTGCCAGTACTTTTAGAATCAGAAAACGAATGTAGCTGCGATGCAGATACTTCGGTCATAGTTTGGTATTTCTTTGTTCACTCAAATTATAAGCTATCCATTAAAACTGATAACTTATTGGTAGATTTTTAAAGAGATAAGATAAGTTTTTTTTTGTATGGAGAAGGATGATTCATAAAGTTCAGTCATAAATCTCAGCGATGATTATAGAATGATTTATTGTCCCCAGATTGTGGGTTGCACACGACGGTAACAATTTTAGAATCTGCGAGACCAGAGAGTAATCTGCTTATCCTAACGCCGAAGAAGGACTCAAAAATAAAGGAGATTACAGCTGTTGTTGGATGAAAAGGGTATTAAGGTCTAGTTCCAGACCACCGGTAACTACTTTCGGGGTTAGAGCCAGTGACATAAAAGTTGAAAATACGACGGAAGATGATAGAGCAATTGATACATCAGAGGTGAAAACTCAACCAATGAGACAATACGAACAAATACAAAATACCGAAATTAATATAAAATCGGAACCCCACGAAAATGAAACTGTTGAAATTCCCAAGCAATCAATAAAGGTTGGAAATATGGATCCAACGACAAACATAAAGATTGAAGAATCAGTATCGAATATTGGACAAGATCTATTCCAACCGTCTGAAATATCAGTCAAACATGAGCCTTTTGAAACAAATCCTTTACAATTGTTCTCCAAAAATGATGTGGCAGTAAACATATTCAAAAAAGTAACTCAAGCAGATCTTGCACAATTGAAACATGTGAAAACCCCCAAGGATTGGCACTTAATCTATAATCATGTTGTTTTAATGAGATCTAAATTCATATCTCCGGTAGACACTATGGGGTGTGAAAGAATACCAGAACAAATCGATCCATTGATCCGAACCAAACCTCAGATCTTTAGATTCCAATTACTTATTTCATTGATGTTGTCCTCCCAAACAAAAGATGAAGTCAATTACAATGCAGTACTGTCTTTGAACCATTACTTCAAAGAACAAGGATACCCCAATGGTCTTTGTATTGAAGGTGTATTGAACACTCCTGAGTCAACCATAGATTTTTTGATTCAAAAAGTTGGTTTCCATCGAAGAAAGGCTACCTATATGAAGAGAAGTTGCGAAGTTCTTCGAGACAATTTCAACAATGACATTCCTCAAACAATCAAAGAAATTGTAACTCTTCCTGGAGTTGGACCCAAAATGGGTTATTTATTGTTATATAAGGCATGGAATATTACAGATGGTATTGGAGTTGACGTTCATCTACACCGATTAGCACAAATGTGGCATTGGTCTCCTAAATCTGAAAAACCTGAAGTTACAAGACTAGCTCTTCAATCCTGGTTACCTAAGAAATTTTGGGGTGATATAAATCCGTTATTAGTTGGGTTTGGGCAAATGGTTTGTTTACCAAAGGGGAGTAAGTGTGATGTATGTATATTAGCAACCAGAGGACTCTGTAAGAATGTAAATCGAAAGTTGCTTAAAGGGAAAAGTACTCCAGAGCGATTATTACAATTACAGAAGGGAAGAGGTGATTTATCGCTATTGATAGCAGATATTGAAGATTTGGCTTAAACTACTTGAAAAACTACTTGTTTTTTGCTTTTTATCATATCGATATATTATATGTAAGTCTTACATTGTAGTAGTCTATAGAAGACAACGATACATAGTTGTTCCTTTTTTTCTTTTCTTTTTCTTTTTCTCATCTTTTTTCTTTTCATATTCTGAGTTTGTTGCAGCTGTGGGTTGGTGATAATAGATCCTATTTTGGAAGATATCCACCTTCCAGACAAAGCAGGTAGAAGATACTATCTTTATTTTTTAATAACATATCAGGAGTATCGAATTCCTTCACTTCACCATGATCTAACACAAGGATTCTATCGCTATCCATTACTGTTTCTAATCTATGAGCAATAATCAAAATAGTCTTGTCTTTGAATTCATTACGAATAGTCTCTTGGATAATTTTGTCAGTTTGAACATCAACAGCTGCGGTTGCTTCATCTAATAATAAAACTTTTGATGGGTTTAATAACGCTCTTGCTAAACACAAAAGTTGCTTTTGACCAGCAGATAAGTTGGATCCTCCTTCAAAAACAGTAGCATCCAAGGCATATTTAGTCTCCAAAGTTTCCTTTTTATCTTTATTATCTTCTTTATCTTTATCTGTTGGCTCGGTCTTCATCGACTTGACATGTTCTTTCAAATGAGCTAATTCCAAAGCCTTCCATAATTGGTCGTCTGTATATTCCTTGAATGGATCCAAGTTCTGTCTAACAGACCCTTCGACAGTTTGAGCATCTTGAGGAATAATACTCAATTGGTGTCTCAAATCAGAGAGACCAAGCTTTGAAGTATCGACACCGTCAATTTCAATATGACCAGATGTGGACTCTATAATTCTGAAAAGAGCTAAAGTAAGTGAAGACTTTCCAGCACCTGTTCTTCCAACAATTCCAATTTTTTCATTACTTTTGATTTCTAAATTGATATTTTTCAAAACATTATCTAAGTTTTCAGCGTATCTCGTTGAATAATTGATAAATTTAACTGTACCTTTATCTGGCCATTCGCTTGGTGGTCTATAATCTTCGACAATTTCTTCAGCTTCAGGAGTAAGCTTACAGTATTCAACAAGTCTTTCGACTGCAACGGTCTGGGTTTCAACTTCTGCCCACAATCTAACAATAGCATTCAAAATAAATGTAATAGACATTGCATAAACCATAACAAAACCCAACACTGCTGGATTCATTTGGTTTCTTATTCCCATAGTTAAAGACAACAAACATGAAAAGTAAATAAGAAGTGACGAGATTGTCTGCAATCTGACTGACAACCATCTATTGCAAGCTTGGTTTTGGTATGCAATTCTAATGACTCGGTTAATATTTTGCATGTTCTTATAAATAAATCTACCATTTTGTCCATATGCTTTAACTGTGTCAATACCATTTATAGACTCCTGGATATGGGCAATTTTGGGACTTTTGGTTTTACTTTCAAGTCTTTTAAGTTCTCTGGAGCAAGGGATGAAATGTTTTCTAATTTGATTATAAACAATCAAAAGTAATCCGATGATAATAAACATTGGAGGTAAATTGTACACAATAACTCCGAAGGTCATGATTGCATTAAGGATCAATGATACAAAACTAGAAAAAATCCATGGTAAGTGCATATCGATCGTATTAATATCATCTGTGAAACGATTTAAAATACGTCCGACCGGTGTAGTTTCAAAAAATCTCATTGGAGATCTAAGGATGGATTTGGCCATGGCATCATGGAAATAACGAGCACCACGAATAATACATAAAGACCACAAGATGAATGCAGATATTAAGTTCAAAAGTCCAGCAGAAACACCAATTCCTAAATAAATGGTTAAGAAATATCTAGAATTGACTGTTTTACCTGCTCTAGCATTTTGTTCTGACCAAGTTGTCAATAATGCCTTTTCTAGCACTTGGAAGAAATACATCAAGAATGAGAAAACCAAAAACACACTAACCCATATAAAATTACATGCCTGGAAATATTCAATGAAAACTGAAAGTTTAACTTTACCTTTTTCACTTTCTTCAGCATTGTTACCTGTCTTCTTTACCATTCCATCACTAAGATCGTCTGAGAATACGTGAGAGTACGAAGTTAAACTTGCACGACCTATTGTTTCATTTGTAATAACTCTTGCTAATCCAAGTTCTTCACCAATGAACTCGATGATTTCATCAGTGACATCCAGTGCTGGTATTTGAGTTGGTGGGCTTAAAATTGGAGTAGCGGGACGAATAATTGTTTCGGTTGATACTTCTTCTTTGGTTTCCTCAGATTCTTTTTCGACTTCCTTACGTCCAAAATCTGTAATTAATGTTGCCAAATCAGATTTACGAGCCATTACTTCTTCAAAATTACCACTTTCAACTATCCTACCTTGTCTTAACATATAAATCATATTGGCATCGTGAAGAACTGTAACGGAATTGGTTGCTAAGACTTTTGTCTTGGTAGAGATTATACCATTTGGTCCTAACACCTTTTCAATTATATTTTTACCAACATGTGCATCAACAGCGGAAAGTACATCATCAAAGAAATAAATATCAGATTTAGAGTACACGGCTCTAGCAAGAGCAATTCTTGCCTTTTGACCACCAGAAAGAGAAATACCCTTTTCACCAACGACTGTACTATCACCATCTGGCAAAACTTTGAAATCGGTTTCTAACTCACAAGCATCAACTGTTTTAAGATAAAATTCTTTGTCCAATTTACAACCAAATAAAATATTTTCTTTAACAGTTCCATTTAAAATCCAAGGGGATTGAGAACAATAAGCAATGCTACCGTTCAATATCACCTTTGGTTCAACATCATTCGGATCGTGAGATAAAGGAACCTCACCTAATAAGGATTTAAAAAGAGTAGTTTTACCAGAACCAACTTTACCAACCACACAGGTCAATTGACCCTTCTTGGCGGTGAAACTGATGTTCGATAAAGCAAATTGGGCAGTTTCACTTGAAGTTTCAATTTCTTCTTCCTCTTGTTCAATAGTAGTAGGTTCTTCGACCTTCTTCACTGCCCAAACAAATGAAGCATCATTTACTTGAACTGTAACGTCGCCAAACTTTGAAGGCTCATTGGTCTTTTTGATATATTCAGAATCCAATTCTTCCATTAAAAATAATTCAGTTAATCTTCCAATTGAAGTTCTTGCTTCAATTAAAGAAGTGATGATATTTGGTAAGGCATAAATTGGTTCGGTTAACATATCAAATAAAGATAAAGCAGGAAAAACAATGTCTGGGGTCAATGGAGTATCGTAAACATAAGTATATGTGGCATAACTCGCACATGAAACAAAAAATGGAACACATTGCCAAAGGAAAGTTGAACAAGCAGAGTAAATACCAATCTTTTTAAGAGTTTTCAATTCTTTATCGTTTCTGATTGCTCTTAATCTTGCCAACATTGGTTTCTCCCAAGAATACAATTTAATACTTTTGATAGAGTTCAAAATTTCTGTGGTTAAACTTGTACGTTCATCCTTTTGTTTCATAAGAATAGGATAAAGGGAACTAAATGAAGTACTGACTAGAGTACTCAAAGGAATTAAAACTGCACAAGCAACAATTCCACCAAGGGTAGCTTTACCAATAATTTTGTAAAGGGATGCAATGCACAAAGTAAGTTTAATTGGAATGGAAACAAAATCCAGCAAACTCAGGAAAAACCATTCAAGAGTAGAAACATCCATAGTAATATTATTGACAATATCACCAGCAGATTTGTTTTTTCTTGCTTGAGGAGTAAGTTTAAGAGCCTTATTATAGACCATAGTAGTCAAGGCAGATTGATAACAATAAATCAAACAATAGTATAGCATATACAATTGATTAATAAGGAAATAACGAATTACCGAAGCACCATAAATAAGTGTAGCGATGTAAAATCCCACTATTTTCGGTGGAGGTGGTCCATTTGATGATTGGTCTTTCAAATTGTTGGTATAATCGGTGAAAAATCTTATAAATCTTTGCAAAAGAAAAGGTTGAACAAATGAAGTTGCAAGTTCACCAAGGTCTAAAAGTAAAACAATGGTAATTAAAGGAGCAAAAGAACTTATCAATGAGAAAAATAATGAAACATTTAATTTCCCTTCTATATAAGGTTGGCCATTCTTTAACTTCTCTAACTTTGACTTTTCTTGTTTTTGTCTAGCTTTGAAAAGAGCATTATCCCAGTTCTTCTGGAGTTTAACCAGAGTAACCTCGGCGGTGATATACAGAGGAGGAGTTGGGATATCATCTAGTTCAACCTCATCGGTATTATAAACTTTATTGATAATAGATTTGACCCAACTATAGGTTAGTATTGAAAAAATATTACGAGAATGGTCCAATCTCCAATCATTGAGAACGTGATAATCAACCAATTCAGCAGTAGGTTTCCAATATCCCAATTCTAAAATAAATATTATAAAAGTGTTTATGAAAATTAAAATTTCAGTAGTAAGACCAACTGACGAATTATTTGAATAAATACCATGAACTGACGAGAGATCTTGTACTATTGATATGGTTGTCCAAAACAATCCACCAAACCAGAATAAAATAATGGAAGCAAGTTGATTAATGGATCGTCTTGGTTCTAAAATATGAAGTGGCAAAATCACAAATGTGATCACCAAAGTCGTCAATAACAAACTGAAAAATTGGTATTTCAAGTCAATATTTATAATTGAAAGGATTGATAATAAAATTATTTGAACTACCACTGCTCCTATACGGAATTTTTGGTAAATTCCAGAACTAACTGAAGACCAAGAAGATCCAAAGAAATATTTTATTTTGAAAGTACCATATTCCTTTGCAAATAGTATTTCTGACAATTGGTATAAGCCGAAGATTCCAATAATTGATTCGTATAGTACCACCACTAAAGAGAAAAAGTCCGGATTAATTGAGTTTTCATACGGCAGATATAATGGTGATGGCCAAAGCTCGGTCCCTAATGGTAACATTTTAATATTTGTGTTTAATAAAAGAATCAATAATAAATATTTAATGAATGAGGGAAGACTTTCAAATGGAAGCTAATGAAAAAGCAAATAAAACAGTTAAGTAAGGAAATAAAATTGATTTGGAAGTAATGAAAAAAGGGATGAGAAACTGAATATATTGAAATGAAATTCAAATCAAGTGAATTTCTTTCTCTATTTTATTTTTATTTGATAGAGAGCAAACAATCACTTTAATGCGATAATGTGCCACTTGAAAAATCGTAGCTCTTATCTGTGGAAGCTGTGAAGATAACTAAAAAAAATCTTTAACGCACTCAGTGATTTGCAAAGGTTAAACAAGCAGACCAAGCCAATGAAATTCTTGAAATGCGAATAAGTAATAGTATGATAGCAAAATGTTTCTCAATTACTACCCTAATATAATTATGCAAAAGTACTATATATATACATATATTTAATTAACTACATGGGTTTATTTTGTTGCAATGGAGCAGCATAAAAATAAATGTAAACCTGATAGCAATTAAGGTTAACGAAAAGCTAAAATCTATTTTTCGCCAGCCCTTTAGAAGGTATTTGCCTCAACCACCACATGAGCGTACGGCACTATCCCCTTAAAATATGTGACTAATAACAACAGAATTGTACAACTTCATTGGACCAATCAGCAGGGCAGGGCGATAATATGTTAAGAGTCGTAATCTCCTCTTAATGTATTTGGAACTACAACTGTTCTACTCTTACACCATGCTCTTCATTTGCAAATTCAAATTGCGAGGTACTTGATTCAGGGATGCTAAGGTTCCAAATTATGTAAGCGCTTGTCAATAATTAGCGCCAGTTCCCTAAAGATCTATGAATGTCTTTTCCGCACCCGGCACGCTCATTTCTGAGTTCCCAGCATCTCTCATCAAGCTTACTCTGGGAAATCAAACTCAAGTTTCTGAGACTAAATATGAAAATGAGATTGAAATTTTCGGTTCGAGTTTTCCACTTACTACCTAATTGACCGATCGGACTTAAGTATTTTGGCACTCCAAAAATTGCGTTCTAAACCCCACGAAAAAGTGTTCTATGCAAGTACCAAAAAAACAGGAAGATATCAAGATGAATATGAATATACAACCTAGAATTAATTTGCAATAAAATTGGCAAAAGATACTCATACTACCAGTTCATTGTTGGTATCATTGTCTTCATTTATAGACAATATAATCATTTCATCAATAGACATCATAAATTTATAAGTCATGGGCATGAAAATAATCATAAATAGATCTAACACTCTTCGATTATTACGACAACAATGTTTATATCAACAATACAGATTCATTGCTCAGTCACCTTCGATTTCTCCTCATACCACTAAACATCCCCCAGAAAAATATGATGCCACTAAATTTAGAGATTGGATAGTGGTGAATAAAAGGAAAGGTTCCAACAAAATCCCTCCCATTTCAATAATGTCTTATAATATTCTTTCTCAACATTATATGTGGAAGCAGGTGTTTGAATATTTAGATCCAAACTATCTTGATTGGTCTGGTTATAGATTTCCATTATTGACTGAAACAGTAAAACAATTTTCTTGTGATATAATCTGCTTCCAAGAATTAGAAGCAAGAATATATAGACAAAATTGGAGCGAAGGATTCCCCCTGTCAGATTACTATTCAACTTATATAAGAAAACCTGAACCGGCTTACTGGGGAGATCAACCGATCGATTGTATGGATGGGGTTGGAATTTTCATAAATAAGAAAAGATTTGAAATCTTGAATGATGAAAAGGTAAATTACCGAGACTTCATAAAGGCTAATCCTGATCAATTTGAGTTCACCAAGGATTTAATTGAAAGAGTAATTCCCAGAAATACGGTTGGACTATTGGTGAAAATTAGAGATAAGTTCACTAATAAAATAGTTTATGTCGCCAATACCCATTTATATTGGTCTCCCAAATTCAATGATGTCAAAGTAATACAAACCAAAATTTTATTGAATATTTTACATTCATTCATTGATTCAAATGATTTAGAGTCTCCTCATATAATCATGGCGGGAGATTTCAATTCAAATCAGAAATCTCAGGTATTCAATTTACTTGATAAGGGTTCAATTAATGCAAACAATTGTCACGAATTTGCCAATTATGATTATGGCCATGAATCAAATAGTATCATCAATGGTGATGGGATTATTGATAATCCTTTCAATCTTAAGCCGGCTTACCAAACATTGCTTGATAATAGATCGAACGATTCATCTACTGGAAATGATACAAATGAGAAGAAGCGCCCAATTCATGACAGACTTCAAAATAATATCAAAGAAACTTTACAAGATAACTTTAGAGATGGCAATAATGCAATAGAAATTATTGGTTCTAATGACTGTGAAGGTTTGAATTCAATTTCAGACCATAGACATGCACTCGGCCGTCAATATTTGGAGTTTACAAGCTTTACTAGAAGCTTGACAGAAGTATTAGATCATATCTGGTACTCAGATGACAAATTCAATGTATATAAGGTCCTAGGTCCGGTAGATCATAAATATTTTGAACGGGTTGACGTCAAAGGATTCCCTAATAATCAGTTTCCGTCTGATCACATACCTTTGGTTGCAGAACTACTGTATAAAGAGGATTAAAAGAGCTGGAATCATCCAACAATCTCAAGATTTTTTTGCTTTTTTTTTGCTTTTAGTTTTTCAAAACAAAAACTTAGAGCTCATTAGTAGAACGGTAATACATAGCTGATAATATTAATAAGAGGGTATGATGTAGTACATCTGGCAGTAGGAAATCCACAATGATTGCAGAAGTTCATAGAAGCAAAGGATGCAGGGTAGTTGGGTTTGCATATAGCAGTCGTCCCATTACCAAACTATTTTGCCCACTTCAACTTTCATCAACAGAAATGCTACAACTCTTCAGTTGACCATTACACTTGGACACTAGAAACAATCAACTAGATATAAAAATTCAACGAGAAATAATTATTGGTGCTGTTTGGCTCCCTTTTTATTTTTAAAAACAGTGCTCTGAAAATAACAAAGTTGGTTGATATCTTAACTAAAGTCAACATCTATCAACACTCTCTTACAAGGTATCACTTTAGAGAAAGGCAATATATACATATATTGATATATAAATAATCTATGTATATCAAATTGTTTTTGGATATTGATTATATGAATTGTATGGAACTTGAAGAATTAATTACAATTTTAACTTATGAACATCAACGGTAAATATCAGCAGCCCATTCAAGGGCAAGCTAATTTGCAGGCTCAGCAGATCCTTTTACAGCAATTACAACAAGGGCAATCTCAACAACTGCAACAATCGCACCAGCTACAAGGGCAAGCGCAACAGCAATTGCAACATTCCCAAGCATCTGGAGGAGTTGGTCTTAGTAATGGTATGCAAAAGGAAATCTACAACGATTATCAAACTACTTACCCAACTTCTCAACAGATCCCTCAACCTCAACAACAGTATTTTCCTCAACAATTCCAACAGCTGCTGCTGCAACAACAACAACAACAACAGCAGCAGCTCCTGCAACAACAGCAACTTCTGCAGCAACAACAGCTTCTGCAGAAACCTCAATTTCAACAGCAAGTTACACAGCTTCAACAACAAACGCAGAATCAACCACTACCTCGTCAACAGACTTCGTTTCTTCAGCAACCACTACAACAATCCCAACAACAAACTCAACCACAGCAACATTTCTTAAACCAGCAAGCTTTACAACAGCAGCAACAACAACAGGTTCAGCAACAACAGGTTCAGCAACAACAGCAACAACAGCAGCAACAACAACAACAGCAACAACAACAACAACAGCAACAACAGGTTCAAAAGCTTTATTCAATTAGTATAGACAATCCAAACACAAATTATTGGCAACACCAGCAGCAATTATGTCAAATATCTAGAAATGAAAATATCCCTCATTACTATGCTAGACAGTATGCAGCCAATTCTAGAAGGAATAAAAATCCTTATAGCGAAGTGAAAGCAGTAAGTCTTATCGAAGCAACAAAGTCTATTGTCACAGCCTTGGAAGAACAAGAAAGAAATGCAAAGTTGCTATCCTCAAGTAATTCTGTTACTTCTGCTAACAATGCTCTATTGCACAATAAGAAAATAGTTCAAGGGTTTGAAGATGATCATTTGCAAGAAGAACAAAGAATGTCTCAAAAGACTCAGGGTAAACAGTTATGGTGTCAGTTAGATTTAAGCGGACAGGGACTAATTAACTTATCACCTAAGCTATTTCAATATGATTTCCTTGAAGCTCTTTATTTGAACAATAATAAACTAACGACTATACCTAAATTTATAAGTAAACTTAGAGGGTTAAGAACATTAGATTTATCTCATAACAGAATTAATGAAGTACCCTCAGAGTTAGGGATGTGTTTTAATTTGAGATATCTTTATTTGTTTGATAATAACATTAAGACTTTACCTAGGGATTTTGGAAATTTAATTGAATTGTTATTTTTTGGAATTGAAGGCAATCCAATGGATTTAAAAATTGCTAATTTAATATCTGAAAAAGGAACCAAAGAATTAATTGGATATTTGAGAGATTTAAAACCTTCGACTGATAAACCTTCTCCACGAGAATGGCTTTTGTTGGAAGATGATGGTGAAGTAATTGATCGTAATGTTCATCCGGAACTTTATGAAACTGCCAATCTTGAGGGTAACGAACAAGAAGATACATTTACAATGACTTCTTATAACACTCTTTGTCAACACTATGCAACACCAACTATGTACAAATACACTCCATCATGGGCTCTTAATTGGGAATATAGAAGACTGGCATTAAAAGATGAAATTTTGAAGTTAAATACTGATTTGCTTTGTATGCAAGAAGTCGAAACTAGAACCTTTCACGAATTTTGGGTGCCTATATTACATGAAGTTGGATATAAAGGATTATTTTATTGCAAAACCAGGTCTAAGACTATGAGTGAAATTGATGCTAAAAAAGTGGACGGATGTGCTACTTTTTATAAAACTGATAAATTTACTTTAATTCAAAGACACAATTTTGAATATAATAGTGTGTGCATGGGTTCAGAAAAATATAAAAAGACCAAAGATTTATTTAATAGATTTATGAATAAGGATAACATTGCTTTGATTACATTCTTGCAGCATAATGCAACTGGTGAAAAAATCACAGTTGTTAATACTCATTTACATTGGGATCCATTATTTAATGACGTTAAGACATTGCAAGTTGGTATTTTATTGGAAGAATTGAATGGTCTTATTAAGAAAAACATTCATTTAAACTCGAACGATATAAAGAATTCCTCACTAATAATTTGTGGAGATTTCAATTCTGTTAGAGATAGTGCAGTTTATCAATTATTTGCAACCGGTAGTGTCACAAAACATAAAGAACTTGATGGTAGAGATTATGGTAGGTTTACGGATGAAGGTTTCAGACATTCTTTCAAATTAAAATCGGCATATGAAAACGTTGGTGAGTTACCATTCACTAATTTAACCCCATTATTTACCAATGTTATTGATTATATCTGGTACTCAACTCCTTCATTACAAGTTAAGGGATTGTTGGGTAAAATTGATGAAGAATATGCAAGTCATTATATTGGATTTCCAAGTGCAGATGTACCTTCAGATCATATTCCATTGGTATCAAGATTTCAAATTAAGAAGAGTAACAATTCCAAGAAACCGGATTTCAAACCTGATTTCAAAACTGGATCTACTAGAAAGACTTAAATTTGAAACTAAAAGGTTTTTGATTTATCAACTATAATTTTTGAACCACCTTCAAAGATAATGGCATTCATAGTGAGAAATCTTTTATTGTATATTACATTAGTCATAAAGTTGTTTGGTATTGCTGTTTTAAGCATCCTTTTTGGCTCGTATTGTAGCTTGCTTTTATAGTTAAAATACACATAAATAGTGAAAATTTTTTGTAAATTTCGAAAGTAGCTCACCTACACCAACTTCGGATAGATTTCCTAATTTTGAATGATATTTATGCGATTTAAAGGCACATATAATAGGAGTAAAAATAATCCGTGGCGTATAGGTAAAAGTAAAAGATTCATCCATCCCATAAAGGTATCAAAAGTTGAGTAATCTTGTTACAAATTTCTTCTGTTCTGTTGCAAGTATATTGTTAGAATTTTGCCAGTTGGTAAAAAATAGATGAATCATTTAACAATGCCTTCATTACTCATTCCAACCGAAGCTGATTATGAAGACGCTCACGGAAATTCTTCCGAAGTAATACTTTATCAGCAAAAGGCGGAACAATTCTATTCGCAGCGTGATCCAAACACTCAAAAGCTCTTGAATCCATGGCAATTTGAGGTGGTTCATGGGTTTTTCAAACAATCTGATCCAAGTACTGATGATAAAGTGTTCAATTATGCATCAGATAATTTAGGTAGAACCAAATCATGGCCTGAAATCATAAACCATCTCCATGAATTGTTTGAAGCTGCCAAACCTCATGAAACTTACAAATTATTATTTCTTGCAAGACATGGGCAAGGATTTCATAATGTTTGTGTTCAAAAATATGGTTTAGATGCATGGAGTGAAAAATGGCATAAATTAACTACTGATGGAGAAATTGTATATGCACCAGATCCCATGTTAACTGAAAGAGGTATTAACCAAGCTAAGGAAAATAGAAAAGTATGGCAGAATGAAATAAAAGCAGGTGCACCAATTCCTACAAAGTTTTACGTATCTCCTTTACAAAGATCTTGTCATACATTAGTATACACTTGGGATGGAATCAAAAGTGATGATCAGAGACCATTAATTGTTGAAGATGTGAGGGAAACTTTAGGAGTTAATTTATGTGATAAAAGGTCAACCAAAACCGTCATTAAGGAAAGATTTGTTAAACATGGGTTTGAAATTGATAGTTCCATCACTGAGAACGACGATATCTTCCTGTACACCGTAAGAGAAACTCTTTCTGAACAATCCATTCGAATTAATCGCTTTTTACAATTTTTATTCGAGCAAAACGTGAAAAGTTCTGAAAATGATGGAGAGAAATCTTTTGATGATACCTTTGTGTCGATCACTTCACATGCTGGAACTATCAGGGCATTTATTACTGTGCTAGGACACAGAAACTTTACCATTTCTACTGGAGGAATGATTCCTATTGTTGTGAAGGGAACTAGAAGAGAATAAATATTGCAAAAGTTCCTTTTTATTGCAATTTAGAGTGAATTAGAATATAGAATTAATTTCAAAAAAGAATTTATAATTCAAAGATGATTTTAAAAGATATATATTGCAAGTCAACTATAAACATTATAATATACGTGCATATGAATGTGAAATTGAACGAGGTTAGTTTCAGTTGTTCTGCCTCTATTCTTGGTTTAGTTATTCATTTATGTATTTGCTAACTTTTATTTTTTTTCTTTTTGATTCTAGACTTGTTTCAATTTTTCATATCCTTATATTTATTGTTACCACTGCTATTATTCTGATTTTCCGACATTATAGGTCTTTCTAAATAATTCATGACTTGCACTTGCATCACTACCGGATCTTGTAGTTGAAGTAGAGGATCTTCTTCTTTGGTTTCTGGCAAGGGTTGGGTCAATTTTCTTTCCATTTGACTTCACGGATGCAAACAATCCCAAAATATCAGTCAATGTGATGACTCCTATTAAAGTGCCTTGTCTGCCAAATTGAGACACGTTAGAACTCGGTGAGCCAGCAGGAGAATTTGGTGGAACTGTGGAAGATTGGGAATGATGGGAATGTTGATGTTGATTAAGGATTCCTTCAATTGTTGATGGAGAACTTGAAGAACTTGCACTAGTGACAGAACCATGATTCGAAGCTCCAGGAGTCTGAACTATCCAAAGTCTATGAGATTGAGTAGCAACTAATTTTGCAATTACCCTTGCCAATGAAGTTTGCTTATTAACATGAAAAATAGGAAATTGATCTTGACCCTTTTCAATACCCTTTTGAGTTAAATTATAACTAATGAAATTTAATACTGATTTGAACAACAAATGAGAGTTCTTTGACGATGAAACATTTTTAACGTCAACGATAGAAATATTTCCAATTAAAGATTTTGATCTATCAACCACTGCCAAAGAACTTATTCTTTCTTTGAACATCTTATATAAAGCCTCGATCAAATTTTGATCTTCATATATGGTAATTGGATTTGATGATCCAATATTTAAATCTTGTAAAGTTGAATTTAAAAGAAAATCCAAGCTTGGGAATCTTCTAGCGTTTTCCCACATGAACTTTATTAATCTTCTTTGTGATAATATACCAACAATATTATCTGTCAATGGATCAGTTATAGCAACTCTATGAACTCCATTACCTAAACATTCCATAACACTATACAATAATTCGGTTTCTTTAAATTTTATAAATGAATTTTTTGGATTTAAATGAACAATAAAATCAACTGAAACCTCTTCACCTCGTCTAGCCTTTTTCAATTGAGTCTGAACATGTTCCAAGTATTTCTCATCATTCGAATTTGAATTGATATTAAGTTCTGATAATGGAATCTTATCCATTACAAGTAGCAAATAAGTATTCAAATCAGAATAATCAAATGTCAGACAAGATTGTAATGAACCAGTAGTATCACTTACTGGAAGACTAGTTAGATTATAATGAGTAAGGGTTTCAAAAGCTTGCTTGACAGAATAAGAAGAATCAATGAAAATCAATTTGTTTGATTCGATTAAATCATATAATGGAATTTCAGCCCAGTCACTTGTTTGAGGGGTTACTGATGAATTTCTTGAGCTAATACTTGTGTTCCTTGAAAGACTCAATGAATGAATATCTTCATGATCTCCAACATTATTTTGGAGTGGGGGAGGAGAACTAAGCATTTCAACAATGGAAGGTTTTCTTGATGGTTGGTGGTTTAATGGTATATGAGGCAGAGCCGGTGACTGCCTTTGAAAAGATGAAGAATGATTACTCATTATTAGTAGCAGTTATTAGGGATATATAATATCAATAAGATATTTATCAAAGATTTAGGGGTAAGGGTATTTGTCAAAATTATCAACTATTGCTATATTATATATCTAATTGGGTGACGATTTTGGTTGATGATCCTTATGAATTCTAATTTCCGAATGGCACTGTTCAATTAATCCTTTATAAAACTTTTATGGTTTGTATATGGATTTGAAGAGCGATTTTGGTATTGAATGTGAAAGGAGTATGATTGTCCTTCAACAAACAGTTACAATTTTAACACAAAATTTTGGAGGAGTGTATATAATCTCACAAGAAAATTCGAAAATGACTTTATAACAAAGAAACAAAAGGTTACTCGATAGTAGTCCAAAACAATTGCAATGAAGAAAAGAAACTGATGACTTCCAAAGTTAAAACTAAAGCTACACAGAGGGAAAGGAAAGCAGCGGGAAAAATACAAAAAAAATATAAAAAAAATAAAATAATCTCAAGATAGGGCTTTTTTCTTGTATCCCCATCCAATTTGAGAGTTAATGTGAAAAATATAAAAATACCTGATCAGTCTTAACTGAGCTTAATTGGAAACTCGAAAACTTGAAGAAGCAAACATAGCAACAGATATATTTTTCAAGACAAGATATATTAGTACAATGTAGGTTATGATTCTTGTTTCAATAACTCTAGAGTATTAAAGTTGTTGTCAGGCAACCGATTGTTGCCAAGTAACTGAAGTACCACTTCCTGTAAGCATTCTCCAATAGATCCAATATTTTGAGGTTCTATTGTTACTGGCGAAGAAAGACTCTGATTTTTTTTCCCCTTGATTAATTTTAACAACGCACTCAAGAATATACTTTGCCAGAGAAATGTGCCATAATAAGAAACATGTGCCAAATGTATTTGAATGCATTCACTCTACTACAAATTCTCTCAGAAAAGAATTCAAATTTCCATTTTAGGTGTGGTTAGAATTTTATATACAAAAAAGTCTTCGGAACAAAATATTGACCATGGAACCAGAACTCTTAATTCCCTTTGTTGCCAATATATCTTGGGTGATGTATAATATCTTCTTCATCTTTATATCGCACTTTGCCCTAATATTCCTCATAACGTTGCCGTCTGCAACTTATCCTTTGCTCCGACAATTTCCCGTGCTCTAAATCACGTTTTGTTGTTCCGTAAAATTTCGATTTTGTGTAATGTTGGTAACTCATCACAATTTTAGTTGGCTCTCGGCTCATTTAATCAGGAGATTACGTACGTACTTTTTTTTTTCTGACTACATCTTTGTCACCAAGTCATTTCAATTGAGATTGAATGATTTTTGCTCTATTCATATATAAAACACAGAAATTTCCCAACATTGTGAAATGGTCAGATATTCGGATAGAGGCGATGTTACATTAGACTATATTGCTATATCGTAACTAGTTACCTCATCTAGGATAAATCGATAAAAGATTATAGTACGCTCACAACCAGTTGACCGAATCCACAATTTTTGAGTTTGTAGTATAAGTCTATTAAATTTTTTTTATGCCTTGTAGTCGTTGAGAGAAATAAGCTGTGTTTACCGCTAGTTGTAATCGAATGTATTATTTTGGAGTATTCCACAGAAAACTCCACCTTTCACTTCAGTCCAAATGGCGGCCCAATAGAATCTACTAGATCTAATCCATCAAACATGTCTTGGTTCCAACCGTCTCACGGTTATGAGAAATGGGTTTTTACGCATCCTTAGTTGGTAATATACTGCAGGTAGAGATCCAACTTTCCTTCTTCCACCCAATCTTGTTATCAGCCCAACAAAAAAACTGCTACAAAGGGGTTCCATTGACTGAGATACTTAAGGGTTTAAGATGTCAATTATTAAAATTATTAACAATTTCTTAAACTAGCTTTCTTGATCATTTCACTAGAATTTGGTTAATTCAAAAGTTTTATAAATTAATTAGCTCTTGTCTTTTTATAACTTGAACTAAATAATATTATATTACTGTAACATTTTTGTTGGGACTCTTACCAACTACTACATATATAATACTAGATCACATCTACAATTATATATTTGTGTGGATAATTTGTGTTTTAATAAAAATTCAAAGAGGTAATTTTCCATTTTAACATACCGAAACTTGAATTACCAACAGGATATCTAAGACTTTCGTACTTAATTCGGTATACATTTATTTTTGATTTCTATTTCTAATCAAAATGTCTGAAGGACTTGAAACCGTTGATATAACGGCTTTGAACGCCATCGCTTCTGGTGTAAACAAAAAGACTCCAAGAATCGTTGCAGCTGGTCTTGGTGGTAAGCTTATGGGTACAAAATCTTTAGTTAACGTTACTGCCGATGAAATCACTGAAGACTCAACTAATGAACTTTTGGAAAAGGATAGAAGAGAAAGAGAAAAGTATTCCAAAGTAAAACATATCTCTGAAAAGTCTTGGACTTTGTCTAACTGGCATGAAAAGATTAATTGGCTTAATGCTATATTAGTGGTTGCTATACCTTGTTTTGGTATATACTCAGCTATTTACTATCCTCCACAATTGAAAACTGCATTATTAGGATTCTTCCTTTACGTTATGTCAGGTATTTCAATCACTGCTGGTTATCATAGACTTTATTCTCATAAATCTTACGATGCTGCTACGCCTGTTAGAATTGTATTTGCCCTTTTTGGTGCTGGTGCTGTTGAAGGTTCAATCAAATGGTGGTCTCATTCTCATAGAATTCACCATCGTTACACTGATACTCCAAGAGATCCTTATGATGCTAGGGAAGGTTTCTGGTACTCTCATATGGGTTGGATGTTAGTAAAAGCTAATCCAAAGAATAGAGCAAGAGCTGATATTTCTGATTTAACTTGTGACTGGGTTGTTAGAGTTCAACATCAACATTATTTAGCCATTATGGTATTTATGTCACTCATTCTTCCAACTTTAGTTGCTGGTTTAGGATGGGGTGATTACTGGGGTGGATTCATTTATGGAGGTATTTTGAAAACATTTGTTATTCAACAAGCTACCTTCTGTGTCAACTCTTTAGCTCATTGGATTGGTGTCCAACCATTTGATGATAGAAGAACTCCAAGAGATCATGTTATTACTGCATTTGTTACTTTTGGTGAAGGTTACCACAATTTCCATCATGAATTCCCATCTGATTACCGTAATGCATTAAGATGGTACCAATACGACCCAACTAAAATTGTTATTTGGGGTTTATCAAAATTTGGTTTAGCATGGAATTTAAAGACTTTCTCTCAAAATGCCATTAATCAAGGTTTAATTCAACAACAACAAAAAAAGATTGACTTGATGAAAGCTAAATTGAATTGGGGAACTGCATTAGATAATTTACCAGTTTGGGACAGAGAAGAGTTTAACACTAGAGCTAAAGAAGAAGGATTAATAATTATTGCTGGTATAATCCACAATGTTAAAGACTTCATTAAAGAACACCCAGGTGGACAAGCTTTAGTAAGAGCTTCTATAGGAAAAGATGCCACCAAAGCATTCAATGGTGCAGTTTACGCTCATTCAAATGCTGCTCACAATATTTTGGGAACAATGAGGGTTGCTGTGTTAAAAGATGGTAATGCAACTAGTGATACATTTGCTTTCCAAGAGGAAAGTTTAAGTAAGGAAAAGGCAACTTAATGAAAATAAACGTAAAGGATACCAATAGGGGTATATGAACATAGTGCATTACTTTATTAAAAGTGAAGGTTTTTTTTTATATAGTTTAACAGAGCAGTGATTTGCAAATGAAAATTTTTTGTTATGGTAAAAAGATGTAGTACATATTAATCATAAAATTTGACTTAGAAATTGATTCTCACCTTGGCCGATTGAAGAGCTTTAAACTACGTCAATTCAATAGAGAGACAGCTATCGTCCACCCAGGGAAATCTCTCAATCCAATAAATTTGATTGTCTACAATCAATGTAAAGAGTGCCTAATGAGTATGGTCTCCTCAATAAAATTAGTTCAGCCTCTCATTCATGTCTCCGATAATTTCTGAATGTGGTTAAGTGGAACAAGGTGCTCGTTTAAATTTTCTTCATTCAGCCATCGGAGTTAGCTTGTATTCTTTCATATGTAGCACACTTAATCTTGGCCATACTTCAATTGAAACTAATTTTATTGAAGCTTAGCTGAGCCATCAACAAACCTAGCTTACTATTGATCCAACTACTATCTGAAAAAAAATGTAAAATACTTCTCCTCCCTCTGTTGTAAACAAAAAAATTGAACCCGACTTCATCCAGTCAAATCATGCAATATCGTCAGCTTTTGGCCCATAATGAGATTAATCGTCCTAAAATGCTTCCCTTGCATGTAGTACTCCATTTGGACTTTCAACAAAAAAAACCTTTTCCTCTGCACGGTTGAAGTTTCTGGAGTGAAGTTGACAAAAGATTCACCAAGGAACGACTCGTAAACCCATTTACAATACTTGAGATTCTTTACCAACAGAATTAATCTAATGGCAAAGTACTGTTGAGGGGGTTCCAGGTCTTCTACATGTCACACCATTTTAAATATACAAAAAATGGCGCGTTCCATGCACATAGGAGAAATTCAAAATCAACCCACTCTTCATTTTTTGCAACATTCGACCACTAAAACTGCAGATAATTTGTAGCGTGTAACAAATACCTAACACTTATAAAATGGGGCAACTTCCAAGGTTTAAGGACTGTAAAAATTGTGTAATTTATCAGTTTGAATTAATTTCATTACTTCTTATTCTTCCCTTAACTCCCCCCTAAACTCAACCTTACTACAAATGTCTTCCGCTGCTGCTATAAGAAATCTTCCAAGAAGAACTATTACTCAATATTACGCTAGACACATTCCAACTCTTGCAGTATGGGCTGTTAGCTTAAGTGCTTTCTTCTACTGGCCAATTGCTTACGGAAAGATCTCCGATAAATTAAATGATGTTCACCACGCATAGTAAACTTGAAAGGTTTAATGGTTGCAAGTTAATCCTTCATTTCTACTTATTGAATACTTCAAATATTTATTATAATTATGCATTACGTTACATATTCTGAAAATACTGTAGAGACAGAGAGACAGAAAAGCTATATTTTCTAAAACACACAATTGTTTGTAGTGAGAATGCTAGTGTATCACTAGAATTTGCAGTTATTGAAAACATTGCTGTAGAGTTGGATCAATTTGGAACCGGTGGCACAAGACACAATGAGTTTCGACAGATAAAGAAGGGCATACATTAATTTCAATTTATTGGAAATGAGCTAGTAAGTAAGTTCTTCACCGCCATAATTGATAAATTTCCCGTACGATTCTGGGGTAAGTTTATCAACTACCTCGAGTAACGATTTGACATTTTCTTCGGTAGTAATGGTATTTTCCCCAAAATACTTCTTCAAATCGCCATCAAAGAAGCTGTAGCGCTACCTGACATTTTTGTAGCTATAATACCTGGATGGGTAGCAACAACAACGTAACCATCTTCACCAAGTTCGTAACTAAGTTCTTTTGCAACATAGTTAAGAGCGGCATTCGAAATATCATATGCAGAAGAACTAAATGGAATATAGTTACCAATCGAACCAGCAGCACTAGAAATAAAAATGATTTTTCTAGTCTTTCTCTTTTGTAAATATGGATGCAAAGCTTGAAACAAGGGATAGCGGTCCCATAACAATAATTTCAAAGTGTTCCAGCCAAGTTTTCTTTGGTGCCTTTAATACAGGATTAAAAGAACTACTATAACCGGCATTTGAAATTAAAAAATCGATTCCTTCGGGTGCAACCTTCTTCAATTGAGCATCTAAGTTTTTGATACTTTCTTCAGAAGTAAGCTCAAGCTTTACGATTTCAGTATTGTTATACTTTGTTTGCAACTCAATTAACTCCGTTGCCTCAGCTGGATTACGGACACTTGCAATGACATTTTTGTGTTGCCTTTGCGCTAACTGATCAGCGCGAAACTGAGACCAATTCCACGGTTCGCACCACTAACGAAATATCCTTCAGATGACATAATTATTTTAGACTGTAAGAAGGAAAATGCTTAAAAATATTTTGATAATTTCTAAAAAACTAATGAATCCTTATAAACGATACTAATAGGTTGAAAATCAAAACGAGCTATGCTTTCTAGTAATTCTCCGCACTTTATATGTGCATTTTCTATGGCTGATAGAACATGGTTGAAGTAATTGAAGCCTCAGTTGTAGTTTTTCATTAGTCAGACTGAATTGGCGTCATATCTCGATTCGTTCAAAGCCGACAGAAAACAGACCTCACTAAACTGAAAGTCAAAAAACTTTCCTTTCCAATTCTACTTGAAAGAATTACTAATTGCAAATGAAATTACTAATTCATGGAGTGCATCTTGCAAAGGAGATATCGCAAATCAATAGGATTACAATTGTGCTTGAAATGGAGCTTGTTCACATTCTCTTCCAATGATTCTTCGACCATCACAACTACTCCATTTTTTGAAATTCACTAAAAATCTTAGCAAAGCAAGAAAGAAACTTAGTAAGAAAATAGATCACATTCTATTGTAATAGATAATTGGTCTTTTGCCAGAATAATGGTTTTAGATTCTTCAATGATAAATAAACTCGCGCTAAGCTGAAACGGCTCTGTCAAGCACGAACATCATGTGACCAGTATAGCCTTACATCAAGTCATATTTGTAGTTCATATTAATTACATATGGAAAAAGAGCAACAGATGCATTATTATGTAATACAAGACAACAGTTGAATTTTTCAGGCGTACTACTTTAAGAACTACTGGAAAAAGATACGCCTTACTTAGTTACGCGCATATAGGTATCACAATTTCCGTTCATGTCTTGCAACATTTTGGATTTTAAATCTCTTTAATATAGAGTAATTAATGTTGACAATATTTCTAGTTTCAAAAGATAAATTATAAAGTAATGTCCAATGTAACTCAAAAGAGTAAAAAGGTGTAATGAGAATTAACTATGAATGTTTCTACAAAATAATGTAAGATTGTGATTTATCTTCAAAAAAGCAATATCTAATTGAAAATAATATATTACAAAATATATTTATTCATATTACAGATAAATTATTTTTATTTGCACTTCATCCACTCACCTGAATACCTGGAATAAGTTGTAACTAATCCAAAGTAAAATTGCAATTAAAACCACAAAAATACTTTAAATATCTTTTTGTTGCAACGGAATTTATTCGTTACTGATTAGTCCATGTTGTACACCCATATTATTTTTAATACACCTGCATATATGGACTTTGGAACTCTATTTTAATCTACAAGCCGATAATCATTTAACTTGTCATTTGAACAGTAGTAGTGAAGGAAGCCATGTCCAGATCATTCCAACCTATAAGTGATGTCATTAAAACAGGTCCTAGATACAAGCAACAATCATTTTATGAAATTTATGGAGAGCCAGAAAACTTTTTGGAAATAGAGGTACGTAGTCTCCTTGATATAATCTATTGGATAACAGTCAAGATACTAACAATTTTTAGGTAAAGAATCCACGTACATACGGTGTGGGCCATGATATTTTTACAGACTATGAAATAGTTTGCCGTGTAAGTAAAATTTTCAATTTGAGAAGGAATCAGCTAAAAGCCTAATTGAAGGGTAACATTACTAACATCTAGACTAATATACCAGCATTTAAGAAAAGGAACAGTAAAGTACGCAGAAGATATTCAGATTTTGAGAAATTTAGAAAAATCTTGGAACAAGAAACTACTAGAGTGATAATTCCTCCTTTACCAGGTAAAATATTTTTGAATGCAAACAAATTTAATGAAGTTAATATCGAGAAGAGGAGACAGGGATTAGAAAAGTTTATGGTAGTTGTTAGCGGACATCCATTATTGCAGACTGGATCTAGGACATTAATCGATTTTATCCAGGATGATAAGTGGGAACCAAAAGGGTTCTACTAAAAAATCAAAATTTCAAATAAGTATTTCGCAAAGGCATAATAAATGAAAATGCTACAAGTTTTGCCCTATAGAGAGGTCAAAAATTAGTCACAAATTTAAGATCGACTCGCTAGACAACTGTGGATTAGGGAAAGGTTAAGATTAGGGAAAGGTTGGGAGTGATCAGAATAGTAAGAACGGAAAATAAATCAACACATGATACTACAGAACCCCATTCTTAAAACTACCCTAGTAGTTTCCCATTAACATAAGTTAACCACCCCAGTACTAAAAGCTGGGATTTCATTTAGTATAAAAGGATGTTCAGGGATCTTCAGAACCAAAGTTATGCCGTAGAAGAAAACAATTACAATACTTTAAGTAGCACTTGAAACAATGGAGAAATGACAATCTAATCAGTTACTATAGAAATTGTAGAAGAGAGTAAGTAGGTTAATCTTCCAAAAACGAAGAACTTTGTTCAATTTATCGACCGAAGGAGAGAAACCTCAAAGTCGTCACATTCACCCCAGCTAAAAGCTCAACATTCAATCCAAGAGTATGCTAGAGTAGTCCAACAAAACGACATATTCTGTATTGAATAGATAGTGAGTCCATAATCGTTCTTTGGTGAACTATAACTTGGATTTACTCCGCCAAATAGGTGTCAAAGGCTGAAGGAGTTAAGAGTTTAAAATTTTTATAATTAGTTAACCGATTGAGTAAAGTTAGTTGGTTCGGAGAAAACAATATATGGGGGTCAACCTTTATGCATTACTCTACCAATTGACAAAAATTGTTACCCCACTATCGTGGTTGTTTCAAGGAAAATGTATTCTTTCAACGAGTCCCGCGCTACATAACATTGCAAACTCATTTGTGAAATTCACTAAGTCCAGAGGGGATGGCTGTTCCTAGCTCCGGACTAGATTTAACTCTGATCGATTCTCAAACTATTACAGAAAGACTTCGGGCTTTGTGAAAATACTACACCTAGGGTTGGTTGGCGGGGTTGATGAAACAGAAAGAATGTGATAGTAGTAACAACCCTAACATGTAGTTACTTTTCAATGGCGGCCAAGACTCTCTCACAAGTTATTCTCGGTAACCGCCCCTTATGGTTATCTTTGTGCTGTGTTAGCTTTGTGTACTGTACAAAGTTCAATGTGGTACCACAGACCTCTCCTGAATCGCCTCATGTTACCATGATAGGGTCACTCAGTCGTGCATTAGTTCAGAATATGAAATCTATGTTTCGTTTCCCTGGTTTTGTGTCAATTATTTTTTACTCAAACTGCAAATCCGGCGCCCCTCTCAATATAACCGAAGTCTTCATAACGATGGTTACCTTTAGTTAGAAGAATACTGAAAACCTTTAACTCCATCAGTTGCAACGATTTGAAACGTTTCTGATTTTGATGATATTTTTACTCCTCTGGGGTTAAGAATTAGTTACTTGTATCAAATTGGAAGTGGGGGTGCATGCAAAAGCATATTCTAAACTGTCTTAACAATGTTAAGGTTTATGTTGAGTAGGAGGTCTGCATGGTAACTGAATTTGAGTATCATCTGACCGTACATCAGAGGTACGATTTTTTACCAAAGTCCGGATTGTTGAGATTTCCCCGAAACCCCACATTATTTTTAAACCTGGAGTTGCTATATAAGGAGATGTTAATTCCTTCCAGTTGATGATTTAATTTTTTTTCTCTATCAGTTGCATCTATTACAACTTTAAACAATTAGAAAAAAAACACCTCAATACTTTAAAATGTCTATCCCAAAAACTCAAAAAGCTGTTATCTTTGAAACTAACGGTGGCCCATTGAAATACACTGATATTCCAGTTCCAGTTCCAAAGCCAAATGAACTTTTAATTAATGTTAAATATTCCGGAGTTTGTCACACTGATTTACATGCTTGGAAGGGTGACTGGCCACTTCCAACCAAATTGCCTTTAGTTGGTGGTCATGAAGGTGCTGGTGTTGTCGTTGCTCTTGGTTCTAACGTTAAGGGATGGAAAGTTGGTGACTATGCTGGTATTAAATGGTTAAATGGTTCTTGTTTATCCTGTGAATTCTGTCAAAAAGCTGCTGAATCTAACTGTCCAAATGCTGATTTATCTGGTTACACTCATGATGGTTCTTTCCAACAATACGCTACTGCTGATTACATTCAAGCTGCTAGAATTCCACAAGGTACCGATTTAGCCAAGGTTGCTCCAATTTTATGTGCTGGTATTACCGTCTACAAGGCATTAAAGACTGCTAACTTGGCTGCTGGTCAATGGGTTGCTGTTTCTGGAGCTGGTGGTGGCTTAGGTTCTCTTGCTGTTCAATACGCTAGAGCAATGGGTTACCGTGTTTTAGGTATTGATGGTGGTGCCGACAAAGGTGAATTTGTCAAATCATTAGGTGCTGAATACTATGTTGATTTCACTAAGTCCAAGGATGTTGTTAAGGAAATTCAAACAGCTACTAATGGTGGTCCACAAGGAGTTATTAATGTTTCAGTTTCTGAAGCTGCCATTACTCAATCTGCTCAATATGTCAGATCTACTGGTACTGTTGTTTTAGTTGGTTTACCAGCCGGTGCCAAGATCACCGCTCCAGTTTTCGATTCTGTTGTCAAATCTATCTCCATTAGAGGATCTTATGTTGGTAACAGAGCTGATACTGCTGAAGCCATTGAATTCTTCACTAGAGGTTTAATCAACTGCCCAATCAAGGTTGTTGGTTTATCTGAATTAGAAAGTATCTATGATTTAATGGTTGCTGGTAAAATTTTAGGTAGATACGTTGTTGACACTTCCAAGTAAGTTGACAATCAATTCTATTGATTTGACTCGCTAGTACTGGATTCTAGTGAAGAATTTATGTGATATGCAAGAAAAGTTCTTAAAATATATAAAGATAAAAAATAAAAATAAAAAAAAAATTTAATTAAAAACTTGTAGATAGTATGAAGATAATATTTAAATGGATCCCCACGCTACTCATTAAAGATATGACATTACTATTGCGGCGGAATTTTCCATTGCGTCTAATGGAAAATAACTTTAGTGTTCTATGCCTTGCGCGCCAAGTTATGACGTTTTGTGATGACAAGGATTATTCTACAAGACTAACAAGAAAATGGGTAATGAGATATCATAAACCATTCGAATGGAATGGTTATAGAGAAAGAGCTAAAAGAAGTGTGACCAATCCTCATTAAAGACAATTGTTTGCTATCACTCATCTGTATCTTCGTTTGGCTCGATGGTGAGGGGAACATAAAATTGACTGGAAAATATCACTCTCGTCTGAAATATTTAATTGCTACGCACATCATTATGAGAGAACTTTAGTATTCCGGATCAAAAAATTTAACTATTTATGTCAATTAGAACCATAAGTATTTAATTACTTACAATTACTGAAGTTGCATAGCTTTCCGGTTTTAAGGTCGTTGACGCAAGAGTGTTACATAAGCGTCTAGTATTTGGGAAGTTCCCAGTTTGTCTAAGCCTTCAATTCATGGAACGTTATTTCAACTCTGCTCTTTTAGGTTTGGAGCTTGCTGGGTGCAGTACCAACCATGCGCCCCTGTCCATACAATTCTTGAGTGGTAACCATTTCGAAAAGAGACTCATTTATAAATAGTAGCCAATATTTAAAATTTCTATTCGTTTTATTCTTGCCGTTCATTTTTTGTCAATCCTTATTTACATTTCAATTAGGATTCTAAAGATATAGTAACAGAGACAAAAAAATATCTGTTGGTATACATATATGCACATCCAAGCATAATTTCAATCATCGTTTTGTGAATATTGTGTTTTCATAGTAAAGGTTAAAATTGAAGATTAGACTTGCTATTATGAAGGTTCAAACTTCAATTTTAACTATATCATGCCTCTTAGCAACCGCAAATGCTGCCAGTTGGCCCTGGGATCACAACTCTAGTTCTAACAGTAGCGCTTCATCTGTTTCCGCAACAGCTACCACTAGTTCTAATTCTTCATCAACTGGATTGTTTGGCGGATTATTCGGATCAAGTGAAACCCTGAGAAACCCATATCAACCATACGAAGCTCCTTGTCCTTCTGGATCACTTATTAGAGATGCAGTTAATATTTCAGTTCCAGAAAGCGAATATATTAAAAACAGACATGTTATAACAAATCAAAACTTGATAGAATTTTTAGATAAGGCAAACCTTACCGGTTTTGATGCTAAGCAATTTATTGAAAATAGTCCAAAGAATATAACCATTGGAATTGCATTTAGTGGTGGTGGTTACAGAGCCATGTTGAATGGAGCTGGCCAATTGCTTGCCCTTGATAATAGATTTGATGATTCTAATAGCCATGGTCTTGGAGGTATATTACAAAGTGCAACATATTTAGTTGGGCTTTCAGGAGGTAATTGGCTTGTTGGATCAGTAGCAGTCAATGACTTTCTTTCAATTAAGGAAGTTGTGGAAGGAACAACTTCAATTTGGGATTTAGAGCATTCTATTTTCAATCCTAATGGTATCAATGTATTGGAAACTGTTGATTACTATAAGAATATTTACGATGCTGTTACTGCAAAAGAAGATGCTGGCTTTGATGTTTCTATTACTGATGTTTGGGGTAGAGCCTTAAGTGGTCAATTTTTCAATGACTCAAATTCAGGAGAAAATTTCACTTGGTCTGATATTAGAGATTTAGATAGTTTCAAAAACTTTGAAATGCCATTCCCAATCGTTGTTGCAGATGGTAGAACTCCAGGGACTTTAATTCTTAATTCAAATTCAACTGTATTTGAAATCAGTCCATATGAATTAGGATCTTGGGATCCTTCTCTTGCATCGTTTACAGATGTGAAGTATTTATGTTCTTGGGTTGAAAATGGTGTCAATGGCTCGTCAAATTGTACCCGAAACTTTGATAACGCTGGTTACATTATGGGAACATCTTCCTCTCTTTTCAATGCAATTGTCTTAGATATTAAAAGTGAAGGATTGCCAAGTGCGATCACTTCTGTTCTTACATCTATTTTAAACAAACTTAGTAGTGAAGAAGTTGATATTGCATCATACACTCCAAACCCATTTTTTGATGCAACCTATGGTTCTTATCATGCAATTACCAACAATGACACCTTATATCTATGTGATGGTGGTGAAGATGGCCAAAACGTTCCCTTTTATCCATTGATACAAACTGAACGTAAACTTGACGTTATCTTTGCTTACGATAACTCTGCTGATACTGAGGATAACTGGCCAAACGGTACTTCAATTGTTAATACTTACCAACGTCAATTTGCCGATCAAGGTAAAGGTACGCCATTTCCATATGTTCCAGATGTTGCAACATTCTTGACTGAGAACTTAACTTCAAAACCAACTTTTTTCGGATGTGATGCTGCTAATTTGACAAGCTTAGTTGAATATCATCAAAATGACAATATCAATGCTACCGATATTCCATTGGTCATTTATTATTCTAACTCTAAGTTTAGTTATAATTCTAATACCTCAACTTTTAAAATGTCTTATGACAACAATGAAAAATTTTCGATCATTCAGAATGGATTTGAAGTTAGTTCACGAAACAATTTAACTGATGATAGTGAGTGGGCCAAGTGTGTTGGATGTGCTATTATAAGAAGAACTCAAGAAAGATTAGGAGAGCAACAATCAGATGAATGTCAAAAATGTTTTGATCAATACTGCTGGAAAGGTAGTGAAAAACAAGCAGTCCCAAGCACTGGTACTGGCGGAATTTATTCGGCTGCCACTGCCACTGCCACTTCTACTGGTTCTTCTTCCGGCACTGCTTCAGCTACCTCATCTACAAATAAAAAGGGTGATGGTAACAATGTTGGGGCTTCTACTGGGTTCCTTGCATCTTTGATTTCTCTTACGTTGATGTTATTTGGTTAATAGTAAAACAAAAAAAGAAATAATACAGGAATACAACTTGGATGTATAATTTGGTGGTTAACTCTTTGCTTGAGCTAATGATGAATTGTCTACACTACTTGGATTATATATATATACCTAACTCTATTGGTGAAAAGCCACAATATGAAAGGAAAGAAAGTAAAAATAGCTGATTACAGCATAATAGGTAAATCAATTACCCCATTTTCATGAATTCAAAATATTAACTAATTATGTGAAGTAACTAGTAAATAGTAACTAGTGAGTAGTAACTAGGGAGCAGTAATTAGTGAGTAGTAACTAGCGAGTAGTACTGAGTCGTTAACAAAGCATATGTGGCATATATTACTGCACGTGATACTTTACACGTGATTCACTCAACTTCTATTCTGTGTTCTCGATTTTCACCAAAGTTGGATTTTTTGCACGAAAAGAGACCTCATCTCATCTCTTCATCTATATTAAGAAACCAAACATTCATCTTAATTGACCTTCAGTACATAATGGTTAAATCTTACCAACGTTATGAGCAGGAGCGATGTTTTGGGGTAATTAATTCCCAGTCGAATGTTATATGGTTACCGTCATCTCCAAGTGGATCGGGATCATCAGCTGGAAGAGTAATTACTTCAGGCTTAGAAGAGATCTTAATTTGGAATATAAAAACAGGAGAAATAGATTCTAGGTTAACCGATGGAATTACTCCTGGGGCGTCAAATGCTCTGACATCCCAGGCTCCATCTTCGGTATCATATTTATGCCATCATCCGGAAACTAATATCTTAGCAGCAGGTTACATTGATGGGTCAATTAAAATATGGGATTTGACCTCTAAATCAGTCCTCATAAATTTTCAAGGTCATAAATCTTCTATCACAGTATTAAAGTTTGATAAATCTGGTACTAGACTTTGTTCGGGTTCTTCAGATTCATCTATAATTTTATGGGACTTAATTGGTGAAGAAGGATTATTTAAATTAAAAGGTCATAAAAGTCAAATTACTGGTATTTATTTCTTATCACAAGATTCAGAATCGAGAGAAATTGACGATTTAGAAGACTATATTGTTAGTGTATCAAAGGATGGTCTTATAAAACTTTGGGAATTGAAAACTCAACAATGTATTGAAACCCATATTGCCCATTCAAATGAATGTTGGTCATTAGGGATCAGCACATCAAATACATTAGCTATTACTAGTGGTAATAAAGATCAAGTAAAAGTATGGGATATTGATCTCACAAGACCAGATACTCAGAAATTGCAAGAAAAGGGATCTTTTGAAAAACAAAGTAAATCCAGGTGTGTAGATATTGAATTTAAAGAGAAGCCATTACAGTGCTTTTATCTTCAAAATGCTGATAGAACTATAGAAATATTCAGATTAAGAACACAAGAAGAAATCAAGAAGGGTATTGCAAGAAGAACTAAAAGACTCAAAGATAAAGGTTATGAAGACGATGAAATATTGCAGTCGTTAAAGGACTCAGAAATTAACGTGATGATTACCAATTTAATAACTTTGAGAACAAATTCAAAGATCAGATCTTGTGTATGGGTTAAATCAAATAAAAAATTAGATTTAGTGGTATCTCTAAACCAGAATTCAATAGAATATTATTCAATTGAATTGCCTTTGGACCAAGATATTAAGAAATTACAAGCCAACGAATTGAATGCAATCAAGAGATATTCGATAGATTTGTATGGTCATAGAACCGATATAAGAGCAATGGATTTATCATCAGATAACAAATTGTTAGCAACCGCATCTAACGGTGAATTAAAAATTTGGAATATCAAGACTTCAAATGTTCTTCGTACTTTTAGTATTGGAGGTTACGCTTTATGTTGTAAATTTTTTCCTGGGGGAGCCTTAATTATTGTAGGATTTAAGAATGGGAATTTGGAGTTATATGATTTATCAACTTCATCATTAGTTGATAGAATTGAGAATGCTCATGGTGTGAAAGATTCAGTTGGTTTAAATGAAGAAAATGCTAATGATAATAGTAATGCCATTTGGTCATTAGATCTTACAAATGATGGTAAGACACTTATAACTGGTGGTAACGATAAATCAGTTAAATTTTGGAATTTTGTCGTTGATCAAGAATTGGTGCCAGGGACATCAAATAAAATATCCAAGTTGAAGTTGGTTCACAATCAAACTTTAGAAACTGATGAAGAGGTATTGTGTGTTAAAGTGTCCAATGATTCTAAGTTTTTGGCAATCTCTTTATTGAATAACAACGTTCAAGTTATTTTCTTGGATTCTCTCAAATTGTTTTTAACATTGTATGGTCACAAATTACCGGTATTATCTATTGATATATCTGACGATTGCAAGCTTATAATTACATCATCAGCAGATAAAAACATTAAAATCTGGGGATTGGATTTTGGTGATTGTCATAAATCAATTTTCGCTCATCAAGATTCAATTATGAACGTTAAATTTATCCCAGAAAGTCATAACTTTTTTTCAAGTGGTAAAGATGGTTTAATTAAGTATTGGGATGGTGATAAATTTGAGTGCATTCAAAAATTACCGGCTCACAAACTGGAAGTTTGGTGTTTATGTGTGAGTAATGATGGGAAGTTTATGGTTTCTACATCTCATGATCATTCCATCAGATTATGGGAAGAAACTGACGATCAAGTTTTTATTGAGGAAGAAAAGGAAAAAGAAATGGATGAACAATATGAAAACACTTTATTAAATTCATTGGAAAATGAAGAAATTCCAAAATTCAACAATAACGATGAAGATGGTGAAACTACTGAAGGTCAAGATTCAGAGGTTACTAATGTGTCTAAGCAAACAATTGAAACTTTAAAAGCCGGAGAAAAACTTATGGAAGCAATAGACATTGGTATAATAGATGTTTTAGAATCTGAAGATTATGCACAACATCTTAGACAATTCAACTCTAAAAAGACCACTGTTCAACCTGTTAAACCAAATAGACATACTATACTTATGGCATTCCACATGAACGGTCAAGAATATGTGTTAAGTGTTCTTAAAAAGATCAAATCTTCTCAATTAGAAGATGCTTTACTTGTATTCCCATTTTCATATTCTTTGAAACTATTGAAGTTTATTGAAATTTGGACCAATAAGGTCAACATTACAAACAATGTTACCAACCTTTCGTTGATTTGTAAAGTTCTTTTTTTTGTGGTGAGATCCAACGCTAAAGAATTAATAAACCAAAAAGATGCTGCCATCAAAAACCAATTGGTTAATGTTAAGAAGCAATTAAGGGACGAACTTCAAAAGACCAGTAATCAATTAGGTTACAATATACAAGGTCTTAAGTTTGTAAGACAACAATGGAAATTAACTCATGAGGCGGCCTTCATTGATGAAGAAGAACAAAATGTCTATGATGAACTGAGAGCACAAAAGAGAGTCTACACTACTATTTAAACATTAAATGGTATGAGATTTGAATATGTTAGATTCAAAAACCAAAAGAAAAGAAGGAAGAATAGATGTCTCATAAGGCCAATCTATTATCCAATCTAAGTAGGAAAATTGTTCTAGAGATTGGTAATGGAAACTCTTTCAGCATAATTTAAAAATGATAAGCAATTTCCAGATTCAAGTGGACCAACTCGGATAGTAGATTTCTGAAAAGCACGGCAATTTATTGTATATCTTACGTATATAGAAAATGGATAATCATTTCGAAGCTTATGTTGCGTCCATCGCTGTAGAAGAAATTGTTGAATATCGTTGATTTGACGCAGAACAAATAACTTTCGGAGAACCCAGCTCAAACGAGCTTAATGCATACGCGAGACTAATTGATTCGAATAAGTGCGGCTGAATTTTCAGGAAATGCCACACAATTCCCAAAATGAAGATCAGAATCTAACCACAAAGCTCATCCATTTGCTGACAGTTAACAGGTAGAACAAGTTATTTGAAAGTACAGTAAAATTTTCAAAAAAAACATTTGCTGGTGATTTTACTTGAACTAGTTCAAATGCATGAAATGTTATACAAATCTGAAGCTTTGATAGTAACTGCACTTCGAATGGATCTTTGCGATGTAATCACGGAATGTACGATACGAACATAATCGAAACTTAGGGAGGGAGGGAGGGAGAAGCAGAAGATCTAAACTGTGCATTGGGCAATCCTAATGAAAGCAGTTGAAAGAATTCCTTCCTTTGTGAAAAAAATTAGAAACATTATATCAAATACAGAAATTGCGCAAACATTAATAGGTCTGTGTTCAGTATTTATTGTTCAGTGTTCAATGTATATCAATGGAATTGGGTTTTCACAGTCGCGAGTGCTGCAGCGCAAACTCCACAATTTATTGTTCTCGGAGTGGGCATTTCGATAAAAGCGCAAAATTACATGTTAAATTCAGCCAGACTTAGACATGAGAATGGTTCATTTTGTTAATAATAACTTGCTCGGAAATAAAATAATTCCATTTATGTACCTAAACGGTGAAGCATCCAATTGTACATAATTAATCCATCAATCCCGGTCGGGTGATAAACACCCCAAAATATCCGTCTGTTTACGACTACTGTCCAATCAACAAATAAAGCACAGCTCCTGTTTCAGTTTCAGTACACCAAGTTCATCCGTGTCCGTACTTTAACAAGTCCATCTTATATACTGTGGATCAATGACAAAAGAGGTTCTTTATTGTTACATGCTGCATATACTTTTTTTCCTACTTTTTGACTAGGAGAACAGCAAGTAAGTTTATCCTGAGTGAAGTCATACTGAAGGAAGACTGATTACCACTAGGTTGCAATATTTCTGCGCTTCAAAGAGTTCTACAAAATATCTCCAAACAATGCGGTGCATTGGATTTCAGTACTTTCGTTGCACCTACCAATGGCGGATTTATCACAATTGGCCCATATTTATCAAATTTTAAATTTAGACCTTGGTACCTTAAAGTTTAAAGTGAATCTCGAGAGTTAATGGTGAACAACAACTGGGAAGTTTTCTATTATAGCCAATAACTTCTTGTCATTGATTTTATATTTAGAAATTACAACTTTGCTTGCTAATCTGAAGATGGTTGTCGTTGCTAATATGTTAGTATTGACTCTGATCAGTCGTCGACTTCATAACTTTTGATGTACTGTTTAATTTTCAGTTCGAAAACTATATTAGAGGCATTGGTTTCTTCGAATTTTGTTGGATTTGTAAAAATTTGATCGAATAAGAAAAAACTAATACCTCGAAAGCAGCCATGTCACTTTCGATTATTATTCTTATTACTTCTTTACTCTCCTTGCCTTGCTTAAGTCATGCAAATATTTTGCAAATTGCAACTATCCTGATTGCCAGAACTATAGTAGTTTCGAACAAACTTACAATTTGGTTTAGGAAATGAAACTGGAATACTTTGGATGTCTAATTTCGAAACTTTTGGAAATGGAGGTGGTGGTTACATTGAAATCCAAGCTCATTCTGATAGGCCATATGATGCTCTCTTCAATTTTTTTTGGAGCAAATGTAACTGCCGACTCTTCTTACTGTTTTACAGGAGCAGATGGCCATGATGGGATTTCTTGCAAACAAAATTTCGACTGGAAATATAACAGAAATAATACCTTCATTACTCAATCAACTTTCTATGAAAAGGGTGTATTTAATGAAGGTATTATAAGGGATGACTTGACATAAGAAGAGTTAATAGTCGTTAATTATACCCTTCCTCATAGTTATAAACAACTTTATGGTTACGTGCTTGGTTTTGCCGAATGGAACACGAATTTTCCTACTCTAGACAACTGATGCTGAGAAAGATTGTATTAACTACTAATGGTACAATTTATGATTCAATTATCTATAAGGGACAATATGGAGTTGGTGGCGTTACAGTTACTCGTGCAGACGTTTATCAAGCCAATCCACCACTAATTGACAAATGTTCTTATGCTTTGAACAAACCTAATTCATATATATATATGTACTTACCCTGGAGGAAGATATGTTTATTTCACTGGTTGCTTGAATAGTTTAGTTGAATAATTTAGTTGAATAATTTAGTTGAATAATTTAGATGAATAATTAGTTGAATAATTCTATTATATATAGTGATATTCCTGTTTGAAAATAAAATAGACTTGTTTTTTACCAAATCTTACTTGTTTCAACGGTTTGTTAATAGTGAGATTCAACTAAAATTTGGCTGCGAATTGATCACATCGTATCAAAGGCACAATCTGTTGAAAGCATTGAGACTCCAGAGCATAATGCGAAAGCTAACCTTGTAAGATTTATTAGAAGCGGTCAACCCTATATGTCGAGTCACAATGTCAAGGGAAACTCAATTTTGTAGAACAGTGGAGACAAAAAGAAAATAATTTTTGTTAGAAATTCTGTAGAATAGTGGAAACAAAAAGAAAACAGAAAAAGCTCTTGTCAATGCTCTTCTCTTAATCTTAAGTATTATTTGAGTTTAAAATGTTTAATTTGCCAAACATTTTAGATATATGCTATATTGTAGCTCACTATCACCCATTGAGTTTTAAAATATAAGTTGTCAGAGTGTCCAAATCAAACTACTACCCAAATTAGTAATTATGTAATTCGTTTTTTCTCTTAAACCGATGTTTCTCTCGTATCTTGTCCTCTGTTTTCTCCCTACCCACCCCATAATTAGAAAAAAATCGTCGCACTATCTTTTATTATATTAGCACACTTTATCACTAACTCACAGTTTTTCCAATTTCGATATTTTACTCCGATTAGACGAATTACGATTTAATCAACAAAAGAAATTTTTCAGCTGAAATATTTGGGGGTTTGGAATTCTTTGTAAACAGCCACAACCAAATTTAACAAGGTCCTTCAGGATCACCTTATTCTTTATTTCTTCATTTATCCTGTTATCATACCTACCTAGTATCTACAGTATTGAATCTCTATCCCCTCCCATACAGGGTTATTTGAACTCATTTGCCCCTCCATATTTGCGTCTAATTGGCTTGTCAGGCACGCAATATCTATCAGACAGACCCGATTTTGTTTTATATTTTTTTTTTCTAACTTACTTCGCGGCTGTCGCATTTTGGTGATCTTTTTCTCCAAAATTAAATGCTTTTCTTGTTATCACTTGTCAGTTCATTGAGTTGTTAGTCATATTATTCACTGTAGCTTGGAAGTTATTTGTTGTTGATTGAACCCACCCACCCAGAATGAACATGGAACAACAAAGAGCAGGTATGAATACCTGGCATGCCCTGTATTCGGTCACTGATCGACAAAAAGTGGTTCAAATTCTTACCGGTACTCTTAAGGATATTCAAAATAACAATTATGATCCTCAGAAAGCAGCTACAATGGCTCAAGAATTTGAAAAGTATACTTTTATGAAATCTCAGAGTAGAGATGAATATCTTAGACTAGTGAAACAAAAAATAACTCAACTTCGTACAAACTTGAGAAACGGATCGAACGGTCACCAAGGAGGTGGAATCGCTGGACAAGCTGCTGGTGGTGGAGTACCATCACAGGGACAAGTCCAGGGCCAGCAGCAACTGCAACAAAACATGAATGCTCAAAATATGAATTTTTTACAACAACAGGCTCAAGCAAGACAACAATCTGCAGCTCAAATTCAAGCTCTGCTTAGAAATAAAAATAATAGCATGGGTAACCAACCACAACTGCAACCACAACAACAGCAACAAACACAGCAGCAACAACAACAACAACAGATCCAACAGCAATCACAGTCTCAGCAACCACAACAAACCCAGCAACAACCACAACATATCCAACCCCAAATTAATCAACCTCCCCTAAACCCACAACAACAATCACTGATTGCTCAGCAGCAACTTCAAAGAATTGGAAATCAAATTAGAAATGTTCCTATTCCTCAAGCATTACTTTCCAGGATACCTAACCTCCCTCCTAACGTCAACACTTGGACTCAAATTTTCGAATGTTTCCAGAAAAAAATCATACCTCCTACCGCTATGCCTCTAATCAAAGACATCCATAACACACATATGCAAGTCGTATTTCGCCAACAGCAACAACAGCAGCAGCTGCAACAGAAACTCGGGCAAATTCAAAATCAGGGAGTAAATCAACAGGCCCAGAACGTGAAAAATGATAACCCACAGATCAGTCCAGTCATGAATAATGCAAATTTTAGTGCACAACAGAAACAACAATTTCTTCAACGGCAGATGCAACAGCGTAATGCTCTATCTGGAGGACCACACCAGCAACAATATCAGCAGCAGCAACAACAACAGCAGCAGCAACAGGCTCAGGTTCTAAATGCTCAACTGCAGCAACAACATATTCCTCTTCAAGGAATTGCACCAAATCAAAACCAACAAGTCAATCCAAACGAGATCCCAAATTTCCCCATTACTCCTCAAGATATTATGAAGTATAGTTCGGATGCAATGAGTTTGTTATCTCGACTTCAAGCAAACGGTTCGATTCAACCAAATTTGGATAATAAGCAGAAGGAAAGTTTTATAAGGAAGTACATCAATCATCAAAAGACAACTGCATGGAAACAGCAGAATGAGCAAAACATTAATAATATAAATGGTAATAATGCAAATGTTGCTGCAGCTCAGAGAAGATTGCAACAACAGAGGCAGAACCAACAAGGAGGTCAAATGAATAAATTAGCTCAAGCTCAGCAACAGCAACAGCAACAGGTACCTCAACAAGCACAACAAATAGCTGCAACGAACCACCAAATTGTTCAGCCTCTGCCAATGATGGGACATAGTGTTCCAATACAACAACTGCAGCCAAACCAAAGCTCGGGAATTAACCAACTGACAAATCAATACAATAACTTAATTTCCCCAATGATGCCATTTAGACCTGCCAATATGGGACTATCAAACGATGGGAATGGAGGTATACCCCAACGTCAACAACCACAAGTACCACTCCCCCAACAGCAACAACCACCACCACCACAACAACAACCATTGCAGCCACAATTGCAACAACAAAGAGGTAACTTTATGAACTTTGATAATAATACCCAGCTAGCACAAGGTCCTTCTCAACAGCAATCTCAGCCTGTACCCCCACCAGCTCAGCCACAGCAACAGCAACCTGCTTTGCCTGCTCTTACTGATGAAATGAGAATGAAGCTCAAACAACTTGTTGAGGAAGTATCAAGAAATCATGTAGCACTTAAAGATGTCACTATATTACTTTCGCCTCAAGATAAAACAAATGTCCGAGAAACCATGATGAGAATAACTCAACAATATTCAAATGTCGATAGCATTATTACATATTTCTACGTCACTACAAGGAATATTGAAGGAACTAAAAGATTAATTCAAATGAAGTATATGACTAAAAACATCATGGAAAATATTCAAAGAGGAGTTTATCTTGCTGGTCCGGATTTAATAGAAAAACTTGGTTCTCAGTACCATAAGTATTTCGAATATGTTAAGGAACAATTTAGCATTAGAAGACAACAAATGCAACAACAACAACAACCACAAATGCAAACTTCCCAATTGAACCCTCCTCTAGCACCCACCCAAGAGCAACCACTGCAACAGTTTAACAATTTACAACAACAGCAAAGAGCAGCAGCAATACAGAGAGGGCAGATGAATTCACAACAACAACAACAGATCAATATTGGCCAAAATCGAAATTGGAATGGTTCTCAGCAAGCAAAGATGAATTCGTCAATTCCTTCTGGGAGTTCGCCATTATTACAAAACACGAACCTTGCTATACAACAGCCTACAATACCTGCTAACAAATTATCTCCACAAAGGCAGAACTCAAGAAATCAAATTATCAATGGTAATGTTGCAAATAATAATAACAATATCATGAATACTAGTAATATTAAAAAGACAAACAACGTCACAACACCTTCAACTGCTTCAGCCAATAGAAGGAAATCATCCAAGAGTACTTCAATCGGTGGAATCCCAACTCCAGCCGGGGGAAATGCCACAACTCCGGCATCTCTAGCAAATGCAATCAAAACCCCAAATAGTGGCTCGGGGTCTATGATGTCAAACAATCAAAGCAATAAGAACACTCCTATTGAATCACCAAGCTATCATAATAAGAATGCACCCATTTCATCTGCAACTTCTGCAAGGCAAAGTCTTCAACAACAGCAAGATTTGATTTCGGAGGATATATTTGAAAACGCCACTTCCAATTCCAAATTGTTAAGTAGAAAGGAGCTTTCTATAAATGATTCAGAAAAGTTTTTCTTTTCGTCTTTAGCAAATTTACTAGAACTTGATGATTCTGTTGTCGATGGGTCAAAGAGTTTACCAACCCCATCCTCACAATATAATAGTAAGCCAGGATCTGCTAAGTCACCTTTATCTCCTACGGCAATGTCACTGAATTGGACTTGCGAAATCAAGCCAGAAGTAATTAGTTCTTCATTTAATCAAGTTGAACTTATAAACAATTTGACTTCAGTTGATGCCATTAAAGTATGTACGGAAATAGCAGAAAGAGAGAAGCAAGAACAAAGTGGTGTCAAATTATCAAATGAATCTAATAAAGGAATCAAGCATGAACGTGATGAGAGTGACTTTGATGATTTGTTTTTGGAAAAGAAACCCAAATTTGGCGATGCAATTGACGATAGCGTCAATCATCGGTATTTGTATGAACCAATTGAATTTGAAGAATGGAAAGAATTTGTGTTATCTAGTGGAGATGTAGAAAAATGAATAAAATGAGTAAAATGAAATATGTCTCAAATTAGTCACAAAATGAAACCAAAAAGGAAAGAAGTCAAAGTCAAAATTAACTATTCGTTAGAAAGAGAATAAGGGCAGTCTTTAATTAGATTTGTCGTGTGTATCTTTATAATTTTTAGAATGTGAACATTTAATGAATTTGCCATATCGTAGAGAAAGAGATAAGATTTTCATAGATCGCAGTCCACTATTTGATAGTATTACTACATATCATTTCTTAGATCAAAACTACAATTTTGTATAGTAGATTGGACATGTGAAGATATAAGTGTTACCAACAATAAACGAAAAACCAAATGGGTGCGGAACAATTCTACATTATTCGGGCTTGTTAGTGCTCGTTTCAAAAATCAAAGCAAAGATAAGACAAAAGCAAAAAGTGTTATTAGAACGATGTTACTCGATTTAATCACATATTATCACCGGAGAGAATGGCGAAGTTTGATCCAAACGAGAAGAAAATCTCAGTAGCATTTGTTTGCTTAGGAAACATGTAAGTAGCAGTGAAAAAGGTTCATGTTAATCAATATATATCGAGATTATTGCTAGTAAGCTTCCGTTACTAACTCCAACATAGATGTCGTTCGCCAATGGCAGAAGCAATATTCAAACATACAGTGCAACAGCAAGGGTATTCTGATTATTTCAAATTCATAGATTCGTATGGTACTTCTGGATGGCATATTGGAGAATCACCAGATCGGAGATCAGCAAATACTTGTCGTAAGAATGGAGTACCTGTGAACCACGCGGCACAGCAGATTAGTTCCCAAGATTTTGAAAAATTCGACTATGTGATTGCTATGGATACTTCCAATAAAGAAGACTTATTACACATGAAGCCTCGTGGCTCTCATACTAAAGTGAATCTTTTTGGAGATTGGAGAACTGACAATTCATTTCAAAAGATTGTAGACGATCCATATTACGGAGGGATAAATGGATTTGAAACCAATTTCAAACAAATAACTCACTTCAGTGAAGAATTCTTGAAACAAGAAATTGGCGGCCTAAACAAATAAGCTAGCATTTTGTGGTATGTTTAAACATTAGACTAGATTTGTATATTTAGAGTAACCATTAAAGTCCAACAAGAGATTTGTTGTCTACAAGATGAAACATTTATGATAGACTCAAGAGAAAGAAGAAAAAAACCATATTCACGTAATTGGTAATATGATGTAAAAAGTTAGTAATTAATTGAACTTAAACTCATACAGTAGACACATTTTATCTACAATCTCTCAACTTGTGCCTCAAGCACCTTCCTCACCCTCCCCCTACACCTTTTATGTGAGTCTCTTCAATGATCGTGATGTGTCATTAGGTGACAACTTCTGGGCTAATATGAAATGACATGTCACGTGCATATAACCAAAAGCTATTTCCACACGACTTCTACTGCCAAATTCAGTTATATGAGCAGCTCAATTAATACTGACATCACAAGAGAATCAATTACCGAATGGATCAATAAAAGACCAAATCTATTTGTAAACCCCACTCCAAAATTCTTCATCATGAGTGCTAGGAAACTACAACAAGAGTTTGACAAAACAAACAAAAAAATCGCTGAAGGACTAACTGCATTTGATGATATTCATGATAAATTGATGCTGACCGAAATCAGTTCTCAGAAGGAGAAACTTGAAAGTGATTTGAAAAAGGAAATTAAAAAGTTACAAAGACTGAGAGATCAACTAAAGACATGGCTAGGGGACAGTTCAATTAAATTGGATAAGAATTTATTACAAGAAAATCGAACCAAAATTGAAAAGGCCATGGATCAATTTAAAGATTTAGAGAAATCATCAAAAATTAAGCAATTCTCAAACGAAGGACTAGAATTACAAAGTCAAAAAAGGTTTAATAAATTTAATGACCCTGAAGATGCTAAGAAGCAAGAATCTTGTGATTATATTAGTGATATAATTGAACAAATCAATCAGCAAAACGAAGCTTTGGAGGTGAAGATACATTCACTAATGAGTCAACTTAAGAAAGCAAAATCATCAAATGCTTCTTCAATTCAAAATTCAATTGATGATGAAAGATATAAAGTTGATAGAAATGTCACTCATTTAACCAAATTGGAAAAGATCTTGAGAAACTTGGAAAATGAAAATTTGGATCCAAATAAGATTGATGAAATTAAAGATGATTTGGAATATTACGTTGACAATAACCAAGATGATGACTACGTTGAATATGACGAATTCTATGATACCTTGGAGATGAATGATGATATGGCTGATGATGTTCAAGGAAGTTTGGCGCTTGCAGGAGGTGTACCATCAGGAGCAGTTAATGAAGAAACAGAAAAATTGGATGAGAAAAAATCAATCCCACCAAAGACGGCTCAATCTTCATCTAATAGCACTACTCCTCATATTGGTACACCCAAGGCAGAACCAAGCGAAACAAAGAGTAAAAATTCTAATGGCGTAAGTGCAACCACTACCAGTACAACATTATCTAGTAATAATAGAACAGGAGTTGCAGGAAATATTACACCAGAACATTCCACTGTTGGGGTAAATAGCGCCAATTCAAGCGATAATTCATCGTTGAAGAAACCAAAAGTTTCAAATATCATACCTGCTCCTGCTCCACCTCCGCCTTTAGCTTCATATTCTAATATTATCAAAAATGCTACGTCCAATTCGAGTACTAAAGCTCCACCACCAGGTTTTAAATCTGCAAGTGCATCACCAGCACCTACATCAGAAAGCACAGCCCACAAGTCCAATAATTCAACTGGTGTAAGTGGAACTACAGAAGGGACAAATCAGCAGTTATCGTCTCCAATTCCAAGCAAACAAACACCACCAAACGTAAAATCTCAAGAAGAAGAGAACCACTCACAATCAGAAACTTTATCAAATGTCATATCCAACGAAGGAAAGACATTTATGGATACAATTCCAAGACTTTCAACTATTCCTCAATCAAGACTTCATAATCCTCTTCCATTCCAATCCATAAATCAACTTTTAGAATCTTCTCTCTTGAATTGTCCAGACTCATTTGATGCTGAAAAGCCACGCCAATATAATCCAGTTAATACTCATCCTTCATCAGTTGATTTCCCTCAGGAGCCAATGTATGAACTTAATTCTAGTAATATGATGAAGAAGTTTGAAACAGATACATTATTTTTCTGTTTCTATTACAGCCAAGGAACTGATACCCTTGCTAAGTGGAATGCATCTAAAGAACTTTCAAAAAGAGGATGGATATTTAACAACGAATTGAAACAATGGTTTTCTAAGGATACTAGTAGGAATCAATCAGTAACTAACATTGGTAAGGACGAACAACTGAAAAATTTGTCGTCTGAAAGTTACAAATACTTTGACTATGAGAAGACATGGCTTACGAGGAGAAGAGAAAATTATAAGTTTCCAACCGAACTTAGGGAGACCTTTTAGGTAAAGATATAGATGTAATAATAGGAAATTAGAAAGCAAGAAAGAAGATGATGATGAAGAAGTAGTAGTAGTTGTGGTTGCTGTAGTAGTAGTAGTTGTGGTTGCTGTAGTAGTAATAGTAGTAGTAGTAATAGTAGTAGTAGTAGTAGTAGTAGTAGTAGTAGTAGTAGTAGTAGTAGTAGTGGTGGTGGTGGTGACTGTAGCCAAATCAAAAAGCAGTGGCACTAGCTGAACCTGTAGTAGCCAGGGCCCATAGTGTATGGAATGGGTATGATGAGTTAAGTTGCTGAATCCTAATTTTCAGTTGAGCCAGGCCCAATCAGCACTAAGAAGTGGTACTTCTACCAAATTATCTCAAGCGCTACTAGCCCCAGTGGGAAACCAACGCCAGCGCTGTCAGATCCGTTTGTAAACAAACGGTATCATTTCAACTTATCATCGTATTCAAGGTTCCGATAAAAAATATTGTTACCTTCCTGGAATGATCATTTTGCAATCGTTGGTCGTCGCACATTAGAATGTAGTGATGATCTGAAACTTCGAGTGGTAATGCATTAGCATAAATCAAAACAAACTATTTATCAACTTTAATACACGCTACATAAAATGTCTAGGAAACTTTTAGTTATCTAATTGACTGCATTCTGTAATTTCAATATATTCATCAATTGTGATATAGTTAAATTGCATATCAATTGCTCAACTGATGTCACATGCTTCATGCTAGCATTATATTTCTCGATGCGGCTGCTGGAACGCGATCGTCTCTATTTCTGGAAGTAACGAGAGTCTCAATTTACAAATTAGGGACATATTCTAGGCGAGAAGAATTTTAACTACGGCAGGAAGGAGGAGTCAACAAAAAAAAAAAAATAAATATTATGGCTGCAACGAATGAGTTTTTCTTTAGTTAATGTGCTGTATTGTTTTCCTTCTTGTTTCTTTTCCTGGAACGACTTTTCAGTATTAGTTTCCCTCAAATGAATTCTTATTGAAAAAAAGAGAGAACAGCTTTTAACTTTTATTAAACTCTGTATATTACTTTTACCGAACTGCCAACTTTCAAGTTAGATATTAATTCATTTTAAGGATAAGAACAAGTACAAACTAAATAATATGGGGAGTTATTTGAGTGCAATCAAATTAAAACCGCGAGATTCTTCAGATTCACTAACCACTGGAATAACTACATCTTCAAAGTCATCACCTACAACAAGTACCACCCTGTATGTTACTTGTCCTCTAGTTGCTTCTGGGTCATGTGAAAGTCTTAATTGTGCCAAAAATGAACAGTGTCTTGTTCGGGTTCAAACTGATTCGTCTTGTCAATCATTTTATTGTGCAGCAAATGACACAACATCGAAAAGTACTCCAGTTGGAGGTATCATTGGAGGGGTTGTTGGAGGAGTAGCTATATTAATAGCGGTTACCATAGCATATTACTTTCTAGTATGGAAGAAAAAACACCCAGTTTCCTTAGGCGATGAAGAAATAGTCATGAGTGGTGGTCCAGCTACTATCAGAAGTGATGATATTGACAGCAGTTATGTGTTAAATGATCTCGAGACTCATCTGGCCGAAAACCTCAATCATATGGATAGCTCTGCAACTTCATCAACATATAGAAATACCGTTAATAATCGTCGTTTATCTACCTATGAATCATTCACGCGTCCTAAAGCTCGTTCTAATAACAATAAAAAAGTGCAAAATAGAAGTATCAATAACCAACAAAGACTAAAACAATTACAACAGCAACAACAACAAGACGCTTTGAGGTATGATGGGACTAATGCTTCAGACAGAAATTCTATGGCTACTTCATTTTCTACTGCCAATGCTTCAAACATTCTTCCAATTGCATATATTCCTGGTGTTACAGTTCGGCCCACAAAAAATAATACTAGATCAATATATTCATATGAAACAGAATCAGTGTTTTCTGATATTAACACTCTTGAAAATGCTACAATTATAGGAGGGGCAAGACCTCATGCACTTGACACAGAACATAAAAATTCTACTATGACTGCGATTAAAGCCCAACCTAGATTAGTCAATGTGAGTAAAATAGACGAAGAAGCTGACGAAGAAGAAGAAGAAGATGATGAAGAAGAAGAAGAAGTGGGGGGTGTCATTTTGACTGAAGTGAGTGCACATGCAAACCCTTCCACACCGTTTGGACAATCAAAATTGAATGAAATTCAACAGAATATAAGTACCGATGAGAGTGAGGATTCAGATGTCGATTCAGATATCGGAGAAATAGTAAGAGCTACTAGTTTGCGGAAACCCAACTCTACAAGAACGTTACCTCCTTCAGAAATACAAGCTGACTCGAATGAAGGAACGATAATTAATGCATTTGACATTGACCAACCCAGAGTAGTTAGTCAATCACAAGCTGGACTGCCACGAACAGGACTGCCGCAGTCTACTACTCATGGTTCATTTTTAATAGATGTTGACCTTGATGCACCCCATGAATCTGAAAATGGTGAAAGAAGAAGTCCATTTGATGACCCTGATGAACATGGCATATAACAAGTAAGGATATTTGGAAAACAAAAAAGAGACAAGTACCGCGATTGTATCTTGCATAGACATTTAACTCAATTTTTTTTTAATAGAACTCTGGAGCTGATAAAAAAAAACGGATTGTACCAAAATAAAGCTTTAGACATGATTAACAGAATTTTAACAAAATTCTTCATATTTGCTTCTGAATAGGTTTGGCAACAGTAATATAGTTGAAAAGAAGAATTCCTGTATCTGTAGAACGAAACATGGCGCTGGTAAGGCTTGTTTTAATGACATTATTAAAGACAATTTGGAATGAAATTGTCGCTCAAAACTCCAACTTTACAAATGTATTTCATTACATTTTACTAATCGTTTCTAATTCATAATTTATTCATCTAGATTTGTTATTACTAAACACTGTAAGAGCCCTGAGAGCCCCATGTGATGTGTTCTCGGAAGTAGCTAATTTCGTGAGCGTCCAGCATAATCTTTAAGATAGCAAAACGGTGAGATATACGAAACACCAGTTATATCATTCTACTTTTTTACTACAGCTTATTATAGATGCAATCAACGGAATACAACTAAGTTCCAAGTGAATAGTTCAGTGCAATTATGGTCGCAAATACACTCTTCACTCTTATTTATTCCGTTGAGAGCAATCCTACTGTCATGCTTCCACCCTCGGAATTGCACCCCACGCCACGGTGAGCTTTAACTCAATTCAACCCTATAACTTATAGCCCCCCCACACCCATTTCGCACTTCAATCCTCCGGAGATTTGTTTCGTAATTTCTGCCTATTTGGAGAAGATTTTTATTTAAATGCGAACCATCGCTCAGAGATGTCTCCTTTCATTACTCATTTAATAAATTCATTTTTGTTTGTAAGTAACGCAAAAATTTTATAACTAGTAATTTGCTAACTTTAGTATTGCAACTTCCTAGCTAACAACTAAGTTTAAATTTTTATTAACCAAAAGCAAAACCATGTCTTCCATTGACGAACTTACCGTTAGCACTATCCGTTTATTGGCAGTCGACGCCGTTAGTAAGGCCAACTCTGGTCATCCTGGTGCTCCTCTTGGACTTGCTCCTGCCGCTTATGCTCTTTGGCAAAAGATGAAATTCAACCCAAAAGATACTAAATGGATTAACAGAGATAGGTTTGTTCTTTCAAATGGTCACGCTTGTGCTCTTTTATATTCCTTATTAGTTCTTTACGGTTATGATCTTTCTGTTGAAGATTTAAAGCAATTTAGACAATTACATTCAAAAACTCCTGGTCATCCAGAAGCTCTTGATGTTCCAGGTGTCGATGTCACAACTGGTCCATTAGGTCAAGGTATTGCTAACGCTGTTGGTTTAGCTATTGCTCAAGCTCAATTTGCTGCTACTTATAACAAGCCAGATTTTCCAATTTCTGACTCCTTTACCTATGTTTTCCTTGGTGATGGTTGTTTAATGGAAGGTGTTTCCTCTGAAGCATCTTCCCTTGCCGGTCATTTACAATTAGGTAATTTGATTGCATTCTGGGACGATAACAGAATCTCTATTGATGGTAGTACTGCCGTTGCTTTCACTGAAGATGTTGTAGCTAGATACAAGGCTTATGATTGGGATATTATTGAAGTTGCAGATGGTAACACCAACTTGAATGCCATTTCACAAGCAATTGACCAAGCCAAGAAGGTCACCGATAAGCCAACTTTAATTAGATTGACTACCACCATTGGTTACGGATCTCTTGCTCAAGGTACTCATGGTGTTCATGGTGCTCCATTAAAGGCAGATGATCTTAAACAATTGAAGACTAAATTTGGTTTCAACCCTGAAGAATCTTTTGTTATTCCAGATCAAGTCAAGGAACATCTTGCTGCTTCAATTAAAAAGAATCAAGAAATTCAAGCTGACTGGGAAAAACTTTTCTCTGCTTACAAGACTAAGTATCCTGAATTAGGTGCTGAACTTCAAAGACGTTTAGATGGTAAACTTCCAGAAGGATGGGAAAAACATTTACCTACTTATACTCCTGCTGATAGTGCCGTTGCCACTAGAAAATTATCAGAAATTGTTTTGGAAAAGATTACCGATCACGTACCTGAATTAATTGGTGGTTCTGCTGATTTAACTCCTTCCAACTTGACAAGAGTTACTACTGCTGTTGACTTCCAAGCTCCTTCAACTGGTTTAGGTGATTTTAGTGGACGTTACATTAGATACGGTGTTAGAGAACATGGTATGGGTGCTATTATGAATGGTATCTCGGCATTTGGTGCCAACTTTACTACTTTTGGTGGTACTTTCTTAAATTTTGTATCTTACGCTGCTGGTGCAATTAGATTATCCGCATTATCACACCATCCAGTCATTTGGGTTGCCACCCATGATTCTATTGGTTTAGGTGAAGATGGTCCAACTCATCAACCTATTGAAACTTTAGCTCATTTCAGAGCTACTCCAAATTTATCTGTATGGAGACCTGCTGATGGTAATGAAACTTCTGCTGCTTATAAGGCTGCCATTGAATCTACTTCAACTCCTTCTATTATAGCTTTAACCAGACAGAACTTACCTCATTTAGAAGGATCTTCCATGGAAGTTGCTTCCAAGGGTGGTTACACTTTAATTAAGAAAGACTCTCCAGATGTCATTATTGTTGCTTCTGGTTCCGAAGTTTCTCTTGCTGTTGATGCTTCTAAGAGATTAGAATCCGAAGGTATCAAAGCTGGTGTTGTTTCATTACCAGATTTTTTCACTTTTGACAAACAATCATTTGACTATAGAATATCCGTTTTACCAGATGGTGTACCAATTTTATCTGTTGAAGTTATGTCCACCTATGGATGGTCTAACTACTCTCATGAACAATTTGGATTAAACAGATTTGGAGCTTCTGGTAAAGGACCAGAAATCTACAAATTCTTTGAATTCACCCCAGAAGGTGTTGCTTCAAGAGCTGCTAAGACTATTGAATTCTACAAGGGTAAATCTGTTATATCTCCATTAAACAAGGCTTTTTAAGAGAGGAATCGTTGCTGTTATGAGGAAAACGCCAGAAATTAAATTAATGTAAGTGAATATATATCGTTCTTTCGATTCTATTATTGTAGATTTTGTAACTCTGAACAGGATGAAAAATTATATTTGAAGGCATAGAATAATATCAGAGTGTTATTACTTCTTTTAAAGATATGCACTTGACTAGGCAAGAGTCACAATATAGAATAGAACACTATACACTCTACAAAGTGATATCAATATTATAAGATGTTTAAACGTACCTCCACTAGTAGATAATTCAAGAGACTTCTATCGAAATAATTCAAGATAAAGTACTGCACATACTCCGATTTGGGATGGGAAAGATAAATTGGAAAATTGAGTCTTTGATCTCGATTCGGAAAATTGTACCAAAAAAATGAAAATTCTGAAAATGTCTGATTTAAATAAATATCGATAATTTCCACTCCACTAAGTCAATTGAAAACCTGTTTTACAAAAATTTAAATTGGTATGAAAGGAACCTCTTGTCAATAGTTAAAAAAGTTAAAATAATTAGAAATAGATCGAAGTTTGAAGATATTATCGATTGAAACTACCATATCTATTCCGTATTGTTCTAAATCTAGATAGTACGTGGCTAAACGGGTGTTAAATTAGGCATACTGATAATTACGCCAGACCGAAAGATGGATTAGGTGCATTTTAGGCAATCAACATAGTAAAACGAGGGTGACTTCCTGTATTTAAACCCAAAACGTTCTAGAATGTACTGAGGCTCTGAAAATTTTTTTTGCGATGTTTTAAATTTTTTTTTTGCTCTGCGCGCGCGTATGAGAGGGGGCATTGGCCAATATATAAGGCGACCCCTTTGTCTCTTAACAACTGTCGAAGATTTAAAATTTTTTTCCTTTTCTTTTTTACTTCAGAACATATAAAATCTATTGAAAATGGGTAAAGAAAAGACTCACATCAATCTCGTTGTCATCGGTCACGTCGATTCCGGTAAATCTACTACCACTGGTCACTTAATTTACAAGTGTGGTGGTATTGATAAGAGAACTATTGAAAAGTTTGAAAAAGAAGCTGCTGAATTAGGTAAAGGTTCTTTCAAGTACGCTTGGGTTTTAGATAA